>CM065371.1:3830123-4210123 GCA_033032245.1 Poecilia picta
TAGCTATGGTACCAACTTGCTGCGTTATTGTCTGTAATGTCCGATCAAACGACTGAAACTGTAAAAAGTTGGAAAACGGACTTTCGTTTCACTATTTTCCTGCTTGGAAACAACGTGAAGAGGCTAAGCTAACGGAGCTAACAGAAGAAGTGAAGAGGCTAAGCTAACGGAGCTAACAGAAGAAGTGAAGAGCTAAGCTAACGGAGCTAACAGAAGAAGTGAAGAAGCTAAGCTAACGGAGCTAACAGAAGAAGTGAAGAGGCTAAGCTAATGGAGCTAACAGAAGAAGTGAAGAGGCTAAGCTAACAGAAGAAGTGAAGAGGCTAAGCTAACGGAGCTAACAGAAGAAGTGAAGAAGCTAAGCTAACGGAGCTAACAGAAGAAGTGAAGAAGCTAAGCTAACGGAGCTAACAGAAGAAGTGAAGAGGCTAAGTTAACGGAGCTAACAGAAGAAGTGAAGAGGCTAAGCTAACGGAGCTAACAGAAGAAGTGAAGAGGCTAAGCTAACGGAGCTAACAGAAGAAGTGAAGAAGCTAAGCTAACGGAGCTAACAGAAGAAGTGAAGAGGCTAAGCTAACGGAGCTAACAGAAGAAGTGAAGAGGCTAAGCTAACGGAGATAACAGAAGAAGTGAAGAGGCTAAGCTAACGGAGCTAACAGAAGAAGTGAAGAGGCTAAGCTAACGGAGCTAACAGAAGAAGTGAAGAAGCTAAGCTAACGGAGCTAACAGAAGAAGTGAAGAGGCTAAGCTAACGGAGCTAACAGAAGAAGTGAAGAGGCTAAGCTAACGGAGCTAACAGAAGAAGTGAAGAGGCTAAGCTAACGGAGCTAACAGAAGAAGTGAAGAGGCTAAGCTAACGGAGCTAACAGAAGAAGTGAAGAGGCTAAGCTAACGGAGCTAACAGAAGAAGTGAAGAGGCTAAGCTAACGGAGCTAACAGAAGAAGTGAAGAGGCTAAGCTAACGGAGCTAACAGAAGAAGTGAAGAGGCTAAGCTAACGGAGCTAACAGAAAAAGTGAAGAGGCTAAGCTAACGGAGCTAACAGAAGAAGTGAAGAGGCTAAGCTAACGGAGCTAACAGAAGAAGTGAAGAGGCTAAGCTAACGGAGCTAACAGAAGAAGTGAAGAGGCTAAGCTAACGGAGCTAACAGAAGAAGTGAAGAGGCTAAGCTAACGGAGCTAACAGAAGAGTGAAGAGGCTAAGCTAACGGAGCTAACAGAAGAAGTGAAGAGGCTAAGCTAACGGAGCTAACAGAAGAAGTGAAGAGGCTTAGCTAACGGAGCTAACAGAAGAAGTGAAGAGGCTAAGCTAACGGAGCTAACTGAAGAAGTGAAGGGCTAAGCTAACGGAGCTAACAGAAGAAGTGAAGAGGCTAAGCTAACGAAGCTAACAGAAGAGTGAAGAGGCTAAGCTAACGGAGCTAACAGAAGAAGTGAAGAGGCTAAGCTAACGGAGCTAACAGAAGAAGTGAAGAGGCTAAGCTAACGGAGCTAACAGAAGAAGTGAAGAGGCTAAGCTAACGGAGCTAACAGAAGAAGTGAAGAGGCTAAGCTAACGGAGCTAACAGAAGAAGTGAAGAGGCTAAGCTAACGGAGCTAACAGAAGAAGTGAAGAGGCTAAGCTAACGGAGCTAACAGAAGAAGTGAAGAGGCTAAGCTAACGGAGCTAACAGAAGAAGTGAAGAGGCTAAGCTAACGAAGCTAACAGAAGAGTGAAGAGGCTAAGCTAACGGAGCTAACAGAAGAAGTGAAGAGGCTAAGCTAACGGAGCTAACAGAAGAAAACAATGTCCCGGTATCAGCGCTGAGTCGCTGATTTCAGCTTCTCCAACATCCAGATACCTACAGGTTTGATCCAGACATTTACATTCTGGTGAGTGAATAAATTTGCTTTGTTGGTTTTGTGTCATAATTTATTTTGCTATGATTTTGTCCGAGTGTCTCATAATCAGTTTCTGTTGAATTCATTTAAGTGGGTCAACCTGGTTTAGGTCGGACTAATATTGTTTATGTAGCAAAGTCCGAGTTTGGTCAGTGGACATCGAGGTTATTACATTATTACTATCTCTTGTCTTTACCTTGTGTCTGACATCCAGTGTGGGCAGCAAAGTAGAAATTTCATTGTACAGGGAAACGTGTTTCTTACTGTGCATATGACAATAAAGCTTGAAATGAAATGAACTATTTTACTAGTGTTATTAAATTAACTGCATTAATACTGATGTATGTTCTGATTTGTCCTCTTAAAGGTAAACCGACATATGAAGGTAAACGACACAAACCGGACTGACATGGACGACAATTAAAGAGGAGATACAGCAAAACCATCAACAAGTTACTGAGACAGTTTTATTATTGACCCCAGAAGAGATAAATAATGAAAACTCAGTGGAGGCAACAGAAGAGGAGCAAGTTGGAGGCTGAGGAGGAAGAAACCAGGATTTGAGCTCAGCAAGACTGAAGAGGATCAGGAACCATTTGGGTTAAATACAGTATTAGTGGCTGTTTTCTTTCATTTAATCATTTAATGTATTAAACATCCATGAATCGTTCGATTCAAGCACTTCAAGTTGCAGGTGAAGAAATGAATCACATTTTAAGTAAAAATTTGATATTTAAATATTTCGGGTAATAAACATGTAATGAGATTATATTTTTAAATAAATATTTTATGTGATTAAAGTAAACAATTATATAATCAGACATCTGTCAGGACTCTGGGTTTCTGGGTTTGTTTTGCTTTTCATTTTATTTGCTTCATGTTTTAATTCACTTTAGTTCAGCCCTTCATGGTCCTTTTGATATTATTAGAGGTATTTAGTGTAGTTATTAGAATTATATTATTGCTTTTCCTTGTATGTCTGAGTCCATGTCCAGCCTTCTTTAATAACTATAGTTTAATTCTATTTTATCCTCCTAGTTATTTCTCATTTCATCCTCCCTGCAGGGTTTCTAGTAATGTTTATTTCTTAATTTGATCACCGTAGGTTCAGTTATTCTTCCATATCTGAGTCTGTATCTTTCTATATTAATTCTAGTTGAGTTATTTCTTTGTTTAGATCTTCTAGTTTCTCTTGCTCTGTGATCCTTAGTTCTTATTGTTAGATCAAACTTGTTTCTACAGCCACATAAAGTTTGTCCACTGCCTGCTGCGTTTGTGTCCACCAACACATCATGACACAGACCAGATGATAGAGCAAATCTTTAAACATTTAATGTGTAATTAAACAACAAAGGTAAATCTTATGAAATAGATCACACTTTAATAAATATTTGTTGTATTTAACATATTTCAGGTAAGTAAACATGTAATGAAATAGATCCTGTACTAGAATTTTATTTAATTGAACATTATGGGTAACAAGTGATGATCATCTGAGGTAATACATTTTATGAATATTTTTTTAAAATATAATTTTGGTTAAAAAATAAAAAAGGGGTCAAAATGGAATAAAAATATGCCTCATCAGGTTCTGGTCATAAAATTAGAATATAATGAATAAGTAGATTTATTTCAGTAATTCCATTTAAAAAGTGAAACTTGTATATTATATTCATACATTACATACAAACTCATATATTTCAAATGTTTATTTCGTTTAATTTTGATGATTTCAAATGACAACAAATGAAAATCTCAAATTCAGCATATCAGAACATTAGAATATTACTGAAGACCAATAAAAACAAAGGATTTATAGAAATGTTGGCCAACTGAAAAGTATGAACATGAAAAGTATGAGCATGTACAGCACTCAGTATTTAGTTGGGGCTCCTTTGGCCTGTATTACTGCAGCAATGCGGCGCGGCATGGAGTCGATCAGTCTGTGGCTCTGCTCAGGTGTTATGATAGCCCAGGTTGCTCTAATAGTGGCTTTTAGCTCTTCTGAATTGTTGGGTCTGGTGTATTGCATCTTCTTCTTCACAATACCCCATAGATTTTCTATGGGGTTAAGGTCAGGAGAGTTTGCTGGCCAATTAAGAACAGGGATACCATGGTCCTTCAACCAGGTACTGGTAGCTTTGGCACTGTGTGCAGGTGCCAAGTCCTGTTGGAAAATGAAATCTGCATCTCCAAAAAGTTGGTCAGCTGCAGGAAGCATGAAGTGCTCTAAAACTTCCTGGTATGTGGCTGCGTTGACCCTGGACCTCAAAAAACACAATGGACCAACAGCAGCAGATGACATGGCACCCCAAACCATCACTGACTGTGGAAACTTTACACTGGACTTCAAGCAACGTGGATGAAGTGCCTCTCTTCTTTTCCTCCAGACTCTAGGACCTTGATTTTCCCAAAGGAAATGCAAAATTTAGTTTCATCAGAGAACATGACTTTGGACCACTCACCAGCAGTCCAGTCCTGTTTCTCTTTAGCTCAGGCAAGACGCTTCTGACGCTGTCTGTGGTTCAAGAGTGGCTTGACACAAGGAATGCGACAGCAGAAACCCATGTCTTTCATACGCCTGTGTGGTGGTTCTTGAAGCTCTCACTCCAGCTGCAGTCCACTCTTTGTGAATCTCCCCCACATTTTTGAATGGGTTTTGTTTCACAATCCTCTCCAGGGTGCGGTTATCTCTCTTGCTTGTACACTTTTTTCGATCACATCTTTTCCTTCCCTTCGCCTCTCTATTAATGTGCTTGGACACAGAGCTCTGTGAACAGCCAGCCTCTTTAGCGATGACCTTTTGTGTCTTGCCCTCCTTGTGCAAGGTGTCGATGGTCGTCTTTTGGACAACTGTCAAGTCAGCAGTCTTCCCCATGATTGTGTAGCCTATAGAACTAGACTGAAAGACCATTTAAAGGCCTTTGCAGGTGGTTTGAGTTAATTAGCTGATTAGAGTGTGGTACCAGGTGCCATCAATTTTGAACCTTTTCATAAGATTCTAATTTTCTGATATGCTGAATTTGAGATTTTCATTTGTTGTCATTTGTAATCATCAAAATTAAACAAAATAAACATTTGAAATATATGAGTTTGTATGTAATGTATGAATATAATATACAAGTTTCACTTTTTAAATGGAATTACTGAAATAAATCTACTTTTTCATTATATTCTAATTTTATGACCAGCACCTGTACATAGTTTAGTAGAATAATTTAACACAGATTTTGAGTTAATAGGTCACATGACCTACAAGCTATTTAAGAAAAATGAAAAATTTTGACTACAGAAATAGCTAAAAATATATAAAAAGTTAAAATGTAATAAAGGTGAATGAGCCTCATCTATACAGTCTAGTAGAACAATTTCAAACTGAGTTAATGGGACACGATTTGGAAGCTACTGAAGAAAACATTTAATATTAAAATGATTGAATATGACTTCAAATGTTAATAGAGGACAGTGAGCCTCGTGTAATAGCATGAATGTCCACTTTTTTGTATCAGTTGGTCAAAGACAAAGCATTTATTTACAGGAATGTTTGGTTCGGAAATTGACAGCAGCTGTGAAACTCCGAGGCTTTAGGAGGGACTAGTAAAGAACAACTGGCCGAAATTAGAGTTCATGAATCAGATCAACCTTGAGCTGAACGTCCCTTAACTCCGTGAGCTCAGGATGTCCAGGATCCAACTAGAAAACAACTTTACTGCGGTCGGTAACCCAATGAAAACACCGGAGTTCTGACTAGTTTGTTTAGGTCTGTGAACACCACAAATGGCGCCGAGCGACGAAAACGTCAAATCCTGTGACGTCAGCTCCAAAGCTCTCGAACTGGAGCTCAGTGAATTCCATTGTGGAACTGATAGGAAGCCACCAAACCAATCCAGTGGTGAAATTTTCTCACTCCTAATTGTTCCACAGTCAACTATCAGATGTATTCTAAGAAAATGGAAATGTTTGGAAACAACGGCAACTCAGACACAAAGTGGAAGTGGAATACAAAACGTATACAGTATTTAAAACACGCCGCCAATGGACTCTAGAGCAGTGGAGGTACAGTCTCTGAAGTGATGAATCGTGGTTTCTCCATCTGGCAATCTGATGGACGATTATTGTCCAGATATTTTTAATCCAGGTTTGACTAGTTATTTGCTTTTTCAGCAACTAGGCTTGGCTCCTTAGTTCCAGTGAAAGGAACTCTGAATGCTTCAACATACCAAGACATTTTGGACATTTCCATGATCCCAACTGTGTGGGAACAGTTTGGAGTTGGCCCCTTCCTCTTCCAACATGACCAGAGCACAAAGTAAGGTTCATAAAGACATGGATGGAGAGTCAGAAGTGGATGAACCTGACTGGACTGCACAGAGTCCTGACCTCCACCCTATAGAATACCTGTGGGATGAATTAGAGCGGAGACTGAGAGTCAGGTCTTCTCATCCAACATCAGTATGTGACCTCACAAATGTGCTTCTGGAAAAGTGGCCAAAAATCCCTTTAAACACTCCTAAAGCTTGAGAACATCCTTCCATGAAGAGTTGAAGCTATTCTATATGTATGAATGTTCATTATTTACATTAAATATACAACTGAATGACAATAAAGATTGTCTATAAATATATATGTAATTGCGGATATATGAGTCCCATCAAATGACCAATTCAGTGTTTTGACTCGTCAAAATGTAATTGAAGATATCTTGGATTATTATTCTTACTAGTCAGAATGACAATGCAGATATATTAATTACCATTCCGGATAGTCAAAATGCATTTTCAGAATTCTAAAACAGTGGTCCCCAACCCCCGGTCCGTGGACCAATTGGTACCGGGTCGCGCAATAAATAATTAAAAATTTCCGCTTTATGTGTTATTTAAGTCTGAATGATCTTTTATTTTGAAAATCTTTTAACCGGATGCTCTCGGTTACTTACGCGCTAACATGGAGCCACAAGCAGCAAAATGAGTAAGAAACAGATCAGATGCCTTTGGAGACTCTCTTACCGATCACGTGCCCCCCCCCCCCCCCTCAACAGAATTGTCCGACTCTCCACCTATCACGGCGTACCTATACCTATACCTATACAAACTATACCAGGTGTAAATATTAACAACACATCTTTATAACACGTTTATAGCCTGTTTCAGACCCCCTTTTTAATTTAAGCCCGTTTTGAACATGATTACGTTTTAATTCGCTTTTAAGTTTCCAGCTTGGCCTCTACAGATTTATTAACTTATTAAAGTTATACATAGTTAGTACTAAATATTTGAAGCCTGTTACTAGTTTATTAAACTGGTTTAACTCGCTTACCGGTTCCGTTCCTTTCCCACCCGGATACACTTGCTGTCAGGTAAGAAGCTGTTTTAACTGAACGCTGCTGGTCAAACGCCTCCGTGTCATAGACTAACTTCATGACCCTCTGTCTCTGATTGGTCGGAAGACGACGTTTATTTTGAAGTTTCTTGCCGGATGTGAGATCATCAAAATGGCGCAATAACTTTTGTTTTGCCTTCTGCAGTTCTGAAGGACCTGGTTTTATAACCCAGTTTAACTGTAGTGCTGGAACAAGATTCTTCCGACCGGACCGGACCGGACACCTTAAATATGACCCGGGTTCTGATCGTTGGAGCTGGTTTGACGGGCAGCTTGTGCGCATGTCTGTTGAAGAGAATAATGCGGAGTGAAGCTCAGCTGGTGGTTTGGGACAAGGCGAGGGGCGCAGGTCAGTTCAAGAAGCATTTTAGCTTATTGGCTTAAGAGATGAAACCCGAAGTGAGTCAGTCTACAGATAAATATGTCTCATGGGTTCGACAGCAGTTGAATTCAGTCTGTAATTCGGAAAAATGTCGATGACCACATAACAGGAGGCGCTGCTACATTTTATCATACAAACACTCGGACCTCGAAGAAGAGAAGCTGAAACCTGAACCTGGAAGCGGGGAGGGAAATAATAATAAAAACAAAAAAGCTGAAGAAAGAATAAAATGCAACATTTTACAATAATACAATGACTATTATGGAAATATAAATGCCACAGAATATCGTAGCTCTTTTCAAATATTGTGACCACATTGCAACTTATGAAGGACAAGAACTAGTGTAGTAGAGTTTACAAGTTACTGTGTGGCCAAAAATATATAAGAGCTATATTCTGTGACCTTAAATATTCCCATAGTAGTCATAATATTGGTGGTCAAATGTTAGTTTTTATTCTTTGTTCTTTAATTTTTTCTTTTGCGTTGTGGCCCCATTTGCAAAGTTTGTACTGAGCCAGAGACTCAATTTGCCAAAGTCCACCAAAGAGAACCACAGAAAGTAATTTCTGCCTGTTGCCATCAGGCTTTACAATGCCCAAATCTGTGCTAATTGATCATTTTTTTCTGGTCACATAAATAGGTTATTCATTGATTAATATATTGCATATGACATTTTGAACTTATCACTCTTAGGCATATAGGCCGCAGTTCGATGATCGATTTTGTCGTCGTTTCATCGGATCTGCGGCGTATGTCTTGGACACTCGGGTGAAGAGAGGGGCGGAGCTGTCCACTGACCACTACCTGGTGGTGAGTTGGCTCAGGTGGTGGGGGAGGAAGCCAGTCAGACCTGGCAGCCCAAACGTGTAGTGAGGGTCTGATGGGAACGTCTGGCGGAGTCCCCTGTGAGACGGAGCTTTAACTCCCATCTCAGGCAGAACTTCGAACACGTTCCGGGGGGAGGTGGGGGACATTGAGTCTGAGTGGACCATGTTCCGTGCCTCCATCACCGAAGCGGCTTATCAGAGCTGCGGCCACAAGGTCGTTGGTGCCTGTCGCGGCGGCAACCCTCGAACCCGTTGGTGGACACCTTCGGTGAGGGATGCTGTCAAGCTGAAGGTCCTATGGGGCCTTTTTGGCCTGTGGGACTCCAGAAGCAGCTGATGGTACCGACGGGCGAAGCGGCATGCGGCTCGGGTCGCTGAGGCCAAAACTCGGGCGTTGGAGGAGTTTGGAGAGGCCATGGAGAAAGACTTCCGTACGGCTTCGAGGCGATTCTGGTCCACCATCCGGCGTCTCAGGAGGGGAAGCAGTGCAGCACCAACACTGTTTATAGTGGGGATGGTGAGCTGCTGACCTCGACTCGGGACGTTGTGGGTCGGTGGGCGGAATACTTCGAAGACCTCCTCAATCCCACCAACATGCCTTCTGTTGAGGAAGCTGAGCCTGTGGACTCTGGGTTGGGCTCTCCAATCTCTGGGGTCGAGGTCACCGTGGTGGTCAAAAAGCTCCTCGGTGGCCTCAGGGCCCCGGAGTGGATGAGATCCGCCTGGAGTTCCTCAAGGCTCTGGATGTTGTAGGGTTGTGTTGGCTCACGTGACTCTGCAATATCGCATGGACATCGGGGGCAGTTCCTCTGGATTGGCAGACCGGGGTGGTGGTCCCCCTGTTTAAAAAGGGGGACCGGAGGGTGTGCTCCAATTACAGAGGGGTCACACTCTTAAGCCTCCCTGGTAAGGTCTATTCAGGGGTCCTGGAGAGGAGGGTCCGTCGGATAGTCGAACCTCGGATTCAGGAAGAGCAGTGTGGTTTTCGTCCTGGTCGTGGAAACACTGGACCAGCTCTACACCCTCAGCAGGTCCTGGAGGGTTCTGGGAGTTCGCCCAACCAGTCTACATGTGTTTTGTGGACTTGGAGAAGGCGTTCGACCGTGTCCCTCGGGGGGCCTTGTGGTGGTTCTCCGGGAGTATGGGGTACCGGTCCCTTTGATACGGGCTGTCAGGTCCCTGTATGACCGGTGTCAGGGTCTGGTCCGCATTGCCGGCAGTAAGTCGGGCTCGTTTCCGGTGAGAGTTGGACTCCGCCAAGGCTGCTGCCCTTTGTCACCGATTCTGTTCATTATTTTCATGGACAGAATTTCTAGGTGCAGCCGAGGTGTTGAGGGGATCCGTTTTGGTGGCCTTAGGATCTATCTCTGCTTTTTGCGGATGATGTGGTCCTGATGGCTTCATCAGATCGTGATCTGCGGCTCTCGCTGGAGCGGTTCGCGGCCGAGTGTGAAGCGGCCGGGATGAGGCTCAGTGCCTCCAAATCCGAGGCCATGGTCTTGAGCCGGAAAAGGGTAGAGGTCCTTCTCCGGGTCAGGGGGGTCGTCCTGCCTCAAGTGGAGGAGTTTAAGTATCTAGCATTGTTCACGAATGAGGGAAGAAGGGAGCGGGAGATCGACAGGCGGATTGGGGCAGCGTCTGCTGTGAAGGGCGCTGTACCGGTCCGTCGTGGTGAAGAGATGCTGAGTCAAAAAGCGAAGCTCTCGATTTACCGGTCGATCTACGTTCCCACCCTCATCTATGGTCATGAGCTTTGGGTCATGACCGAAAGAACGAGATCACGGATACAAGCGGCCGAAATGGGTTTCCTCCGCAGGGTGGCTGGGCTCTCCCTTAGAGATAGGGTGAGAAGCTCGGTCATCCAGGAGGGACTCAGAGTAGAGCCGCTGCTCCTCCACGTCGAGAGGAGCCAGTTGAGGCTCGGGCATCTGGTCAGGATGCCTCCTGGACGCCTCCCTGGTGAGGAGTTCAGGTCCCACCGGGAGGAGGGGAGACCAGGACACGCTGGAGGGACTATGTCTCTCAGCTGGCCTGGGGACGCCTTGGGGTTCCTGGAGGAGCTGGAAGTTGTGGCTGGGGAGGGAAGTCTGGGCCTCCCTTCTGTAGCTGCTGCCCCCGAGACCCGACCCCGGATAAGTGGAAGAAAATGGATGGATGGCTTATATATATATACAGTACAAACCAAAGGTTTGGACACATCTACTCATTCAATGAGTTTCCTTTATTTTCATGACTATTGACATTGTAGATTCACACTGAAGGCATCAAAACTGTGAATTAACACAAAAGTATAAAACAACTAAAAATACTCCTTATATTCCAGTTTCTTCAAAGTACCAACCTTTTGCTGTGATTACTGCTTTGCACACACTCTGCATTCTCTTGATGAGTTTCAAGAGGTCGTCATCTGAAATGGTTTTCACTTCACAGGTTGTGCCCTGTCAGGTTAATTAGTGGGATTTATTGCCTTATAAATGGCAAGAAATCCCACTAAATGGTGAATATAAATGGTGTTGGACCATCAGTTGTGTTGTGCAGAGGTCAGGTGGACACACAGCTGACAGTCCTACTGAATAGAGTGTTAGAATTTGTATTATGGCAAGACAAAGGCAGCTAAGTAAAGAAAAACGAGTGGC
The DNA here is from genome assembly GCA_033032245.1 of Poecilia picta. NCBI lineage: Eukaryota > Metazoa > Chordata > Actinopteri > Cyprinodontiformes > Poeciliidae > Poecilia > Poecilia picta. The sequence continues at coordinate 3,841,228 of CM065371.1, forward strand.
CATCATTACTTTAAGAAATGAAGGTCAGTCAGTCCGAAAAATTGGGAAAACTTTGAAAGTGTCCCCAAGTGCTACAAAGAAACTGGCTGACATGAGGACCACCCCAGGAAAAGAAGACCAAGAGTCGCCTCTGCTGCGGAGGATAAATTCATCAGTCACCAGCCTCAGAAATCACAGGTTAACAGCAGCTCAGATTAGAGACCAGTTAATGCCACAGAGTTCTAGCAGCAGACACATCTCTGCAACAACTGTTAAGAGGAAACTGTGTGAATCAGGCCTTCATGGTAGAATAGCTGCTAAGAAACCACTGCTAAGGACAGGCAACAAGCAGAAGAGACTTGTTTGGGCTAAAGATCACAAGGAATGGACATTAGACCAGTGGAAATCTGTGCTTTGGTCTGATGAGTCCAAATTTGAGATCTTTGGTTAAAACCTCTGTGTCTTTGTGCGTCGCAGAAAAGATGAACGGATGGATTCTACATGCCTGGTTCCCACCGTGAAGCTTGAGGTGTGATGGTGTGGGGGAGCTTTGCTGGTGACACTGTTGAGGATTTATTCAAAATTGAAGGCATACAGAACCATCATGGCCACCACAGCATCTTGCAGCGTCATGCTATTCCATCCGGTTTGCGTTTAGTTGGACCATCATTTATTCTTCAACAGGACAATGACCCCAAACAAACCTCCAGGCTGTGTAAGGGCTACTTGACCAAGGAGAGTGATGGGGGGGCTGCGCCAGATGACCTGACCTCCACAGTCACCGGACCTGAACCCAATCGAGATGGTTTGGGGTGAGCTGGACCGCAGAGTGAAGGCAAAGGGGCCAACAAGTGCTAAGCATCTCTAGGAACTCCTTCAAGACTGTTGGAAGACCATTTCAGGTGACGACATCTTGAAGCTCATCAAGAGAATGTCAAGAGTGTGTGAAGCAGTAATCAAAGCAAAAGGTGGATACTTTGAAGAACCTAGAATATATGACGTTTCACACATTTTTGTTAAGTATAATTCCACATGTTAATTCATAGTTTTGATGCCTTCAGTGTGAATCTACAATTTTCATAATCATGAAAACGAAGAAAACTCTTTGAATGAAAAGGTGTGTCCAAACGTTTGGTCTGTACTGTATATATTTTACAAACTTTGTATTTATGGAGTAGCTTTCAACAAATAAGCAATTTCGCCTTGGGGATCAATGAAGTATTTTCTATTTTATTCTAAAAATAAATCCCTGAATAATCTATGAAGATGGCAAAAATAAGTTTTTTTGTGTGTGTACAAGTGGAGTTCTGTATAGCAATGCCTTTGTGCAGATTTCCAACCCTTTGTATATCCACTCTCTGTGCCAGGGGGTAGGATGTCTACCAGCCGCCCTCCTGACCCTACATCTCATTCTGCTGACCTTGGAGCCCAGTACATTACAGCCACTGCTGCATACGCTCAGTCCCACAGCAAGTACGCCTCACCTGTTAATTTCTGATGTTAACAAACATCCACGTATCAGTTTCTGATGATGTGTATGTTCAGTTTTTATACAGAGTTGCTATCAGCTGGCCTACTTAAGCCTCTGGACTGTCACATTGAAGGTCTGCAGCACAAAGAGGGAAGCAAGAATTATGTAACACCACTGGGGACAAGCAGTGTGGTGAAACACTTCCTGTCTGAGTCAGGTAATCACACGTTTTTGACATTTTGTCTGAGTGAGGTTATCATAGCAGTGTGTGTGAGATACCTGCAGTCGATTGCTGCCTGATGATGATTAAAGACATGTGACAATTTGCAGTCATAGTCACTTTACAGGAATGACCACACCAGTCATTCCTGTCAACTCATGAACAGTTAACTAAATAAGAAGTGGGGCAGAGTTTATTGAAGATTTTGTTGCTATGTGCAAAGATATTTCCGTACTTTAGAAAAAGCTAAGTCTTCTTAAATACAATAACTGAAGCAATTTTGCTTAAAAAGACATTTATTTTCAGATGTGGGCTGCACAGTGGTGCAGTTGGTAGAGCTGTTGCCTTGCAGCAAGAAGGTTCTGGGTTCAATTCCCGGCCTGGGCTCTTTCTGCATGGAGTTTGCATGTTCTTCCTGTGCATGGTGGGTTTTCTCCAGTTACTCCGGTTTCCTCCCACAGTCCAAAAACATGACTGTCAGGTTATTTGGTTTCTCCAAATTGTCCCTAGGTGTAAGTGTGTGTGTGTGCATGGTTGTGTGTCCTGTGTGTCTCTGTGTTGCCCTGTGACAGACTGGCGACCTGTCCAGGGTGACCCCTGACCCCTGCCTCTCGCCCGGAACGTTAGCTGGAGAGGCACCAGCAACCCTTCCGACCCTATTAAGGGACAAAGGTCTACAGAAAAAGGATGGATGGATTTTCAGATGGGAAATGCCTGAGATTTTTTGTTTTGAACAATGTTCTGCTAAAAAAAAAGATACATGTAAATATTTTTCAAACACTCCGTGTTCTGCTGAAGGACTTTGTTATATTTTTAAAGATGAAAACAGTTGGTAAATTCCGAATTAATTTGCTGTTGACTTATTGATATTGTCGCATTTACTCGTTAATTGCACATTTGGCTTAATAAATACTGTTTGAATTGAAAAATTGAAGGAAGGCATTCAGCAGAATTCAGAAAAATTCTGCTGAATGTCTGCATAGGCACCAGTTTGCCTATCGGAGGAACAGTTCCATTGCATTACACACAGCTCTGACACATCTGCACCATCCTGACACTTATGTTAGGATGCTATTCATTAACTTCAGTTCATCATCATCATGGAGAAGCTCCACAACCTGGGATTTTCAATATCAATGTGCCTTTGATGTCCCCTCACAATCGGCCTCTGGTCCCTCACACCTGAAGTTGGTTTTGTGGGACTTTCTCACAAACCGCCTCAGGTGGTGAGAATAGGGGACCAAACATCATCCGCCCGGTTCTCAGTACAGTCACACCTCAGGGTGTTCTCTCTTGAATGTGTAGCCATCCATTCCTCTAACATGGTTCTAAAGTTTGCAAATCAAATCACCGTAGTGGGTCTGATAACAAACAATGTTGAGACCCTGTACTTGGAGCAGATCAGAGAACAACAAAGTGTTCCTCTTATTATCTTATTTTCAAACTGTGGTCCAACAGTTTGATTAGAAACAGACCAAGTCATTATTAATTCACAGCAACAGCAGAACTAAATGTAACGTAAAGGTATAGAGTTCTTCAGGTCTGAAACTGTCTTTTTGCTACAGGAGCTGATTTGTACCTCGAATATCATGTGACTGGCCTACACCGCTGTGGAGCATCATGGAAAGTGGAGAGGAAGGGAGGCAATGAGAAATTTGACGCTGTTGTCTTGACAATTCCTGTGCCTCAGATCCTTCAGCTGCAGGGAGACCTGAGGACCTGTAAGACCGTCACAAACACAACCAGAAGCAGAACAAGTTTGAGCCTTTGTGTCACCTGAACTATGTACAGGTCTCGTTAGCTGCTGCAGAGGAATGCTTTTGATGTGACCTATGCTCTGATTTAGGTACAGCCTATGAACACATGGATGCAGCAGCAGCTTTATAACCTCAGTGGTCCCATAGAATAATCGTTAGTTTTTACTGAACAGACATTGGTCTCACAGCAGCAGTTAAACAACATGCATGTTGTATTTCTAACCATATTAGGACTGAATATTGACTTCAATTTAATGTAGTGACTCAATTTGCGTCCTTAACCTTAATGTAAACCGGCCACTTTATTGGGTACACCTTGCTAGTACCGGGTTAGACCTCCTTTTGCCGTCAGAACTGCCTTAATCCTTCGAGGCATAGATTCAACAAGGTACTGGAAACATTCCTCAGAGAGTCTGGTCCATATTGACATGATAGCATCACGTAGTTGATGTGGATTTGTCAGCTGCATATCCACGATCCAAATCTCCCGTTCCACCACATCTCTAAGGTTTTCTATTGGATTGAGATCTGGTGACTGCGGAGGCCATTCGAGTTCAGTGAACTCATTGTTGTGTTCAAGAAACCAGTCTGAGATAAACTTGTGCTTTATTGCGCACTATCCTGCTGGAAGTAGCCATCAGAAGATGGGTACACTGTGGTCATAAAGAGATGGTCATGGTCAATACTCAAGTAGGTTGTGACTGATGGGCCCAAAGTGTGCCAGGAAAATATCCCTCACACCACTGCATCACCACCAGCCTGAATGTTGATGCCCAATTCTGACTCTACCATCCAAATGTCGCTGCAGATATTGAGACTCGTCAGACCAGACAACATTTTTCCAATCTTCTATTGTCTAATTGTGTGAATTGTAGCCTCAGTTTCCTGTTCTTAGCTGACAGAAGTGACACCCGGTATGGTCTTCTGCTGCTGTAGCCCGTCTGCCTAAAGGTTTGACATGTTGTTCAGAGATGCTCCTCTGCATACCTCGGCTGTAACAAGTGGTTATTTGAGTTACTGTTGCCGTTCTATCAGATTGAACCAGTCACCATTCTCCTCTGACCTCTAGCATCAACAAGGCATTTGCTACCACAAAACTGCTGCTCACTGGATATTTTCTGTTTTTCTAACCATTCTCTGTAAACCTATAGATGGTTGTGTGTGAAAATCCCAGTAGATCAGCAGTTTCTGAAATACTCAGACCAGCCCATCTACCAACTACCACCATGTTCAAAATCACTTAAATCACCTTTCTTCCACATTCTGATGCTCAGTTTGAACTGCAGCAGATCGTCTTTGCCATGTCTACATGTCTAAATGCATTGAGTTGCTGCTATGTGATTGGCTGATTCAACATTTGTGTTAAACAGTTGGACAGGTGTACCTAATAAAGAGCAAGTGGTGCCGGTGCATGGCAGCATTATATCTGTCAGGTGCATATGCCATATGACATCATAGCCATATACTATGCTATCAGCTTGTCACCATCAGTGTCACGTTCTCTGGATTTGATAAAGTGTAATAAAAGTTCAGACCATTTATCATCAAGGGTTCATTTCTAATTAGATTAATTTATTTGCAGTGCACAACGTTAGTCGCTACTTTAAAATTTTTACTTCCATGTTGGAAAAATCAACTGGACTAACAGTAGTAGAGTTGGGACGTGTGTTGGACACAGGTGTTTGAACACATTTTTCAAACATATTTGCCATTTGTTAACGAATGTAAATTAGTTTCAGTGTTTTATATAGGGGCTATAAATTCTATGGGATTGACAGAAAATGTCCTCTGATTAATTAAATAATTGATTAATCTCAATTAACAAGTAAGTTGTCTACTGTATTTGCAATAAAAAAGACGAGTTAAATAGAAGTCATCAGAGACCATTATATCAAATGTAATAATGTCTATTAATTTAATAAATTTTAACATAAGAGCTACATCTAAACATTTTCCTGGCATCCGGTGGTGGTAAAGGATGTAGCAGAATTTTTACATTTTTGGACATTTGACTGAGTTGAATGAATTGGACCCAAATGCTGGCAGGTTTAGTTGTATGACAGAGAGGGGAAGAAAAGAGAAGTGTGATGGTAAGTTAGATGTGAGTTCAGAGTTTCCTAGGATGTTTTTAAACAGGTTGACTGACACGATTCTGGCAACACGACTGCAGAACAACAATAGTTTTAATTTAAGGCTGTCAAAGTTACACAAGCAATTATTCTGTAAATTTAACATATTTTACATAATACAGATTAGTTGAATGTCCTATTTTGACCTAAAAGTCTGTCTCTTGTGGAGGGTTACCTAGTTCATAGCAATGTGTTGTCGCTCCCCGTGAGTTGAGTCCATAACGAAAGGTGACAGTTTAAACCTTCCTGAATATAAAAACTTGGAAAACTGAGAGTCTTTGAACATGTTTCGTTTGAAACAATAAAACATTTTCTGAAAATGTGCATGGAGTGGCGATTTTTGACATGGGCTACATACAGTCATGGCCAAAGGTTTTGAGGATGATTCAATTGTTAATTTTTACAAAGTCTACTGCTTCAGTATTTATAATGGCAATTTGCATATACTCCTTATAAAGAGTGATCAGCTTCACAGCAATTAATTGCAAAGTCAATATTTGCCTAGAAAATGAACTTTATCCCCTAAAACACATTTCAACTTCATTGCAGCCCTGCCTTTAAAGGACCAGCTAACATGATTTCAGTGATTGCTCCATTAACACAGGTGTGGGTGTTGATGAGGAGATCAATCTGTCAAGTAGGAATGACACCACTGGACACTTTAAAAAGAGGCTGGTGCTTGGCATCATTGTTTTTCTTCTGTGAAACATGGTTATCTCCAAAGAAACACTTGCAGTCATCATTGCACTGCACAGAAATGGCCTAACAGGGAAGAGAATCGCAGCTAGAAAGATTTCACCTCAGTCAACAATCTATCACATCATCAAGAACTTCAAGGAGAGAAGTTCCATTGTTGCCAAAAAGGCTTCAGGGCCCCAAGAAAGACCAGCAAGCACCAGGACCGTCTCTTAAAAGTGTTTCAGCTGCGGCATCAGGCTACCAGCAGTGCAGAGCTTGCTCAGGAATGGCAGCAGGCAGGTGTGAGTGTATCTGCACACACTGTGAGGTAGAGACTCTTGGAGCAAAGCCTGGTCTCAAGGAAGGCAGCAAAGAAGCCACTTCTCTCCAGGAAAAACATCAGGGACAGACTGATATTCTGCAAAAGGTCCAGGGAGTGGACTGCTGAGGACTGGGGTAAAGTCATTTTCTCTGATGAATCCCCTTTCTGATTGTTTGGGACATCTGGAAAACAGCTTGTTGGGAGAAGACGAGGTGACGCTACCACCAGTCTGGTCTCATGCCAACTGTAAAGCATCCAGAATCCATTCATGTGTGGAGTTGCTTCTCAGCCAAGGGAGTCGGCTCTCTCACAGTCTGGCCTAACAACACAGCCATGAATAAAGAATGGTACCAGAATGTCCTCCCAGAGCAACTTCTCCCAACCGTCCAAGAGCAGTTTGGTGATGAACAATGTCTTTTCCAGAATGATGGAGCATCTTGCCATAAAGCAAAGGTTATAACTAACTGGCTCAGGGAACAAAACATAGAGATTTTGAGTCCATGACCTGGAAACTCCCCAGATCTTAATCCCTTTGAAAACTTGTGGTCAATCATCAAGAGACGGGTGGACAAACAAAAACCTAGGAATTCTGACAAAATGCAAGCATTGATTGTGCAAGAATGGACTTGTATCAGTCAGGATGTGGTCCAGAAGTTGATTGAGAGCTTGACAGGGAGAACTGCAGAGGTCCTGAAGAAGAGGGGTCAACACTGCAAATATTGACTTGCTGCATTGACTCATTCTGTCAATAAAAGCTTTTGTTACTCATAATATGATTGCAATTGTATTTCTGTATGTGATGAAAACATCTGACATACACATATGAAAACCAGAGAACAGCAGATCATGTGAAAATATAATATTTGTCTCATTCTCAAAACTCTTGGCCATGACTGTACAGTTGCCCAGGGGGCATCAGAAAGGGGTGTGGCACTCAAGAACTAGAAAATAAATCTGTGCTGTCATTTGACCCCAACACAAGTTGGCTACTACTTGTATTCATGTGCAGTGAAGTAAGTTTCCATTAGTTGCTGTTGAATACTAAAATATGTGTATTCTGCTGCAAAAAAAACACGATAATTGGTTGGAATACGGCAGACAGAGGAGCTTGTCCAGGGAACCGTTCCTGCAAGAGCGAGGAATGGTTCCCTCTGCATGTTTATATTTTAAGCTTACACTGTATGATTAATCTGATTACTTTTTAATTGACAGCACTATTTTAATTGGAACCATTTTAAATGGAATGTTTTTTTAAAAGCATTTATTTACTATATTCACCATGTACAACTGAAATTACAACTGAATTGTAGTAATTTAATAGTTATTTCAGTTCATCAGGGTCCCAGCAGCCAGATTCTTTGTGCTCACTTTTTTCTTCCCTCTCTCTTCTCTGCTGCTCTGATCTGCCTCACTATGTTCACCTTTGCAGGAAGATGCATCTTCCTGCTCTGCCTCTCAACTTAGTTCCTATACACAGCAGAGGACAGATGTAACTGATGTTTCAGAACATAAAGATCTGTGGGACACCTAGTGAAAGTCTTCAAGAAGAATCAATCAGTTATGTTTCAAGCATAAAATTATTTACAGATGCTGAGTTTGCTCAGAGGTTTAAAGGTCATAAGCAGTTCATCTGCTGTCTGGAACTTCAGAGAGCAGATAAGAGACTCCAGGGATTTACTGTATTAGCAAAACTCAAGCCTCTAAAAGCTGTAATCATGGTGACACTTGATGAGTTGAAGTACCCAGGATCAAACATCCAGGTATTACATTTCCCAGTTGGTATTACAGACTGTCTGTCATTCTGTTTCTCAGTACTGTCTGTCCAGCAAAGGGAGCAGTTGGAGGGTGTCAGGTACTCATCCCGCTTCGCTATTGCACTCTTCTTCTCTCCGGACGTTGTCTTCAGTTTTTCCTGGGGAGCGCGATACGTCACTGACAGCCACTGCATCCGCTACATCGCTGTGGACAACAGGAAACGCAGCTCAGGTATCTTCACCCATCTGTATCTGATAAATAATGTCAGTAGCATAAAAAATCAACTATTATATACAAAATTTTGTACTTGAAAATATAAATTGTTTGTGTAACGTCACAACTTAAGTATAACTAACTTGTGAAAGCATAACCCTGCCCCTGACTTGTCAACTTATCCACTTTGTTGCTAAATGTATTGACTTGCCAGGCCCATCTGTAGACTTTTGTAAAAAACAAAACAACTAAAGACAAATCTAGAGACTTTTTTTCTGTTGTTGGTCATTTTAGTGGTGACAACACTGCAGCTCAGCTGCAGCCCGACTCTATAAGGAACAGAGCATCAGGGCTACCGAAGCCTCTCCTGCTTCCTAAGCAGTCCAGTAACAAGCTGATTTGAACACCATACTTACATACATGCAGACACCCAGTCCACTCCATGTCCACACTGCATGGAGTAGAAAGCAGTTTTAATCAATTGCCACATAATGGCGACTGATTAAACTGATTAATGCCATCACTCCATGCTCACCAAAGTCACACCTGGCTTGCTGTCCCAACTCCTGATTCGCCGCCGGGTGGGACTGGGACAGAGTTGTACCAAGTTATATCTTTGTAGCTAATAGCAAAATTCAACTGCTGAAGGACCGTTCAACAAAATGAGGCCCAGCAGTGATGAAAATGTTAAGATTTGCACAGTAATATAATAAAACCATAAATAATCCATTTAGACGGTTTCAGCAAATAAAAATTGATTTGAGGTTTAATTACACTTTAAGTATCTCCACAAGAAATAAAATATTTGTCTCAAATTTTCACATTTATCCATACATTGTCCAGATGCTCCAGGTCTCGGTCCATCCCTTGTTGTCCACACCAGCGTTCCGTTTGGTCTGGCGCACTTGGAGAATGATAAGGATGCCATCCAGCCAATCATCTTGCAGGAGCTCCACAGGCTCCTCCCTGACCTACCTCAGCCAGTCAGCATCAAGTTTCAGAAGTGGAGATACTCCCAGGTGAGTCAGTGTATCTCCTCCAGGTGAGGCAATGATTTACTCAATGACTTACTCAGCTGTCCATCCTGGTGCAGGTGCTGACCTCAGTGCCCGGTTGTCCAGGCCACATGACCATGTCGGAGCAGCCGCTGCTCATATGTGGAGGAGATGCTTTCACCCACTCCAACTTTGACGGCTGTGTGGAATCTGCACTGAGTGTGTGCAAAGCACTTCAGCTCTCACTAGATGTCCAGCAGAACATTTGCTTCTAATTTGCACACTTACCCACATATTAACCTACCTGGGGTCATTTACCTAAATGCATCAAGTGATTCAAAGATAAAACCAAATATATCTTGGTTTTTCTAAGAATAAATGATTGTCATTTAAAACTTCTCTCCTCACTAAGCTGCTCATGAGGGAATTTTACTGCCACAAGTAAAGATCTTACATTTTCAATTTGGATTGAAAGCAGCTCATCTCTTTCCTCAGCAAACTTGTCACCCTTGTACTTACAGATTTGAAGGAGAAATTATAATATTTGAAAGAAAGCAAAAGCTGTGAAACAATTTTCTCTGCATTGTTTGTATTTACATTATGTAGCTGCATCTCTTCCTCCCACAGTCCAAAAACATGAGTATTAGGTTAATTGGTCTGTCTAAATTCTCCCCAGGTGTGTGTGTGTGTGTGTGTGTGTGTGTGTGTGTGTGTGTGTGTGTGTGTGTGTGTGTGTGTGTGTGTGTGTGTGTGTGTGTGTGTGTGTGTGTGTGTGTGTGTGTGTGTGTGTGTGTGTGTGTGTGTGGTTGTTTGTCCTGTGTGACAGACTGGTGACCTGTCCAGGGTGACGCCGCCTCTCGCCTGGAACATTAGCTGGAGAGGCAGCAGCAGCTCCTGACCCACTAAGGATGGATGGATGGATGGATGTGGATGGATGGATGGATGGATGCAGCTCGTATTCTGGTGTTGTCCACTAGAAGTAGAAAAAGTAACTTGAGCTTTGGTCATGCTTCCAGGACAGATCATGTCACACTGTGTTACAAGTGTCAGGAAGTCATGAAATGCTTACAAAAGAATAATACTTTGTTTTTGTCAATTTAATGGTTTTCCAACTGGGCAAACCTGCTGCTGATTCATCTGTTCAAACACTTTCTTGGAAAGTCGACTCAGAGTAAATGGCTCAAACAGAAAATGGTTCTCAGCTGGTTTACTTTAAATTCTAAAAGCCTGCAGGACTGTAAGTCTACAGTTTTGAGCTGTGGAACAGCAGAACAAGCTTCTGTACTGTTCCTTAAAACTTTTTCTTCGTTTCTCCTCAGGGTTCTCCTATACATCTTGAAGTTCTCGGACAGAACCACATTCTACATGGTTTCATTCTGTTCTCAGAGAACCTGATCAAAACCTACAGAATATGGTGCATGCAGGACAATAGATCTTGGAAATGTTTGGTTTCACAGTTTGCTTCTAACATCTGTTATCACATTCAGGTTTTCATCGATCTTTTGACTTCATGAAGATCAATAAGAGCTGTAGTTTTTAAAGAAACAGAAAAGCGCCATGGGTGTTTATAAATAGTTTATTACTTTACAGTGTTTTTGTTCCATTATAAAATGAGTAGCGGCAGATAAAAGAGGGGAGGGGTCAGAATAATGTGTTTATGGTAACAACTCAAAGTGTCACAGCAATTCTGCTGTTTGACTTCTGACTGAATAAAATGTTTACAAAAATCTTTTGAAGCTAGTGGTTCCACAACTCAGAACTCGTCAATGTGTTACTGACAGTCATTATACAGGAACAATCTACAGTTGTGATTGAAGGTTTTTATTATTTGGAACTTAAAATATCCATTGAGTAGCAGAATCAGATGTTCCAATAAAGCTGAACGCTGGTGTCATGAAATGTACAGGTTCAAGCACCAACATACGAACAACGTTTTGCTAATCAGCTGAACAAAAATCCGCTGACTGGACAACCAACGACCACTTCAACCCAAAATCACACAGACATCCAAGTGAGCGTTTTGTTGCTATAAATGGAGATTGAAATGGAACCTGAAAGGTCAAGTTTTGATTCAAACATGAGCAGTGTGATATATCATGTCTTTGAAGACATGATACCGTCTCCTGGTCTGTCTGATAAAGTCAACTGACCCAGTTGATTTGACCGTTGATTCCTCTGATCCCACCCAAACCCATTTCAAAAGTTCAGAACCCACTTTTCAGAGCAGGAATCAATCCACCTCTGACATGTGAACTTCCTGAATGAGCTGCAGCTTAGCATCTGAAACCCAATGAGATGGACTGAAGATCCAGAACAAGCAGATGTGTCATCTTGGAGCTCAACACTATTCATACAGGGAGTTCTGACAGACGATACTGGTTCCAACTGAACACCATACTGGTTCCAATTCTTCTCAACAAATCTAAACATTTGAGCTTCTTAGCTGAGGATGAGTTCTGAAATACTTTAGGATATTAGCACCTTTAGGAAAGGCCAGAAATTCATCCACCCGGTGCTTGTCCAAAAATGAACAGCTGGTTAATGTTCTTATTTAGCTAATTCTGCCTTAACTCCTCTTGCCAGGCAGTTTCCCTTACAAAGTCTAAATCCCCTATTAAGATATTAACCCTAATCCAGTAAGATTTAGTTCTGGAGTGGGAATAAGGCTCCAAGAATCAAGAATCCTCATTGATATAGGGTTGGGAATTTGGAAGACTGTTGGAAAAACTACTTCAACAGCCCTCAGAAACCTAACAAATTTTGCCCAGTTGTCAGTTCTCTGTGTTTTCATAACCCTTCATTTGACATATCGAACTCTTACCAGCACCGGACAGAAAATATACAGTCCCCTCCTAAAGTATTGGAACAGCAAGCAAATTGTTTTAAAGATGTTTGGGTTTAACATCAAAACATGTACATGACGAGTTCAGAATGTCAGCTTTTATTTCCTGGTTTTTACAAGTAAATTTGAATATCTCACTTTGTGTTGCACCACAGCATTTTTAGGTGAGCAGAAGGAAGAAACTTAAAGTGAATAGTGTTTAATATTTGGTGATATAACTTTTTGGAATGACTGCCTCAAGCCTGTGACCTATTGACATCACCAACTGTTGCTTTCTTTGTTTGTGATGCTATTCCAAGCTTTTACCGCAGCTTCTTTCAGTTCTTGTTTCGGAGGGTTTCTCCCCTGAAACATTTCAGGAGGTGAAATGCATTTTTTCTTTGGATTAACTTGGCCAGTTTAAAACCTTCCTTTTCTTTTTCCTCTGTTGAAGTTCTTTGTTTTGCTAGTTGTGCGTTTTGGGTCACCGTCCTGCTGCATGATAACATTTCTTCCAATTAGTTTGGTTGCATTTCCATGTAAATTGGCAGACAAAATGTTTCTGTACACTTTTGAATTCATTCTGCTGAATGAACTTATCATCACTTACATCAATAAAAAATATAATGAGCCTGTTCCAGAAGCAGCCAGGCACGGCCAAGTCATGACATTATCCTTCACAGATGACCTTATGTGTTTTGAATTCAAAGCAGTGCTTTTCTTTCTACAAACTATAGCCTTGCCATCACTTTGGTAGTGATGGTACCAAGATTGAGGAAACCAATCTTATGGATTGGTTTCATCAGTCCATAAGATTGTGTACCAGAGACTTTCTGGCTCATCTCTGTACTTCCTTGCAAATTGAAATCTGGCCTTCCGATTCTTACCAAGTGGTTTGCATCTTTGGGTATAGCCTCTATATTTCTTGAAGTCTTGTTCGAACAGTGGATTGTGATAAGTTCAGCCCTGCACTGTGGGGTTGTTGGTGATGTCACTTACTGATGTTTTGGGATTTTTTATTCAGTTTTCCCAATATTTCTGTCATCAGCTACTGTCTGTCTGCCATCTGTGGCTCAGTTTCTTTCTCATTCAGAACACTCCAATTGTTGTGCTTGCTATGTCCATTGTTTGGCCAATGGGCTTGATTGATTTCCCTTCTTTTCTCAGCTTCAAAATGACTTGCTTTTCTCCCATAGACAACTCTCTTGTCTTCATGTTGGTTTATTCTCTTCAACAAGAAATATCTGGCTAATAGGTTTAAGCTTAGTACAAAAAGTAGACGAGTCAAGCAGAGCTATTTAATGTTTGAACAACCAATGTTAAAGGCAACACCTGGTCAACAAGGAACACCTTTCAATCACGTGTTCCAATAGTTTGGCTCCTTTGAAAAAAGTGGATTCAAACAAAGGGTGGTACGTGTTGAATTGTTTAGCACATCTACATGTAAAACCCAAATGTTTTGATGTTAAACCCAAATGTCTTCATTGTTCAACAAAAACAAAGCAGTTTGCCTTGCTGTCCCCTATGGAGGAGACTGTGTCTGTCCCTGAGAGAGAATGTTCGACAAAGTTCTACCACTCAATATGTGATCAGAGCTTCAGGTTTCACCCCAAGGATTGATCTACATCGGATGGAGAAGTTTCATGTGATCTGAACTAAGGGTCAGTCCTTCATTGTCAGCTCCAGCTCAGTCAGTTTCCATGTGACCCAATCTGGAGACTGTGCAACTGTGCAGTTACAGCGTTGATGCAACATAAGAGGGAAAAAAATATGGAAAACTAGGGGAGGAAAAAACTGACCAGTTAGGCTCTAAACTGGAACATCTCTAAGTAGCTTCAGGGAAATTTAAACTTGATGTCTAGATTACATGATCCCAGTTTGACATTACAAATAAAAAAATCAAAGTTAAGCACTTTGAAATGCCTTGTTGTTGAAAATGTGCTATATAAATAAAATTAGCTAAACATCAGAAACACTTCTGATTTATCAAATCTGGCCCATTAGGCTCTACAATTGGACCTTCTGAAATGCTGTAGTGACACTGGGGGTGGGGCACAACCTTCTAACACAGTTTCAGACCAGTCATTCTAAAGACCTCAAGTTCCTTCCCAAACCTGGATTGCATTTCCAGAAGGCTCTGTAGCTTATATGATAAGTTCATGAAACTAACGGAAAGCTGCCGAACAACCAGAAGAACTTTTCTAGCTGATTGAACACGCTCAGGAATATTTACAAGGCCGAAGCATCTGGAACAGGGATGGTTAGCAAGATGAGCTTGTTTGCTGTTTAGGTTAATGACAGAAGTCAGAGGAAAACAGAATACACTTCCTGTACCTGGGATTTAACAGACTCCAACAGCTGATTGACAAAATACCAGTTGATTTGGAAAAGGTTTCTTTAACAGAGCTGGAAAGTCCCTTTGAGTGACACATGGCCACAAAGACAAGGATCCAACACTTCTGAACTAAGAAACCCAAACACATACTGTGCCAACACAAAGGTTTGGATCAAGCTCAGCAGGAAATCCACTACATTATGTCAGGAGGACATCTTGTTATGATCCGTGTTTCTGTGTTCATTTTTGAGTTTCTTCTGTGTTCTTCCTGTTCCCTGTGAGTCTCTGTCTCCCCGTTGATTGTCTTGTTCCCCTGATTACCCCTGTGTGTATTTAGTCTCCCCTGTTGTCTGTGTTCCTCGTCGGGTCCTTGTCAATGTCTTGTGTCGGCGTCAGCTCTTTTCAGTCTTCTTGGTATCAGTGGTACCGGTACTAGCTGTGTGCTTTACTCTCTGCTGTGCCGCCTGTATTGGATTGTTTGAGCTGCTCTTTATTAAATTGATCATTTCACCATAACCTGGGTTCAGCCTGCGTCTCTCCTCACCACCTCCAACCACCACTTCTTGACACATCTTAGGATCAGAACCCAAAACTAACCATAAAGATTTCCTGCTCTGACTATTAAAAAAAATTCTAAACCATTGGTTAACAATTAGCCAGAAAATCTGCAAACTAAAATATCCTTCTGTGATCTAGACTGTTTTTCATCCTTCAACAGAACCTCCTCACGCTTCCTACCAGAGTGTTGGGATCAAACTCAACCAGAGGCTCTAATTTTAAAACTTCTGGATTCAGATGTGCATCTGGGTTTACATCTAAATCTTTTTTGATCCTGATTGGATTATGATCAATTTAAAGACACATTTCAATACGAAAGCAGCTGACATGATTTTGGACAAGAATTTAATGCTCAAGAATTTAAGGAGAAGAACCAAAGCCGGAACTCAGACAGGACAGAAATGGAAACAAAGTTAGAATATTTTTGTTTCCAAAACAAAAACATTCTTCTGGAGGAAAGAAAGAAAGAAGAAATAAAATATTGTAGGAAAGGTTAGGTTCATCTCAATGAAGAAAACCTCTGACTTTGTGAGATTCAAGTTTTACTCAGTTTCTGTTAAAATGTCTCATTCTGTGCCTCAGCCACTTTCAACTGCTCATCCCACCTTGATTGTTTGGTTGTGCATCGAGTAGATAAAATAAGTTTGGTGTCATTATCTGATCCAAGCTCTTTAAACCCAGAGTCCACAGATCAATTCTGGCCCAGACATCTGGTCCAATACTGGTCTCCATCCAGTGTTCCTGGCCTTGTGTATTTATGTACACGTTTGCACTGAATATGTGTGTGTCAGTGTGTGTGTCAGACTTTTGTGATCTGACTATGGAGATCATCTTCGAATGGTTCGTTCTCAGGGTCTGAGTCTGTGGTGTCCGAGTAGCGATAGTGGTCCGGCTCGTTGTCACTGACATCTGGTGTCACTGAGGTCGACATGCTGCATGTGTCACAGTCGGCTCCTTCCTCCACAGTCTTTGTGAAAAACAGTTTGACCTGAGGAACAGAAATAGCAGGAATGTTCTCCATGAGCAGATAAATCTAATGTTCCTGCATGCACCCAAATGAGCAATAGGATTTATTCTTTATTTATATTTTGGTTTTCCATAAAAAATTCAGAAAAAAGTTAAAGAATGATTATCCAAAAGTAATTCAGAGAACATCTGTGAAAAGTGGATGTTGTTCTCAGTCTGAATAAACAATGACTGAAGCATCAATCTGGCTCTACCTTAAAGTTTGGGGAGAAGTTCTTGTTGGCTTTATCCTTATTGGCTTTATCCAACTCATTCTTGTCAAGTGTCAGAACCAAGAAGTCTCTGTCGCTGGTCTCACTACCCATCATCAATTCTGGATTCTGAAACATTCTGTCAGAAAGATCTTGAAGTGCTGCGAAGCTGCCATTCTCCAGTCTGTCCCAGGACTCCTCTGGCCCTGGGATGAAGAATGTGTTGATCCAAAAATGGAACATCTTTTCCTATAAAGACAAAGGAAGAAGAGTACAAGGGATCAGTCAGCTGAGATGGTTTGTGTTGTAAGATCAGGTGTTCACAGTGGTGAAGATTTAACCTGAGCTTCATCACTATGGTTACCTGAAGAGCCATGCAGAAACTCAAACTCACATTAAACTGGAAAGACAGGAGTGGCGGAACATCCTGTAGAATGTAAGAACCTCTGGAGCCGGAAAACATGACCAGAGGTTCTGGTCCTAATTTTTGCAGTAGAAATATATGTTTACCCAGAACCTCTGAAATTAAACAGAACCCAACCAGAAAAACAGCTTGTTTTTAAACAACAGACGTTTTACATCTGACCCGGCTCATGTTCTAGCTGCAAAACCAAACACTTCCACAACTCTTCTGGAGGAAGCCCAAGGCACTCCAAGGTTAGCCGCAAAGCAGCTCCTCCAGTGTGTTCTAGAGCAGAACACAGCAGGATCTATTCTAAACTCAGTTGTGTTGCTAAGAAAGTGGGTTGGACATTGGACGTGCCTGGAAAACCTCAACACAGGCGTTTAGGTGTCCGAACCAGATGCCCGAGCCAATTCAACTGGCTCCTCTCAATGTGAAGAAGCAGCAGCTCTACTCTGAGGCCCAGCTGGATGACCAGCAGACACACTGTGGAAAAACTTCATTTCAGCCACTCGTTCTTTCAGTCACTCCCCAAAGCTTTGACCATAGATGAGGGTAGGAACATGGATCAACTGGTTAAGCAAGAACTCATCTCTTGAGCTCTTGAAGTGCAGTGCACCTCTTAACGTACGTCCAAGAGATGCACTGATCCTCATCCTGGCTGCTTCGCATTCAGCTGCAAATTGTTCCAATGAAAACTGGAGCTCACAACCTGATGAAGCCAATAGAACAACATCATCTGTGAAAAGCAGAGACACAATCCTAATGCCACCAAAACATATCCCCTTTTAACACCTTGGCTCCACCTAGAAATTCTGTACATAAAGATTGTGAACAGAACTGGTGGCCAAGGGCAACCTTGGCGAAGTCCAACTATCATTGGAAACAAGCCAAACTTAATGCCAGCAACATGGTATTAAGTCGTATGGGGACTTAACCTAACAAAAGGCGTGGTACCCGTACCCTGGACCATCCCTACAGGATTCCAGAGGGACCCAGTCGAATGCCTTCTCCAAGTCCACAAAATACATATGGTTGTCCATGTTCATGTGTTCTGCAGAACCCACCAAGGGTGTAGAGCTGGTTCAGTGTTACACAACCAGGATGAAAACCTGGTCGTGTAACCCTGAAAGGAGTCTTCAGGAATCCGAGATTTGACTAACCGGCAAACTCTCCTCTCTCTGACTCCTTTTCTAATTAAAAAAGATCAAATTATCTCAGTTTTAAAACCAACAAAGTTGAGAGAGCAACATCTTCACCAATTCATTCTTACCATCTCCACTTAACCTTCTTCACCTGCTCACCTTCTTCATCATCTTGTTTTGCTTGTGAAAGAACTCCACCTTGATGTCTCCGCAGACAGGAAGTGGCTGAGGGAACTCAAACAACATCAGTTTGTCCTCCCTGCGAGTATAAGCAGGGTTGTAGGTGTGGATCTTCACTTTTAGCTGGTAGACCACAAAGTGAGGGTCTAAAGACACAAAAACACCTGAGCGTCACTCCCTTCTTCTAGATCACATAATACACTGAAATGGAACTCAAATATGGTCTGCAACTGAACTGAGAACAGTTTGGGTCTGGGTAGGGACATAGAATTGAGACTGTGTCGACATTCAGGACTAACCTTGGCTTGGGTCTGATTCTAGAACTGAAAAGTGTCTGGAAACAATATTACATTTGTAACATGATCTCAGTACGAACTAAACCATCCAGAAGCCAGGACTCTGGACTACGAAAGATTAACCAGGGTCTGGATCTGGTTTCTAGAACTTACTGCATGTACCAGCCGTGAACATGGGGATGGTTTCGAACAACATTTTGTGGAAGAGAAGTGCCACAGGTTTGTAGTGCAGCCGGTTCCTGAGCAGGAAGTTGTAGTAGATGACGTATCGGCGCTGGCTGGGAATGGTCACACCCTGAACACACACAAAGAATAACAGCATCAAGATTGGGTGGGATTTTCACACCACAAAAGTCCTTTGGTCCACTTGTATCATTCAGACCAAAAACAGACTTTTTCTTTTTGTTTGGTGCAGTTTACTTTCACATTGTACCTTTTGAAAGTGAACTATACTTCGTAAACAAAGCCATGTCATTGATGATTGTTGCTAACATTTGATAGAAAGGATGAGGGGCGGAGCAGAGCACAGACCCAGAAAGAAAGAAACAATCATGCAAGTCCTGCATGCTGAATTTATGTTGTAAGCATTAACATGTGCTTGTTATTACAATTGCAATACAATTTTGAATGTCAAGAGCTGGTCATTCAACTCAGGTTTCGCGATGTGATATTTCTAATTTTGGAACCACGTCAGCAAATGCGTGCTGCTAACTTAATAAGCCATGACACAACATGCTGGCAGCAGCATTGCTAAGCAGGAGACGACAGATCAGGTATGATTTCATTACAATTAGTACATGCAGTAGTCATGTTAGCAACACTGAAGGGCTCATTTTTACCATGATGCCCAGCAACGGTGTCTCGAGAAGTCCAAAAAGACGTATGTTTCCTGTAGTTGGTTCAAAACGAGACAGGTCTGTATTCACTCCAAAAGCAAACCGAACCAGGGTTAGTTTGAAAGTGGACTCAGACCACCAACTCAAACAGTGGGTGTCTCTCTGTTTGGGAGCACCGGGACCCACTTGAGCATATTTACACCTGCACAAAAGGTTCGAACCAAAGAGGAAACGAACTCTAGTCCATTTAAAGCAGACCAAAGATGGCAGCTCAGTTCAACCAGCTGCAAACCAGAACATGAGGATCATAAAGATCCAGCTGCTCATTGTTTCTTTCTCCTTATTGTTAAACCTCAAACCTAACACACTCAGCAGCTCCAACTTTATTTGCATTCTGACCTGATTCATGATAAGGAACAGAGATCAGCAGAAGGATCAAGGATGTTGGTGTGAACTCAATAACCCAAAGGACATTCCTGCTTGTAACATGGCAAACACACATGTGTTTTCATCTTAACTTAGTCTTTGCTCTTCCTGACTTACTGACCTTCTTGTCTCTTGTCCGGACCTCTCCATAGAAATCCAGAGCCTCCTGAGCTTCCTGGAACTTCCCTCGGTGCAGCAAATAGGCACAAATCATGACTCCAGTGCGGCCCTTTCCTGCCTTGCAGTGGATGGCAGCTACATGATGCTCATCTTCACTAAGCCACTGATCCAAGTCC
The DNA here is from genome assembly GCA_033032245.1 of Poecilia picta. Taxonomy (NCBI): domain Eukaryota; kingdom Metazoa; phylum Chordata; class Actinopteri; order Cyprinodontiformes; family Poeciliidae; genus Poecilia; species Poecilia picta. The sequence continues at coordinate 3,861,260 of CM065371.1, forward strand.
TCACAGAATGGCTTGATTAGCTCCAGCTGGGGTGGGTTGTGGTCTTCGAATGGATACTGAGCCACTGAAACAGAACTGAGTAGTTAGTAAGGATAAATACAAAAACTGGTCTTCCAACAGGTCAGATGGCGGAAACTGTCTCACCTCTACAGCTGAACTTTGAAGTGTCGTAGTGTCGCTCTGCACACCTAAGGAAATAGGGAGGCTTTTAAAGAAACTCAATAATACAATAATAAAATTAAAAATAAAAGTAATAAGAAATCATGGAAATGTTACAGAGTAAGAAAAATTTTAAAAAGATGGGTCTTGAGTATAGAATCTGTATGAAATCTCACTATAAAGTTGACTTGCAGATTTCAAAGTGAGAAGGTCAGAACAGTGACAGATGGTGACGAGGAATATTTTGAATTCAATGAGCTTAGAGTTAGAGAGCCAGTGTATATTTTGAAGCAGTGGGATTATGTGGTCATGGGGGAGGGTGTGAGTTAAGGTTGGGCAATATCCAGGATTTTCTAAGCCGATATTCGTCAATTTATCAAATGACGATGGGTGACATATTCACACAGGTGACCTTTGGACTTTTTGTGTGTGTGTGTAACAATAAGTAACCCAACAATGATTCGCCAGCTTAGAACACAAAAGTAAAAAAAAATGGAGGAATTAGTTGCCAAAAGAAAAAAACAAAGTCACCTAAATGGAATTGCTTTGGCTTTAAACAGGATGAAGAGGTAAACCACAGGCTGTGCGACTTGAGCAGTTTCGAGGTGATGCAGCTCTAGTAAGCGCTGAAAAGGTTTTTCACTACCAGAAATACAAAACACAGTTCAATAAGAAAATTACTGCCCCATATGGACACATGGCACCTTAGCTGTAAATATTTATCAAAGGAAAATTCATAAAAGACGTTTCCAGTTGATGTCACAAATAGCAGGCAAACATTCTGGTCTGTGGAAAGCGACTCTTTGAGAGGAGCCAACATCAGCTGGCTTTCCTAACCACATATATTGTGGCTCATGAGACCACAAAGTCATGAATGCACCTTCTGAACTTGTCTTCAGATACACTGGTAAAATTGTTAACCACCTGCACAGGCTGCACACACTGTTACATTCAAAGTAGGATTTCATGACATGCTTGTTTCCTTTATAAAAGCATTTCTAAAATTTATCTAGAAGACATTGCAGAGTTTCCCTGTTTGAATTCTGCATAGTTTTTGGATGTTTACTTCATGTATTTATTTTGAATGCATCAAATCACTCAAAAAGAAACTGTGGCAGGGATTTGTTTTTCTTCTTTTAATTTTAGTTTGTGTTTAATTTAGCATTTAAACAGCATATGGTCATACAAATCCAGAAACACAATTACACCAAGGAAAGGCCAGTCGCCCCTCACTGTATTTCAGTAAATGTATTTTCTGAAAATAGGGCAGTTTATTTCTGTTCCAGGTTTGGTAAATGCATTGCTACTGCAGTTGGAGGCACTTTAGGGAAAAAAAACTGGAACAGCAGTAGTTGATGGTGTGCTGCGTCTTTTGGCTTCAATCAAGAATTGTTACTAATGTAATAAAAAAGTAACTCATAGGCAAAAAAAAAAAACAACAAAATAACACCTTTAAGAAGAAACAACCAGGAAAGGGCGCCGCCTTTCATCAATGGTCAATAAATTTGTCCAATCGCCCAATATTAGTACGTGGTTGGACAGGCAGCTGAGTTTATATGAGCTGGAGTTTGTTTGTTTGCTTAATAGCTCCATAATTACCCAAGAAGGGAAAATCCAGAGAGAGAAATCTTTGACCTCTAAACGTCTTTACCAGGAATACTCCTAAATGTGAAGGGATCAAAAGCTGAACCAGGCTAACAAGAGGAAAGTAGTACTTACAAGTTATAGATCTTATAGTGATTCTTGTGCTTTGAATCCAAGAACCTAAAAATAAAAACAAGTCAGTTAGGTATCATAGATCAGTTTGAGATTCTTCTTCAGAGTTTCTCTCTCAAGTGAATATGATCTGCTGCAGTGTTCAGTCTCTAAAGGCGGATGCTTGTCCCATGTGTCTCTGCACAGTCCAGACCAGAGCTGAAGGTCCTACAAGCTTAAGGCAGTGGTCAGGTTGTCAAAGTCAACCTGGCATAACTGACCCACTTCTCTCTACCTCCATATATTTTTTTATTACAACTTTTTCCCTACAAAAACTAGTTTCTATCTACTTGTGGTAGTGTTGACAATTAGTGGAAAAACATACATCCCTTATTTTTTTATGTATCGTGGATATTTAAGATTTAGTGCACAATGTTAACAGCTAAAATCAATGGTGGTCATCATCAGCTAGCAGTCTGTAGCCCTCCAGCAGGGAACTGCAAGATGGGATCTAACAATTTCACACAATTAGTGCTTTTATACTAATTGTAAACATTACCACATTTCACCAATCAGTGAAAAGTTTTAATAAAAAAAAATAGAGACAAAGAAGGAAGTAGGTCAGTTATGCTTGACTTTGACAACTTTAACATGTAGATGTGCTGCAGAATTTGGTGTGTTTCAGTTCAGTTTAAAAAAAAGAGAGGAGAGTTTGAGGCCACTGCCTTAAGCTTGTAGGACCTTCAGCTCTGGTCTGGACTGTGCAGAGACACATGGGACAAGCATCCGCCTTTAGAGACTGAACACTGCAGCAGATCATATTCACTAAAGGCGAGTTGTTCAACGGTCTTTCTGCATTATGTCCTCATTCCTCTTGCGCACTGCACTAAATTAACAATACCTACATCTCCAGGTTTCATTTTGTGAAAGGAGTTGTAATACTGTGGCAACGTGGTTCAGGATGGCAGGTAAAATGATTCTGTTGCTCTCCACCGTTGTGCACATACGCAACATTTCCAGATGAAAGCAATAACATGCAGCGTGTCTACCTGACATGCTGCATGTTATTACACTTTATGAACCACAATGATTGTTATAAGCATCTGATTTTAAGATTGCCAGTCTCTCCTCTTTATTTCTTCTTCTGTGGTGTTTGTTAAATTGTGCCCTTTATATCCTCTCCTTTTGTGATGTTGTCTTGTTGGTCTTGGTTGCTTTTCTTGTTGTCATTGTCATTATAAAACAGGGTGGCACACAAAAAAGAAGCCCACCTTCCTGCCAGAGTGGCCACCGAGATCGCCGGACTTAACAACTTGTGACTTTTATCTGGGGCAATTTGAAGGGAAAAGTGTACCTAATAACCCGAGAACTTTACAGCAGCTGAAAGACAATATTTGTAATGCAATTCAGAGTATTGGTGCCCCAGAGTTGCAGCACGTATGACAATATGTTAAGCCGCGGCCAAAACTGCATTGATGCACAAGGGGATCATTTCCAGCACTTTCTGTAAAGAGTAAGTAAAGATTGTGGCATTTCAAGTTGTTTCTTTAAAGACGGCCACCAGTAATACTATAGTAACACAGGCTACTTTTTCATGGGCCACCCTGTATATAAATCCATCCCATGATGTGAATATTTAAGTGAAGGTACAACTGTATACATTATATCACGGTCACTAATAACCACAACAACACAGAAAGGATTTGGTTACACAGAGATGTAATAGTTAGAAGTTACATTGTCACAGTACAGAACTTATCTAACTGCACATAGTATGATTATCACATGATCCAACTAGCATGTGACAGTTAAACCCTCCCAGTTTAACAGTTACTGTGAAAACATGGAACATACAAGCATACAAAGTTACTATTTATGATATATTTTTAGTTTGAGAAAGTTGTTAACGAGGCAGATGTTTGATCTCGGCTCTAAAGCAAACCCACAACACCTGTTTGACTTTTTCATAAAGCTGCTTTGTCTGTGGCCCAGATGTGTTCTTGTTCTGTCTGTGACTCACCGAACAACATCATCGATATTGTTCCTGTAGACGCCTTCAAGTCGCTCAGCAGGAAAACCCATGGCAATGATGTTGGGATAGATATCTGAGTGGCAAGTTCAGGAAAGTAACCTGTGGAACAGCTCAGAGGAATGTTTCTAAGTTGGCAAAATAAATAGTTTACAAACTCATTCTCTTAACTCAAATAATTCACAGTGTTAGTCTCACATTCATATTATATAAGCCATGACAAGCTCTCAGCTCCACAGATTGAAGCTCAACAAAAAATTGAATGAATATCCAGGGTGTGGCAGAGGTGGTCCCAGCCTGTGTGGCATTGGGCACTATTGATATTCAGATCCTGTGGTTGTAAGATGGTGGATGGGCTCATGCTGCTCCCCACAAGATGCCGGTTGTCCATGTTGCCCATATCAGAAAAAAGTTGTCCCAATCCGATTATGTGATCGGAAATCAGGCCAATCACATGCTTTCAAACTGATCTGAATCAGGCATTACATCCCAATCAGGGATCAGATATACAGGTATATGCATATTGATTCTAAACACAAATGGGAATAAATAAGACCATCAAGCAGGCGAGTGGCATGGAGGGGAAAAGTGATGACAATTCCAAGGGCCCTTGATCACAATTTTATTATTTTTTTAAACAAATATACAAAAAAAATCGGGGCCCTGTCAATTACTGTTATTGTGTTTTTTAAATTATTTTAGCAGTAAAATTAAATGTTACCCCTCCCACACCAAAAAGCACACATCCATATTTGCCCTGAACCCCCATGTATCTGCGTTAAATGGCTCATTCCTGCTTAGCGCTTGACAGTGACGTTTTCAGCAGCAGTCAGTGGAAGACAAGTACGACTGTGGCTGTTACTATGCTGCCTAGAAAAATAATAAAGTCAAGTTTAAAAAAATAAAAAATAGAGATATGAGAGAAAAAGACAAGTGTCTATTTGTAAGTTTTTCTCCAAGAGAAGTGAGCAGACTGTGAGATTATCAACCATTTAGCATAATTAGCTCAGCTACAGACTACCGTTTGTCTCCGTAGCATTTAATGAATTAAGGGAAAGAAATACCAAGATATTAATATATTTAACTTGTCCCTGTACCTTTTATCACACTTGAGAACAAGCGAGTCAGTCAGCAGCAGCTCTAATCCCGATACCAACACAAACTCTTCACCCAGTGAAAAAGGTGAGCAACACTGTATCCAATGACAACCTAGGTAGCATCATTCCAGGAAATCCATAGGGATTTCTGTGTTCTTGCTCTTTTTAAAATTACTCAACAAAAACAATATATTTGTTGCTGACGGAAATTCAAACAATCTTTATAAAATAATAAAAAAAAAACAGCCTCCTGTCTGGACTGCAGCCGGGCCAAACAGTTTTACCTTAGTTTGCATTTAAATTACACACACACACACACATATATATATATATATATATATATATATATATATATAGATTGTTTTCTATATATATATAGATTGTTTTCACAGATTATCTGTCTCATAATAAACTGCTAAGACATTGTGACAATTTTAACAAATATGGAGAAAACATTTTTTTTATTAGTTATATACTGCAGCTTGAATAAAATGCAACTACATAGCATTTTTTAGAAGTCTGGATTGCTTCATTTGTATTTTGCACATTGTCTGAGACTTGCAAGTGAGAAGAGACATTTCAATGAGATAAAACTAATAAAAAAATTAAGCAATTTATTTGCTGTATTGTATGCAAACTGTTGCAGGTAAAATTCACTAGCAGTAAATATTGTGCTGGTATCAGTATTGGACCAAAGAAAGCAAGGCAGTTGCAATGAGATAAAATTATGCAAGCCTTTAAAATTATGATGCTTTTGATGTGTCAGATACTCAAGAAATTTGTAACAGTAGTTGTGCTGGGTGGGGGCCCAATCTAATTTTTTGTCATGGGGCCCAAGACTCCTGGCAGCGCCCCTGCTGTCCAGGTTATGTGTTGGTACAGAATCAGAATGTCTTGAAACAACACATGCGCAGCTCATTGCAGCAGCGACGGCCGTATGGCGAAGCAGAACACAGCCTCAACTGAACCACGATGTAATGGGTAACTTTTCAGGCCTCTGGTTAATTTATTTATTTTTTTCTCCAAAAGTGACTAGTGACAAATCTAGCTCTCTTTGGGTTTTTGGGGACTTTGCTGACAAAATGGGAAAGCAGCTTTAGTACTGCAGTGACATGAGACCCTCCCTCCTCCGAAGCTCTTACTGGCTCATCATGCAGTGGAGTGGAGGAAACTCCATCCCGTTTCCACATTCCAATGGAATTACACACACAGAGCTGCTGGTGACCCCACTCTGGATGAAATATGATGTAAATATCATTTTTATGTTGTCCAATGTATTTGATTTACACTGCCTGTGTTCTGTTAAATGATAAATAAGATAGATAAAATAAAAAAAATAAGGGACAACCTGGATCTGTTTCTTCACTCCTGCATTTTTTAAATGTAGTTTTGAAGTACCAGATCAGGACCTGATATCACTCAATACTCAAAATCAAAGAACTCTGAGGCAAAAAAAACCCCTAAAATGGAACCTTATTGAGGGCTGCAGGGACACTGATGGTTTTAAAAGCAACATTCACACTATTCTGTAAGCAGCATCTGTAAACCAATGAGCTTCTTTTCCATCATGACCAGGACTTGAGTCTGACAATTACATGAGGTTAATGTACAACATTCTTCCTGCACTCTGAGTAGAGCAACTTAACACCAAATAGTTTAAATTCCTTAAGCTATACTGCTTCCATCAAATTCCTTATATTCCCTTCCCAGGTATTTCAGAGAATTGATCAGAATTTATGATCAGCTCTCAGGAAGATTTTATGGAATCAGCCTGAGGTCAGACCAAACGAGACATCGTACCTGATACAACCACTGAAGAAGCACAACATCAGTACATCCATTTCTTCTTCTTCTGTCTGGAATAATTACAGTTTTGCTGGAGTTTACCAGCAGCAAACATGACAGCTCAGAATCTGTGGAGTCACATTTCAATTTGCTTAAATCCTAGCAAAGGAAAACTTTTGGATTATTTATCTAACTTCTGAATCCATTCAGATCTACTTCATTCTGCTGTACATCAGCACCACCTTCAGTCAATTTCATAAACTGCCTTTAAGACGCTGCTGACTCAGACTAGACCAAACTTTTTCTCATGCGCCCCCCAGTGGTTTCCAAATATTTTCTGGGCCCCCCTATGGTTTACAAATGGCTGTCTGGTTGAACGACGTGTGTGAGGGAGTGTGAGGGGGGAGAGGAGTCTTAGACTCCCTGTCCCTGGGGGGGAGACTTATTGGGGGGCAAAATGAATGAATGTAGCTGAACATAGACAACAACATCGGTAGCCTACAGGTACTTGTTAAGCTTAGGGTGATGTATTGATATTAGCTAGTCGTCTTTTAGCTAACATCACCTGCATCCAACAGCTTTTCTTAACTCAGTCGGTTAGTTTGGGAGAAAAACTGTGAAAAGTTCTTTTGCATTTTGCTGCCATGACTCTATCACACCTGTAGCTCCGCCCACCAGCAGCATCAGGTCTCCTTCACAGCCACACAGGTCTAAACCCAGAGTGAGTGTCATAGTGTTCATGTTGCGTTTAAAGGCGGCTCGGAAAAACATGTTATCACATGTCAACAATGGATTAAACCGTTTTGACTGCTGATAAAAGTGACAGAGGACACAGATATGGGAAGTGTGAAGCCTCTACTGTATCAAACTGACAGAGGAATAACAGAGAGTTGGTCATTCTAAGGTAAAAATCCAGCACATATAGCTTTCCTGTTTTTTTTTTCATCCAGGCGGCTTCCTGCGCCCCCCCTGCAATGGCACAGCGTCCCCCCTAGGGGCCGCGCCCCACAGTTTGCGAACCTCTGGACTAGACAGTGGACCCACAGACACACAAAGTAATTTTAAAACCAAACCAACATCTGAATTCTGATTGTTTGTTTGGTTCCGGATCAGGTTTACTCTGCTCCGTACCAGATCATTGTTTGCTTCAGCCATTCTGAAGGTAGCAGAGTCTCTGCTGTAAGGAAACATTTTATAAAATAAGCTAGGAACACAATAGAACACAACACATGGTGTTGTGTTCTATTGAATCCTGTGGCATGAAACTCATCCTGCTGTCCTGGAAAAGGAGGACCCAACTTTTAAAGCCTGGATGGCAATATTGACTGATACAAAATATTCTCAATGACAAACTGGGAGATTTTGAAAAAATCTGGAAACCAGAGAAAAATCTGGAGGCCTTGCAATCACTTATGGAAGAGAAAGACAATTAGAAATGTACTGTACAAGCTATAGTCTTACTATGCCAAGGTAGCACTCAGTACTTACATTAGGGGAAGTGGGTGATGTTATCCCTCAATGCCCTTGTCTATGTTTTTGGTTTGTTGTTATTCTTTGCCTTCTTATATTGTATTTATTGAAGGACAAAAATGTCAAAGGCAGTAATTAAATCTTGATCTCTGCTCAATGCAATAAAATATTTTATTGCAATAGGCTATTTCAAATATTGTAAACTGTAGAACCCAATTTACCTGAGCTAGTTTCCATAGCTGCAACATGAGCCTAGTGATCAGAAAATGTGGCTTGTCAGCCTCTGTGCAGACCGACCTGCACGTCCACTTATTAAAACAGATCCACTTATTAACACAGATCCACTTATTAACACAGATCCACTTATTAACACAGATCCACTTATTAACACAGATCCACTTATTAAAACAAATCCACTTATTAAAACAGATCCACTTATTAACACAGATCCACTTATTAAAACTGATCCACTTATTAACACAGATCCACTTATTAAAACAGATCCACTTATTAAAACTGATCCACTTATTAACACAGATCCACTTATTAAAACAGATCCACTTATTAACACAGATCCACTTATTAAAACAGATCCACTTATTAAAACAGATCCACTTATTAACACAGATCCACTTATTAACACAGATCCACTTATTAACACAGATCCACTTATTAACACAGATCCAATTATTAAAACACATCCACTTATTAACACGATCCACTTATTAACACAGATCCACTTATTAAACAGATCCACTTATTAAAACAGATCCACTTATTAAAACAGATCCACTTTTAACAGATCCACTTATTAAAACTGATCCACTTATTAAAACAGATCCACTTATTAAAACAGATCCACTTATTAAACAGATCCACTTATTAAAACAGATCCACTTATTAACAACAGATCCACTTATTAAAACAGATCCACTTATTAAACAGATCCACTTATTAACACAGATCCACTTATTAAACAGATCCACTTATTAACACAGATCCACTTATTAACACAGATCCACTTATTAAAACTATCCACTTATTAAACAGATCCACTTATTACAACAGATCCACTTATTAAAACAGATCCACTTATTAACACAGATCCACTTATTAACACAGATCCACTTATTAAAACAGATCCACTTATTAAAACTGATCCACATATTAAAACAGATCCACTTATTAAAACAGATCCACTTATTAAAACTGATCCACTTATTAAAACGATCCACTTATTAACACAGATCCACTTATTAAAACAGATCCACTTATTAACACAGATCCACTTAGTTTATAACACAGATCCACTTATTAAACACAGATCCACTTTATTTAAAACAGATCCACTTATTAAAACAGATCCACTTATTAAACACAGATCCACTTATTAAAACTGATCCACTTATTAAACGATCCACTTATTAAACAGATCCACTTATTAAAAACTGATCCACTTATTAAAACAGATCCACTTATTAAACAGATCCACTTATTAAAACAGATCCACTTATTAACACAGATCCACTTATTAAAACAGATCCACTTATTAACACAGATCCACTTATTAACACAGATCCACTTATTAAACTGATCCACTTATTAAAACAGATCCACTTATCAAAACAGATCCACTTATCAAAAACAGATCCACTTATTAAAAACAGATCCACTTATTCAAAACAGATCCACTATTAAAACAGATCCACTTATTAACACAGATCCACTTATTAAAACAGATCCACTTATTAAAACGATCCACTTATTAAAACTGATCCACTTATTAAAACAGATCCACTTATTAAAACATCTAGATCCACTTATTAAAACTGATCCACTTATTAACACAGATCCACTTATTAAAAACAGATCCACTTATTAAAACAGATCCACTTATTAACACAGATCCACTTATTAAAACATGATCCACTTATTAAAACTGATCCACTTATTAAAACTGATCCACTTATTAAAACAGATCCACTTATTAAACAGATCCACTTATTAAAACGATCCACTTATTAAACAGATCCACTTATTAAAACAGATCCACTTATTAACACAGATCCACTTATTAAACAGATCCACTTATTAAATACTGATCCACTTATTAAAACTGATCCACTTATTAAAACAGATCCACTTATTAAACTGATCCACTTATTAAACAGATCCACTTAAACAGATCCACTTATTAAAACAGATCCACTTATTAACACAGATCCACTTATTAAAACTGATCCACTTATTAAAACTGATCCACTTATTAAAACTGATCCACTTATTAAACACAGATCCACTTATTAAAACTGATCCACTTATTAATAATAACTGATCCACTTATTAAAACGATCCACTTATTAACACAGATCCACTTATTAAAACAAATCAGCAAACTATGAAAATACCAATACACATGTGAAACTGACCTTTAAAGATTCCTTATTTACTGTTATATTCCTGAAACTGATCACTTTAAATGAATTCATTATTGAAACAACCACCTCATAACAAATCAGACAAACAAGAGAAATACACAAATACACATGTTGCAAACTAAGTTGTAAATATTCTCTTATTTCCTTTTAATTTCCTGAATCTGAATCATCAAATGAAATTTCTAAATCTGCAAACCAAACCTCAACAGAATCTGTATGGATTAATGCTTGTGCTCAAAACGTCTGCTGTCTTTCAATTATTCACCGTTTTCTCAAACTTTTCTATTCACACTCAGACGTTTCTGCTCAGATCCAAACCCGGCTTGTAAACCTCTGCTTGCTCTTAAAACAAAAAAGTCCAGTTGCCTGGCAACCTCTCAGCCAATAGAATGACAGTGTTGAACTGGGTGCGTTTGTTTCTTTCTAGTGGGTGAGCCTGTGTGGCTATAGATAGTAACAACCTGAGCTAAGGAATTTGGGCATCGAGTCTGTTTTCAGTTATTGACTTGCATGACAGACAGTAAGTCTGTGTTATATTCCTCTTCCTCATTAAAAATCCTCCAGCCGTCTGCTACATCTAACTGGAGCCAGAAAATGCATCCACAGAACCAACCGTGTTTCAACTTAGATAGGTAGCATGTTGTGACTAATTTAGAGACCAATTAACCTGACAGTTATGTATTTGGACTGTGGGAGGAAACCGGAGTACCCAGAGAAAACCCACCATGCACAGGGAGAACAAGCAAACTCCATGGGCCAAGAATTGAACTCAGGACCTTCATGCTGCAAGGCAACAGCTCTACCAACTGTGCAGAACAAAAGACATGAAATCCTGTTTCCAGACTGAAAATGTATGAGCTCAACTTGTCAGAATTCCCATATTAACCTCACTGGTTCAGATCCACAAACAATCCACACATAACAATGTACTGTGTTTGGAAATAACCCAGCATCACAGGATATTTCCCTTCTTTAACGCACCATCAGTGTGACCAATGTAAAAGAGAACCGTGAGAATGTAATCCTGTCTGCAGATCATGTTCTAAAGCCCAAGAGCCCCATCTGACTCGTTACACATTCCTACCCCGAGTTCTCACAGTTTTTCCCCAACTCATATAATCAGGACCAGACTGTGGAACCTTGTTATTTCTGTCTGAAGGTCTCACCTCAAAGTCCACCAGGAGTTGACATCTCCACTGATTCTAAGGTGCTTTTACTGCCCCATGGTGTAAAACAGGAAGAGGAAGATGATGCTGCATCCTAACATCTGTCTGACTGATCACCTGACCTGCAGGCCAAGGCGACGGTCAAGACTAGATTCAAAACTCACAAATCTGTCTGCTTGGTTCTTCACATGACTTTTTTTTCCAACAAAATGTGTTACTCAACAGGTGAGTTCAAACCTTTAATGAAATAGGCATTAAAAAAGCCACGTTGAAGGTCAAGACTACTTGAGAATGTGTGACTAAAGCATGAAGCTTTGCATAAACCTTTACCTGCAAAACATGCAAGGAGAAAACAATCAATTTAAGTCCACAAGCTGTGCTTCTCCTTCACCTTAACCCAATGGACCCAGAGGACAACCAGCTGAGGTCCCACGTTCATCTCAGGAACTTCAAGCTGTTTTCATCATATTTCAACACAACCATGAATGAACCCAAAGAGGTTTTGCTGAATTTGAAAAAAGACGTTTTCCTGCTACAATAACCAATCAATGACTCCTCACAATAACCTTGCAGTTATAAATGATCTATAAATACAATATGTATTTGCAGCGATGTCTGTGATTCTGCAGTTGTAATGTAAATGTTGCGTTTTTAATGCAATTATGCGGGGAGTCCCGCGCTAACAGGTGAAAGATACAAGTGAGGTCCAGGTCAAACCCGTCCTCCTGATACCGCCGCTTGTTCCTGCTAACAATCTCCTTGATTAGATTAGCAGCCATAGTTCCCAGAGGTCCGTTAACCGAACACGGGCTCAGCCGGGAGCCCCGGTCCGTCTGTCGGCTAACGGCGACAGCTAGTTGGGACCTAGCTGGGAGCTAACTGGGAGCTAGCTGGGAGCTAACTGGGAGCTAGCTGGGAGCTAACTGGGAGCTAGCTGGGAGCTAGCTGGGAGCTAACTGGGAGCTAGCTGGGAGCTAACTGGGAGCTAGCTGGGAGCTAGCTGGGAGCTAACTCCTCGCTAGCCCTCCAAGCTCCACAGAAAGTATAGAATAACACTAAAGATCCTCCGGAAAATGTTCTCACAGCAGTCAAAGGCCTGAGTTTCCCTCTGGGTTCAGCAGCAGCAACCGGATGCTAACCGTCCTGCGTGTGGACAACCAGCCCCCGGCCGTCGGCGGTGCTTTCTGGGTCAGCTCAGGGGCTGGTCCCGCTGTGGGCCCGGATGTTCAGGTCCCCCCGTCCAGACACGGAGCCGCCGCGTCGCTCGCCAGTGCATAGCATAACCTCCGGGCAGATCCAAGGGACTAACTGTTCCCGGCCGCGGAGAACTGCAGCAACGCGAAGAGTAAAACCATCTCCGAGCAGCGACCACCGAGCGTCAAGTCCGCGGCAGTATGAAGGACGTTCAGTGGCTTTCAAAATAAGGGATCGATCACAACAAGAATTTACTCTTGCAATGTAATTTCTAAACTGGATAAATTTTCCACCAGTGTAAATCATTAATAAAATGTCCTTTTTGCCTCCTTGTCTTTTCTTAAATACATTTGAAGAATTAAAACCATCAGATTTAGACTATTTTCTATATTCTATATAAACTTCGGTTACGTCATGCCACATGCTTTTATTTTCTACAAGACAGACATCCTGTTGCCGCCTTGTTCAAAATAATAGAAAATCAGTGGTTCTCAAATATTTGGTGTCGTGTAATGACTCTGCTACTGTTCTCAGAGTCCAGTCTGGTACCGACGTGGGGACAGACTAGGCGGACCCAGACGCTGACCCGTTTCCTAGGCAACAAGCGGAGTGGAGCTCCTGCAACGCTGTTTCCGGAATGTGGTTCCGTTATGGCGCTTCACCTTGACAGCATTGGACCACCTACGTTACCTGGACGTGAGATGGATTATGCTTTTATAGTATCTTAGAATTGACATCCGTCCCTTAAAATACGGAATCGTCCCTTATTTGGCTGTTAAATGTTGCGTCCCGATACGGGACGCGATTTGTTCCGTATTCTATAAATGTCCGATAGTCACGCCTATATCACACATATCAACACTAAGTGTAACAATAACGACCAAAACAAACACAGGAATTATTAAAGTCAGCTAAATTGTCGTGGCGGGAGCATAGACATAATATTAGGACAGACGCCTCACGCGTCGCTCTCGCTTAGTGTCGCTGAGGAGACTTAGGGCGGCCAGAGACGGGAGCACCGCGCGGATGGCGCTGCATATGCGTCTCTTCTATGCAACTTCGTGTGCCGAGCTGTTATTTTGGACTAATACTGCTGTCGTGGTCTGTCCTTTTGTGTCGAATACTGTGTAATTCTATAATTCAGGAGGTGTTTAAGTGAGTTATCGTCTCTCTTACAAAGTAGAATGTCTAAGTCTAAACGTAAGGGAGCACATGCTGCTCACTCCGTTAGCTTAGAGAACGAGCTAGCTTCGGAGAACACAAATGCATTAATGGACGGATGTCACGATTATACTGAACGCTGGAGCAACTTTGAAGAAGAAAGTTTCCCTCCTCTACCGCTGACCCCTCGGGACTCGCCTGCTCCCAAAAAAGATAGGAAATCTGACAAGTTAAACGGTGACAATATCATTGAAACACTTTCCAAGCTTATCAACGAGAGAGCTGATGGTCTGGAATTGAAGTTGGGGAACCGGATCGAGACATTGGAGAAAAAGATTGACTCCAGCATGGCTGAAGTTAAAGAGTTGAAAGAAAATATCGATCTAATCAGAAAGAACGTCTCCGACTCCGACTCCCGCACCAAGCACCTCATGAACCGAGTTTCTGAAATGGAAGCTCATTCCAGGCGCTGGAACCTGAAGCTCTGTGGACACAACGAGAGGGATGATGAAGACGCTCGTCTGGCTGCTATTAAAATATGTCAGGCTACAATTCCTGAGGAAAAGGACACGCTGGTGTCCTTCATAGATGTCGCCCACCGCCTGGGTCCCAAGACGAAGGATCGCAACGCACCTAGACCGATCATCATCAGGTTCCTGTCCCGCCGACTGCGAGATGCTGTCTGGAAAGCGGCTAAAACATCAGGATTTCTGCAGGACAACAAGCTCCGCTTCACCGAAGATCTCTGCAAATCCGATCGTGAGAAAAGACAACTTCTGTGGCCATTGGTAGCTGATGCTAGAAAGAATGGAAAAAAAGCCTACTTCGTGGGAGGCCGCGCTTTCATTGAGGGTAAAGAAATCTCCCTTCCCCAAACCTCCAATGTCGAGATACTATAAGGCTCTTAACTCTTTAAGTGAAATGGAAGCTCATCTGTTCAAGCCTGCAGGAGTTTAGACAAGTAAATCCGCAGTAATAACACTTCGATTTATTCAATAATATTCTTACTATATATAAGATTTCCATCTATTCTTCTTCTAAGTTGCAGTACTTTCCAGGGTTCATGTGTTTTTTTTTTAAAAAAATTATCTCAGTTTTTCTAATGTTGAAGCACTTTGTGCCCTGGTATTATGCTTAAAGTCATTTCTCCTTATATTGTTCTGACGGCACATGGCACAACGTTTTGCTCAGTAAGTTAGGGAAAGCCTTTTTTTTCTTTTTTATTTGCTCAGCTCTATTTCTTCCACTTTGCACTCATGTCTTTATCTTTTGTTTCCCTTAATGCCAGGGGGTTACGTGATGATGTCAAACGTAAAGCTTTATTTTTGTTTGCTAAAAAAATGAAAACTGACTTTGTTTTTTTTCAAGAGAGTCACTCTACTTCTACTGACTTGACTTTATGGAAGTCTCAGTGGGGCAATAATGTTTGGATGTCTCATGGTTCAGAACGTACAGGAGGTGTTTGTATTCTTCAAAATAATTCAAACTCCAACTTTTCAATATTAAAAACCGAATCAGACCATGAAGGACCACTTAATATTATTATAATTGATTGTTTTCTTTCCTCTTCAAAATGTATCATCATTAACGTTTATGGATATAATGAAAGAAATGCCAATATTAGGTTTCTTTCCCATATTGAGAATCGGTTAATTCACTGGTTAAATGTATACCCTGGTGCTAACATATTAATAGGAGGGGACTTTAATGTTACTCCTGATAACGCACTTGATAGATGGCCGCCACACTGCTCCAATAATGCCAATTGCTACTTAAATGCCTTTATAGAACGGCTTAGTCTGGTGGATATATGGAGAAAGAACTTCCCCTCCCAAAGAATGTATACATGGCATAACAAACAACGATCATCCCAATCCCGCATCGACTTATGGCTAGTGCCTGACCATTTATCAGAAATGTGTAATAGTAGTATTTTGCCTACTCCCCTTACAGATCATTGTGCCATACACATGAAGCTACATTTTCAGTCAGACAGTGCAAAGAGATTCACTTTTTGGAAACTGAATAACTCGCTTTTGAAGCATGATTATATCATCCGCAACCTTACTTCTCTGATAGATAGATACTGGTCCAAAGCAAATACAGAGAATGTTTTTGGGTTAAACTGGGAGCTAATGAAATTTGAAATAGGGAAATATCTAAGAAAATGTGGTAAGGAAATATCTAGGAAAAAGAAACAAACTGAAGATTTTATCATTTCAAACTTAATGACGCTTTCCCTGAAATCAGTGGATCAAATGTCGGATCAGGAGAGAAATTATTTTTCACAATTACAGAACAGTTTAGATGAAATGTATCAAATGAGAGCAAAAGGGGCCTTCATTAGATCCAGACAAAGATGGTTGGAAGAAGGTGAAAAGAACTCTGCATACTTCTTTAGATTAGAAAAGAGCCGCTATAATTCTAATACCATACACAAACTCAAAATTAATGAAAACATCTGCAATGATCCCGGCGAAATTGCCTCCTTCTGTGCAGATTTTTATAGATCATTATACAGCTCCACATATAATAGTGAATATGCTGCACAGTTCTTTGATGCTCTTCCTAATTTTAAAAAAATTGATGAAAGTAATCAACTTTTTTGTGATCAAGCATTCTCTCTACCTGATATCCTTGATGCTATTAAACACCTCAAGATGAACAAATCTCCAGGAGTAGATGGCTTGAGTTCAGAATTTTATAAATTATTTTCCAAACAGCTGGCCCCCTTTCTTCTACAGGTATATCTGGAAAGCTTTGAGAGGGGATCCCTCCCTGCTACTCTCACTCAAGGCCTTACCACCCTAATTCCTAAGCCAAAAAAAGACATTCTTCTTTTAGACAACTGGCGCCCTATCTGTCTGTTAAATAACGATTATAAAATACTTGCTTTAGTGCTGGCCAAACGTCTTAAGAATGCTCTACAGGATATTATTGAGGAAAGTCAGTCAGGATTTATGAAAGGACGTCACATATCCAACAATATAAGGCTGATCCTTGATATAATAGATTATTCAGATTTAATTGAAGATAATAGTTTAATTTTATTTCTTGACTTCAAAAAAGCCTTTGATTCTGTGGAACACAACTTTTTATTTTTAGCTCTCGAAAAATTTGGATTTGGTCCCATCTTCATTAAAGCCATTAAAACTCTTTATGCTAATGGCAATAGTGCGATAAAGTTAAAATCTGGAACTTCTCCCAGATTTCAATTGCATCGAGGCATCAGGCAGGGCTGTCCTGTTTCCCCTTATCTCTTCCTCCTAGCTGGTCAACTACTTTCAACCCATCTTAGAGCGAGTCCTGTACAAGGTATCAACATAGCAAACAGGAGTTTACTAATAAGCCAACTAGCAGACGATACTACTCTTTTTTTGCGTGACTCTGAACAAGTTCCCCTTGCCCTTGATAGTATACAGTTCTTCTCTAGAGCCTCTGGTTTATATCTAAATGTCAATAAATGTGAACTCTTTGCTATTAAGGATTGCGCTCTACCCACTATAAGCAACATCCCTATTAAACAGAATGTGGTATATTTAGGAATTACCATTACTAAGAATGACAAAAATAGATGTGTTGAAAACCTTTCTCCAGCTATCTCCAGAACCAGAACCAAGCTGAACCTCTGGCTGCATCGTGATCTGACTCTGAGGGGAAGGACTCTGCTGTCTAAGGCAGAAGGCCTTTCTAGTTTGGTTTATTTGGCATCGCCTCTCTTTGTTGATAACAACATTTGTAAAGAAATTGACCAGTTACTACTCAATTTTATCTGGAAACACAAAATCCATTACATTAAAAAGTCTGTTATCATGAACCCAACTGATATGGGGGGGCTAGATTTTCTAACCTTTTCTACTTTAAATAACACACTCAAGGTCAAATGGATCAAACAATACCTGTCATATCCCTCCTCTTGTTGGAATTTCATTCCCCATTATATATTCTCTCAGTTAGGTGGTCTTGATTTTCTTCTGCTCTGTAATTTTAATCCTGAAAAAATCCCAGTCAAACTGTCCGCTTTCCACAAACAATGTTTGCTGTCTTGGTTACTGATCTACAAGCACAACTATTCTCCTCACAAATGTATAATCTGGCACAATAAGGA
Source organism: Poecilia picta (assembly GCA_033032245.1). NCBI lineage: Eukaryota > Metazoa > Chordata > Actinopteri > Cyprinodontiformes > Poeciliidae > Poecilia > Poecilia picta. Next base: position 3,879,562 of record CM065371.1, read on the forward strand.
TATTCTATACAAGAATAAATCTCTGTACTTTGACCACTGGAAAAATAATAATATATTGTATGTAAGGCAGCTATTTAATTATCAAGGGTCGTTGTTCAGCTACAGTGAATTTCTGTCTCTCTTTAAGTTTCCTGTAACTGCTAAGGAATTCGCTGTTGTCTTTGATGCCATTCCCTCTGGCCTTATTATGATTATGAAAGGCATCATCAGTCAGAAACCAGTCTCCACCTCATGCAATTTAATGGATACTTCTGTTGCTAAAATTTGTCTGGCACATAATTCCAAAAACAAAGAAATTCGAGCCCTTTTCCAAAAGTTGATCATCTCTCAACCTTGTACTGCTGTTTTTTGGAACAGGCACCAAACTCATGGTCTTATTTGGAAGAAGGTTTGGTCTCTTCCTAACAAATTCTTTGTTACCAACAAGGTTAAAGAAATTTCTTATAAACTTATCCACAGATGTTACCCAACTAAACAATATATGTGTAAATTCAAGAAAGATATTGACACATTGTGCTCTTTCTGTGGTACTCAAACTGAAGACATGTATCATTTGTTTTGGAGCTGTGACTATACCAAAAAACTTTGGGATAATATTATGATCCTTATTGTTTCTATTTCCCCGCAAACTCGTCTCAGTTTTGAATCTATTATCCTTGGCTTTACAGCTTTTGACAAGAAGAACTGGGACTCCTTTTTTGTTATCAACCTTATTTTACTTCTTGCTAAATTTTTTATACATAAAAGCAAGTTTAGCCATAGCAAACCTTTATTCTCCGTCTTTATTAAAGAATTGAATATGTACATCAATCTCATTGAGTCATCTGACAATCTAAAAGCCATTAAAACTGTACATTTGTTACGCAAATTTAATATTCTTTAATTCTCTCTAAACGATTTTCTTGACACTACTTCTCTTTGTTTTTTATTTAAATCCCCCCTGGCATATATATATCATTTATTTATTTATTTATTTTTTCTTTTTTTATATATATATATATACATATATGTATATCTTAATGTGCTTTTGTTGTTTTATCTACCTTTTCTTTAATTTTTTGTTTTTCACCTTGCTATTTTGTTATATATATTTTTGCTGTTATCTGTTTGTTCTTTTATGTCGTTGATGTACAATGCTACTGCTTTACAAATAAAGATTTAAAAAAAAAAAAAAAAAAAAAAAAAAAAAAAAAAAAAAAAGACTTAGGGCGGCCATCTTGGATCGGTCCGCCGCTCCACTCAGTGTTTAGGGCGGCCATCTTGGATCGGTCCGCCGCTCCACTCAGTGTTTAGGGCGGCCATCTTGGATCGGTCCGCCGCTCCACTCAGTGTTTAGGGCGGCCATCTTGGATCGGACCGCCGCTCCACTCAGTGTTTAGGGCGGCCATCTTGGATCGGACCGCCGCTCCACTCAGTGTTTAGGTGGCCATCTTGGATCGGTCCGCCGCTCCACTCAGTGTTTAGGGCGGCCATCTTGGATCGGACCGCCGCTCCACTCAGTGTTTAGGGCGGCCATCTTGGATCGGACCGCCGCTCCACTCAGTGTTTAGGGCGGCCATCTTGGATCGGACCGCCGCTCCACTCAGTGTTTAGGGCGGCCATCTTGGATCGGTCCGCCGCTCCACTCAGTGTTATGTGTTTAGCAGCACAATGACGTATCAGCGCATTTATGATCATAATGTAACCGGATCCTTTTCCGCGTTGTGCTGGTCATTGAGTAAATGGACCGTGACACAGTTTATCTTTCTAACGGATGATTCTCGGTTTATTTCTGAAGAGAATACAAAGACAAAACAACCGTGTTAAAGGCTACACAAAAGTCCTACACAAAACAAAAGTATAAAACAAAAAGTAGCTTAATAGATCTATAAATAAACTGAATGTATTTGGATGGAAAAATTAAGTGCACACACCTCTCCTGCAGGACAACATGACAAAAGGGGCTTTTTAAAGCAATTTAAAGATAATACCACTATGGCAAGCCGTTTTAACATAAATTCGGTTTTACCGCCCTTACATTCCAGATATCTCAAATTGTTTTGTGACTAGACGTTTTAGCGATTTAAGATATTTCTTATTATATTTCGACTAGACAAAATAACTATTTAAGATATCTCTAATTACGTTCTGACTGGTCAAAATGACGTCAGATTTACCACTGATTTATATGAAGACTTCAATTCTAGATATCTAAAATGTATTACTGACTATCTGAAATACACATTTCAGATATCTACAATTAAATTATGAATAGTCATAAAGTAAATTCAAGATATCTTCAATTACATTTTGACTTGTCAAAATTCCTTTCAAGATATCTCAAATGACGTCACTGGATCTGTCATTTGACGGGACACATAACCGTACTTACAATTTAAGATATCTTTAACACCATTATGACTAGTCAAAATTACAATTTTAGATATCTGAAATAAGAATGGCGTGAAACCCCTTTGTGGTGTCCATACAGTTGCCTGCAGAATTTTATGTTTCCTGCACAAAATTGTCAGTAAACGCCACAAATTAGAAAGAGCTCAGCAATGCTGGAAATGCGGAGATAGTAAAACTTCATAAACTATAAGACTGCTTCTGATATCTGCAAAGAATTTCCTGTTCATTCATTTCCGACGAACCGAATGCACTTAAAAACAGCTTTGAAAAGCTAAAATTGTTATTGTCAAATCATTTTCACCATGAAAGTGGTGCATTTTCAAACATCTTTTTTTGTTTTCTCTATTTTTCATTGTTTTATTAAACTTTCAAATTGCTACGTAAGTCTGGGACGTTTTGACTGACAGAATACATATTCAAGATATCAGTAATGTCATTCTGACTAGTCGGAATGTCAATTTAAGATATCTTAAATAGAATAGCTGTGTAATTCAAGATATCTCCAATTCATTTAGAGATATCTTAAAAGGAATTTTGACTAGACAAAATTACAATTCAAGATATCTTTAATTTAGTTTTGACTAGTCATTATTTGCTTTTAAGATAGCTATAATTTACATTTCACTAGTCAAAATTTAATTTCTCCTATCCAAAAATACATTTAAGATATCTTGAATTATGGAGTAATTTGAGATATCTTTAATTAGAATTATGACTAGTCAAAACCAAAATCGAGATATCTTGAATTTACTTTATGACTAGTCACAAATTGATTGTAGATATCTGAAATGTGTATTTCAGATAGTCAGTAATTCATTTAAAATATCCATCCATCCATCCATTTTCCTACACCCTTGTCCCTTGATGGGGTTGGGAGGTGCTGGTGCCTATCTCCGGCTGGCGTTCTGGGCGGGGGGCGGGGTTTGCCCTGGACAGGTTGCCAGTCTGTCGCAGGGCAACACAGAGACACACACAGGACAAACAACCATGCACACACGCACTCACACCTAGGGGCAATTTAGACAGACCAATTAACCTGACAGTCATGTTTTTGGACTGTGGGAGGAAACCGGAGAACCCGGAGAAAACCCACCATGCACAGGGAGAACATGCAAACTCCATGCAGAAAGGCCAGGGCCGGGAATCGAACCAAGAACCTTCTTGCTGCAAGGCAACAGCTCTACCCCTGCAAGGCAAAGCCCCTTTTGTCATGTTGTCCTGCAGGAGAGGTGTGTGCACTTAATTTTTCCATCCAAATACATTCAGTTTATTTATAGATCTATTAAGCTACTTTTTGTTTTATACTTTTGTTTTGTGTAGGACTTTTGTGTAGCCTTTAACACGGTTGTTTTGTCTTTGTATTCTCTTCAGAAATAAACCGAGAATCATCCGTTAGAAAGATAAACTGTGTCACGGTCCATTTACTCAATGACCAGCACAACGCGGAAAAGGATCCGGTTACATTATGATCATAATCCTGATACGTCATTGCTGTAAACACTACACTGAGTGACGCACCATCCAAGATGCCCCCTAAACCTGAGTAGCGCGACCGCCAAGATGCCGCCCTAAACACTATGACGGGACCGATCAAGGCCGCCAACACTGATGGACGCGACCGATCAAGATGGCGCCTAAACATGAGTGGACGGCGGACCGATCCAAGATGGCCGCCCAAACTATGACGGCGGTCCGATCCCAGATGGCCCTAACAGAGTGGAGCGGCGGACCGATCCAAGATGGCCGCCCTAAACACTGAGTGGAGCGGCGGACGATCCAGATGCCCCCTAAACACTGATGAGCGCGGACCGATCCAAGGCCCCTAAGTCTCCTCAGCGACACTAAGCGAGAGCGACGCGTGAGGCGTCTGTCCTAATATTATGTCTATGCTCCCGCCACGACAATTTAGCTGACTTTAATAATTCCTGTTTGTTTTGGTCGTTATTGTTACACTTAGTGTTGATATGTGTGATATAGGCGTGACTATCGGACATTTATAGAATACGGAACAAATCGCGTCCCGTATCGGGACGCAACATTTAACAGCCAAATAAGGGACGATTCCGTATTTTAAGGGACGGATGTCAATTCTAAGATACTATAAAAGCATAATCCATCTCACGTCCAGGTAACGTAGGTGGTCCAATGCTGTCAAGGTGAAGCGCCATAACGGAACCACATTCCGGAAACAGCGTTGCAGGAGCTCCACTCCGCTTGTTGCCTAGGAAACGGGTCAGCGTCTGGGTCAGACTGGCGACCTGTCCAGGTGACCCCGCCCCTCACCCGGAATGCCAGCCGGAGAGGCACCAGCAACCCTCCTGACCCCACCAAGGGACAAGGGTGTAACAAAATGGATGGATAACATCAATTCATTTACCAAACATATAAACCACCTGTTTGTCTCTGTGTTGCCCTGCGACAGACTGGCGACCTGTCCAGGGTGACCCAGCCTCTCGCCCGGAACGCTAGCTGGAGAGGCACCAGCACCTCCTGACCCCATTAAGGGACTAGGGTGTAGGAAAATGGATGGATGGATGGATAATACTCACAGAAAAATAATAGTTTTTCTGTGTTTATCAGTCTGTTCCCCTGTGAGTCTCTGTCTGCCCTGTTGGTTGTTCCCACCTGTGTCTCATTTCTTTGATTGTCTTTGTTTCTTGTCGGATCCTATTGTCACGCATCATGTGGCTCAAACTCCTTGATGTCGTCCAAAACAGATGACATGAACTTGTTGGTTCCCTGTTCATCGTCGTGGCTGATATTTTGTGAAAATCCTGCAGAAATGTTAGACTAATCGACTCAGAAATACTCTGCAGAGTCAGTCAAGACAAATGTTTAAACACAGGAACTAAGCTGTTAATGTGAGACATGGAGTCACGTGGGACTTTCGAGGGGCGTTTCTGGGCGGAGCTTGGTGAGGTCCATGTCCTGCACTGGAGCAGCCAATGCGGGGGTCACTCTAATATAATATAATGTTTATGGTCACTAGCATAGTGACCATGTCAGTCAGCACTTTGGGCTGAAATATCCCATGGACAAGAGGAAGAGGAGGATATTCTTCATGTTAATGACTCTGGACTGTAGCGAACATTCTTCAGAACATGCTGAAGGTACTGAAGGACTTTACCGCCATAAACTTTGCAGCCTTGGACAGCGGAGCGAGGTACATGTTTAGAGCTATATAATTTGAAGTTAGCGTTATTATTATTCATGTTTGTGTCAAACAACAGCACTTAAGCAGAATGTACAGTATTTTCTTTTCTTTTAGTTTTCACGGTGTATTCGGTGCAACAACTTGGTTTCGAAAGAAGTAAATATGAATCTACTGCACCCGTCCAAGCTCTCCGTGTTTTCTGGGTCTGAGGGACTGATACAAAGATGGTCAAGGACTCAGACATATAAGAACAACTGAACCTAGGGAAATAAAAATAAACATAACTAGAAACGCAATGAGGGCCTGAAATAACAAAAACAAGACGAATCTAACCACAGGAAGTTACTTCAACTGAAGAAGCTATAATGACCCTGAAAGGTAAAACTAAAGTGACCTAGAGAATAACTGACAAAACAGAAACGCACAAAATCCCAACCCAAAACTCAGTCCTGACATGTTTTTTAGAATAACAGAACTGAATAGGGCACTTAAAAAAATATTGTCATCTCCAGGAAATGATCTGATTTGTTACACAATGGTAAGTAATTTAAGTGAATCGTCTAAAAATATTTTATTTGAATTGTATAACTGGGTCAGGAAGGATGGGGACTTGGTAAAAAGTTGGTGTGATTATTCCAATCCGAAAACCAGGGGAAGATGAGTCAAAACCAGAAAATTATCAGCATTAACATTCAACTCAACATTCAACGTCTGATATGATGTGGAGGGAAAGGTTATTAATCCAAATTAGAATGAGTATAAATGGTCATATGTTTAGCTGGATTAAGAATTTTCTAGAAGGAAGACAAATATAAGTGAGAATAGGAAAGAATTCTGGAAGTTTGAATATAGAAAATGGGACACAACAGGGAAGTATAGTAAGTAAATTATTATATTCAGTGGTAGTTAATATGTTTAAGGAAATGGAGGATGGAATGGGGTTTTCACTTTTTGCTGATGATGGCGCAATGTATAAAAGAGGAAGAAATCCAGACTTTATTGAAAAGAAACTTTAGGGAGCAATTTTAGTTGTAGAAAAATGGTCATATAAATGGGGTCTTAAACTTTCTGTAGAGAAAATTAAATGTTTTTACACAGAAAAGAGTGGATGAGAAAATTAAGTTAAAATTATATGGTCAGAATTTGGAAAGAGTTAAACAATTTAAATGTCGAGTTGGGGATTGATGAAAGAATGACATGGGGTGTACACTAAGAAAATAAATGAGGTGTTTGGTTGGAACTGAGTGAGAAGCTGATAGGAATTAACTACGGCCACCGGTAATTTCTGGTAGTAAATAATTTATACAGGCTCAATTAGGTCAATCTGCATAGTTTATAACTCAGGAGCAGATACAAACATCCATAAGTTAAATATTATATTGAATATATATTATTCAGCATCAGATTTTAAGAATATGTACTGGTACTTTTAAAACATCTTCAACAGCAGCATTACAGGTTGAAATGTGAGAAATGTATTTTAATGGTGGTATCAGTTATTTTTGAACTATTGGTCAAATCTACAGAAACAAAGAAATGATCGTCTAACATTTCAGGTGCTTAAACCTGGCTGGGAAAAGGAGAAGAGAACATTTAAAGTTAATGTAAACCATATAAAATTCCATTACTCACAATACCACCTTGGATACATACTGATCCTAAAGTAGATTTTTCATTATTGGAAAAGAAGAAATTTCTCATTATGAATAAATGTATAGTACAGGAATACTTAAATCAGCATGTACATATATAAACGGATGCATAAAAATATATCTAATAGGATAGGGATATTCTTTATTGTACCACAGTTTCAAATTATAGGGAAAAAGTTCAGTGGTGGAGTTTCGGTGTATACAGGAGAAATGCTTGGTTTACTTTTAGCAGTTCAATGGGTGGAAGAGGTCAGACCATCAGTCATCTGAGCAAATCAATCATTTGCTCAGATTCTAGTTCATCACTGCCCAGTTTGCAACATAATCAGTCAGACAGTGGACCAGATATATTAATTGAAATACAACAAACACTTTATAAAGAGAGCACTAATAGGGTAAGGAATGATATTAATGTTAGTTTTAATATCACAGAAATAAAGGGTGTAATTAAACATAAAATGAGAGGTGGAAAAAAGTATGGGTAGAAGACAGGAATGGACGGTGGTTCTATAAAATCCAAAGGAAAACTATATAAATGAGAAGAATAGAAAGAAACAGGAGAGAAGAGATGATTATTTCCGATAGGGAAACATCAGATAAGGAAATGTGATTGTGGGGAATATGAGACTATAAGAGCCAAAAATGCTAGTTTGTAACATTGTTTATTATTGTGTATGCTGTTTGCATATTTAGATATTTTGTTAATAAAAAGATTCCATTTCATTATGGTTTTTTGTAGAAAAGCTCCACCTAATGGACGTAATTGAAAATATGTAAAAAGTGCTGTGTCACTTTAGTTTATGAAAGAAAATTGAATTTGGTGCATTCAACTGAGCTCTACAGTTCTTTGACCGTTACGTTACTTTACATGTGGAAGGCTGTGCAAAATTAAAGAATCATCTGTAATATCTGTTCAAAGAAAAGTAAATTTCGTCGTTCGCCAGACTTTGTGTGGATTTTATATGTACTTCACTGAGAAATGCACAAAGGCATATTGTGGGACAGAAATGCGTCAGCTGAGAGCTAAGCTAATGAACGTCAACGAAAGAAAACAGAAACTTGTTGAACAATATAGCGGCTTGCACTGAAATGAATAAGCAGCCACTACAGAGACAATAGAACATGTTATTTTGCATTGCAGGAATTATCGGATTCAGTGAAACAAGTTAATTATGTAACTTTGTAATATGAAAATGAAATTGGACATTATTTATTACAGAAAGATTTAGGAAGCAGAGGATATCAGACTATATTTGATTTTTGATTGAGTATAAATTGTATAGGATATAGTTTTTTGTCATGTGGATGGTGGCGGTAATGCTCACCTAACGTTTTTAGCCAATCGCCAATAAATCTCAAGAAGACAAAGAAGGAGAAAGAAAAGTTCACAGTTGTAATAATTTAAGTACAGAAGAAAACTGACAAGAGTTACTACATTCAATGAAAATGTTAATTTGTTAGAAGAAAATGTAATATCTAATGACTTATTAAATTGCCTCTTTTTTATTTGAACTAAATAATGTTCTTAGGAAATCAAAAAACTAATCTCCAGGAAAATATATTTTTTCTTATATTAGCTTATTAATTCATCTACACAGGTTTTACTGGAATTAAAACCTGTTTTAATTCCAGTAAATTAAAACACTGGGAAGTAAGTTTTAAACATGGCATGGAAAGAAGCGATCATGTTTCTAATATTAAAACCAGGTAAAGAGTGGTCAAATCCACCTAGTTACAGACATATTGCTTTATCTTCATATATATGTAAAATGGAGAGAATGACAAATAAAATTTTGTTGAAAATGGTACACCTCAGGGAAGTACAGTGAGTCAATTTTTCTTTTTATTATGATTAATATGTTTCAGTGGAATGGGCTTTTCTTTATTTGCTGATGGTGGAACAATTTAAAAGAGGGGTAAAAAAGATCAAAAAGATTGTTAAAAAGACACATAAACAATTAATAAAATAGAAGACTGGTCTTTAAATGGGGTTTCAAAATTTCTATAGACAAAATAAAGACGTTCTTCCTCGTAAAAAAAGAAATAAAGTTTCTGAAAATCTGAAATGGCAAAAATATAATCATGATTTAGAGAGGGAACATTTAAATTTTGGGGTTTATGGCTGGATGAAAACTCTCTAAATTCTCCCTAGGTGTGTGTGTTCATGGTTGTTTGTCCTGTGTGTCTCTGTGTTGCCCTGTGACAGACTGGTGACCTGTCCAGGGTGACCCCAGCCTCTCGCCCGAAACGTTAGCTGGAGAGGCAGCAGCACCCTGCCAACCCGAAAAGGGACAAGAGTGTAAAGAAAATGGATGAATGGAGGGATGAAAAACTTACTTGGGAAGTTCATATTCAAAAAATAGAGAATAAGTGTAAGAGAGTTGAGAGTGCTGAAGAAAGCATTGAATGCAATATACACATATCTGTATTTGATTATGGCAATATAGCTTTCAGATCAGCATCAGCAACATTACTCAAAAAATGTTATATTTTCAATATTCAGTATCAAGCCTTGAGATTATGTACAGGTGCCATCAGAACAATGCCAACATCAACTTCTCTAGAAATGGGAGAGGCGCCATCTCAGTTAACTTCAACTTATCAGTGTCACATTGGAAATCATCCATGTTAAGAGATTTTAAAACCTAGTTGGGAAAAAATTAATTAAATTCTTTTGGCTGGGTTATAGAAAACATTAAAAAAGACTTTGATTTATCTCACATAATATCAGTCAAATAGTTCCTCTATCACTAGTTAATCCTCCTCTATTTCCTAATAGTGTTGATATTTATTTGGGTTGTTTTAAGGGGGCCATATACGTTCCCATCCTGTCTACACTCCACTCCAGTAGGTGGCGGTAATGTACATCAATACGTTGCTTGCCAACCTTTGGAGCCACAAAGAAGAAGAAGAAGAAGATCCAGCACTTTGCTGTCAGACACACGAAGCCGGTCCTGCTGGGATGAGGTGAGTTTAATGCTGAAAGCAGCTTCGTCTGGTTTTGTGTCCTCTGGGTCAAGCGGAGCTACTTGTTGGTTCCTGGTTCCTGGTTCCTGGTTCCTTACATATTGTTGCCGGCGGAGCCATTAAGCGAAGGTCAACACTTGCTAATACCAGTTAGCTTCAGGTTTCGTTATACCTCGAGTCCAAGACGACATAAAGGCCAAATCTGTAACTATTACAGCTGGTAAAACCTCCTTTGTGATCACGCGCTTAACTTCATGCCAGATTCATTTTAAGCTCGTGTCAATTTAAGGTAGAACAGCCCGAATTTGTAATGTCTACAGACACATGATCTTCAGCCGAGACCGCGAGATCTGAACGTTCATCAACGATCCGTCTTTAATTCAGAGAACCGAGATTCTCCTCTCCAGATCATCGACATGAACTTTCAGACTTAACACTTGTTAATGTTGACATTGAGAGTTTTCGTCTGAGACCGGAGCTCACAGATTATTTAAAACATTCAGATTAAAGACTTCATCTATTAACCGGGGGCTTCATTTCACTAAACATTCCCACAGGTTCTCCTGTATTGTTGGTTCCTGCCGTAACATGGAAGAGTGAAGGACTGAGTGAAGCGAGCCGCCTCTTCCTACGCCCGTCTTCACACACGATATTCGCGTGCGCGTCAGCTCCAGATGTTATGGTACTCCCATTTACGTGGCTTTCACAATAAAAGCGCAACCCGATCTGATTAATTTCAAAATAAAAGCCTTTTAAAATAAGACGTTTTCATTTTATTCCTCCTAAATTGCCGTGCTTATTGCTGAAAAACTGTTTCCAGTAACTTCTCTCATTTCTGCATATCAGAGGGACACCTATAAAACACAACCAGCAAGTGTCAACCCAATCTGATGTTTAATCTCAAAATAAAAGCACAGCAACTAGAGGGGGACGGGGGGACAAAAACTTCTTATTTAAATACTTTTATTTTTGAAATTATACATCAGATCAGGTTGACATTTTCTGGTTGTGTTCTGTCCTTCTGTCACCAAGAAATGGGAGAAGTCATTGGAAACAAACAGTTATGAAGCAATTGGCAACCTGGGGATAAAAATGTGCTCTTATAATGCACTGAACTTGCATAGCGCTTTATACTAGAAACACATTCACCCATTCGCACTCACAAACGCTCACACATTTATACACCAATATGCAGATCGGTAGGCAATTTGGAGTTGAGTGCCATGCCCAAGGGTACATCAACATGTGGCAGGAGGAATCTGGAGTTGAACCTACAACCTTCCGATCACAAGACGACTACTCTTCCCACAGAGCCACAGTTGCCTTTTAATAGGCTTTTATTTTGAAATAAAACATCAGATCAGGTTGAGATTTACTGGTTTTGTCCCTCTTCCACCCAGAAGTGAGAGAAGTCACTGGAAACAGAGTTTTTCAGCATTGCTTAAAATCCCAATTATTTCCAATACATCATTTATTTTTGCAACTGCATAAATACAAAGTCTAAACTTGAAACCGCTGGAAATCTGCAGTTAGGCCTGTCACAATACCAAATTTTGCTGAGCGATTAATTGTCTAAAAATTATCATAAACAATAATATTGTTTGAAGACCTTTTGACACTGATTTAATGGGGTACCCTAGTGACGTAGTAATTCATGCGATTTCCTGCCATAGATGGATGCACTTTATTTTCAAAAGAACACAACACTGGAACTGATAACTAAATAAAAACAACCAAAATTAAAATGGATTCTCAGTCTCCAATAACAAAATAGGTACTTGAATAAAAACTAAACAACATAAAGTCAAAGTGGAAATAAATACTGCATTCAACCAAAAGAGTGCAGATTATGAAGTCTGTATACTATGTTGGCCTTCAGTAATCACTATATTTAATTAAAGCCGCAAGCAGCGTTGGAGGCCCTTGCAGCGCCAAAGGCCTATTTGCCACCGTGGGGTTCCTGCACCACCACTCTCTTGCCTCCGCTAACACTCCTGCGCAGTTCCCTAGCCTTCATGTTTCATGGAGAATGGCCAGATTTGAGGCTTGGCCACGCCCACATGCTTTGACATAGGAAAATTCCTTTGATAACTTTTGACCCTCAATGTCTCAAGACTGTGCTGACTGAGTTTGAAGCCTGGATCTCGAAAGCTGTAGGACGAATTTACCCAGATACGACATCAATGAAAAAGACAAAAGGATGACTTTGATCCAAAATGGGCGACTTCCTGTTGGGTTTGGATCATGGCTCCAAGAGGCTTTTTTTGTAGGTCCTGACAAGTTACACATGTGTAACAAGTTTCCTAATTGTGAGATAAAGCATGGCTGGGGGCTGATTTCATAAAATATTGTAGGGGGCGCTGTGGAGGAATTAGGCCACGTCCACCAAATTTTCCACTGGAGTCCTGTTGGGGGGTGGACAAGGATCGATCTCAGTGAATTTGGTGCAGCTGGACTGAAACGTAGAGCCAAATGTACGGTGGCGGCGTGACCTGTGACTTTGCCGCGCCGCCATGGTGAGACCAACTTGTTCTGACACCAGACCATCTTGATTAGGTCAAGAGAGCCAGAATTGGATCTTTCACACTAAAATAAAGTCACTTCCTGTTCTGAGGGAGCAGGGCTTAAGTGAGGTCAGACTATGATGACAGGATCGTCAGGCATCCAACCAGGATCCCTCATTCCAACTTCGGTGCCAATGGAGTATATGCCACTGACTTCCGTTTTAGCACTTCCGCATTTTTTTGCCACATATTATGGTTCCGGTGCAACAGGTAACAGTATGTTAACAGTGGCTCCTCAGTCGCTGCAGGACTTTTAATGATGCCTATATAATTATTCAGACGTCCTGAAACGCTCCAACAACAACAAAGGATTTAAACTGAATGTGTCAGAACTTCATAGTAACTTCGAAGGTAAGTTAATAAATCGTTTGTATTCACCATAAAGCCTCATATGTCTGACGTAGCTAACAGGGACAAGCTTACAAAGGTGCTATGTAAACATTAAGTGTTTTGATTATCTGAACAGTGTGAAATCTACATGTCTATGCTGTAAAGATATATATCTATATAAACGTATAGATCTGTCTATATTGTGCCCAAGCTATCAGTCGCAGCTAAAATTAGCTTCCGAATGTAGCATCTAATTCGGAAAATATCTAAAGGGTGATTACATTTAATTTTTCATTATCTTGAGCTTTTTAATGTGTTGTACTTTAAAAACTACAACACCTAGACATTTCAAACCTAACTAGATTATTCTGTACTAACAGCAGAATAAATAAAACATTTGTGAAATTTGTAAAATGTCAATAATAGATTCCAGAAAGCATTAGATATTAATTATTAATTTGGCATTATTTGTTGTTTTAACTTTCCGTTTTCTTCCTTTTTTTAATCTTTATTATAGTTGGAGTTGGACAGGAGTTCAGTTTGGTGGCTTCCTGGAGGGAGAGATCAGCTGAGCTAATGTTGCCAACAACTTTCTCCTGCTATTAACTTTTCTGCTTTTCTTTATATAAAGTTTTTCTGTCAGTTGCTCTTTTGCCGTTTTGTATACAGTATTTGCTTATACAGTATTTTTTTACTTTTACCTTAATGCTTACCTGGTCAGTTCAGGTGTAAATGTACATCTTGATTACTGACAAATGTCAGAACCACATGGACTGAGCTGGTTACATCAGATCTGAATCTTTATTTCTCATTAAAATAACTTATTGTAATTTTAAGACATTGTTATAAAATTTCATCTTTATTCTGCTGTAATGATGACTGTATTCTTGAAATTAACATTTCTTGTATGCTGACCTTAATGCTCCTTATACAACTCACAGAACAGATGATTGAAATAAAGGCACTTTTGAAAATACTTTCTGTGATTTTATTATAGAAATTGAGGGCAGGAGGAATCAATTAAAATCAAATCTGGTATGAAAAAAAATTGTAAGTCATATCATCCAGCTTTATTCAGTATATTAAATTAGATGACTAACTACATATTACTTAATATTCACATTTCTTTGCTGTCATTACCTAAATATGTTGCATTTTAACTAGAGGTGTGCCGATGGATCGGCCACCGATCATAATCGGAAAAAGTGCATGATCGGTGATGCCGATCACATAAACCGATCACCTGCATCTCATTTCCCAGCCTGTCTGTCCAGCTGGTCTCGTCTTTCCTTCACCTGCGCAAACGCGCAGCAACAAATGCCTAAGCGATGTGTAACTATAACCACTGAGTGAATGAGGACGTTTGTGTGTTGCGGCGGAAAATAGAAGCAGGTCAAAATGTATCAACACAACGAAGCTAATAGACATAAAAACAATGACGGAGTTTGGCTACATCGAGGCTCAGTGCAGTAAAAAGACACGGAGGATCAGACAGCAGGTAAAGCAGCACAGCTACAAACACTCACCGGATTAGCATGACGGTCAGAAAGATAAACTAATAACCTGTAAATGATTTAAGTCTTGGAGCTGCGATGTAAGACGCTGGTTCTGCTGTTGAACCGCTGCTCCGCTACAGGTAGTAATATTTAATATTTAGTAATATTTAATATTTAGTAATATTTAATATTTAGTAATATTTAATATTTAGTAATATTTGACACTGAGCCGCTTCTGCTCCACCTGGTAGTGACTCTCACACCGAACCTGTTTAAAGCTGCAGCATCTAACCTAAAAAATACATTTTACATGCATATTAAAACTTTCTCTGTCCTAACATGAGACAGATAATCTCTAAAAAATAATCGATCTCCTCCCTGTTACTCCACTCAGTCAGAAACAGCCAATCAGAACTAGCAGTAACCAGCTAGCCGCTATGCTAACAGGAAGTTTTCATTCAGTAACTCTGGATTGTTTATTGTAATGGATCCTGTTTTTGCCTTTGAATGTTAAGTTTTATACTTGAATTTTTTGGCAATGTTGAGAGGTTTTATTTGCATTATTTAGCTTCTTCAGAGCCTCATATGTTATCAGTCTGTTAAAGATAGTATTATTGATAGCAGTACAATTTGCACAATGTCTGTTTTGTTTAGTTTTCTTCTTGGAAAAGTTATTAAAAACAAGTTCTTGTCTAAATTGAGGTGAATTCATGGTTCCTATTCCCATATAATGTCACAGGTAGTGCTTATAATAAAATAATAATAATTATGTGGTCGGTATTGGCGATCGGCCTTCATGGGTGATCGGAATCAGTATCGGCAGGAAAAAACCTGATCAGCACATCTCTAATGCTAATGTTTAGCATCAGATTGCTGGGTTCCCATGGACAGGCACACTTTGGCAGGCACCACTTAAACTTCAGAAATGTTCTAGTGAACTCTTGTTCTCCTGTCTCAACTAAGTAACACTGCATACAGCCAGTGTGTGTGTGTTTCAGAGAGTGACCATGGTTCTGAAAGAGATTCCAGCTGATAACATTGCCCGTCCTTTGGGGAGGAACGAGGTAATTGGTCTGCTCTTCCGACTCACCATATTTGGAGCTGTAACCTACTTCACCATCAAGTGGATGGTGGACGCTATCGACCCAACTCGAAAGCAGAAGGTGGAGGCTCAGAAGCAGGTGAGGCTGTGGCAGGCTTGTTGATTCTCAGCTTTGTGGCTGTTCATTAATTTTCTGATTTGTTGTCAACAGGCAGAGAAGTTGATGCGTCAGATTGGAGTGAAGAACGTCAAGCTGTCGGAGTACGAGATGAGTATTGCTGCTCATCTGGTGGACCCATTGAGCATGCAGGTAGTTTCTCCTCATAAGAGTTGATGATGGAGAGTCAAGACTGTGTCTAATCTCTGACCTCTGATAGATCACCTGGAGAGATATTGCTGGTCTGGATGAGGTCATCACTGAGCTGAAGGAGACGGTGATCCTGCCTGTTCAGAAGAGACACCTGTTCCAGAACTCCAAACTGCTGCAGCCTCCCAAAGGTCAGAGCTCATTCGCCTGCCTACCGTTTACCTGACATGTGACTGCAGCTGTTAGGTAGGTTTAAGATCATGTTGAACCTGAGAGAGTATTGAGTTGAGAGAGGAGAATTTCTAAAGACAGATGCCGGTTTGGTTTCAGCATGACTGGATAGATCTGCAATAAAATGATCAAAACAGGTTAAAACCCTTATATTTTAGTTCCCTCTCATATTTGAATTGTGACATTTTGTGGAGATGGAATCATGGGTTAAAGGACTCTGGACCTGAGGTGGTGAGTGTGATGTTTGGCTCTTTCTGTTCTTGCTGTCATATTTGCTGTAATTTTGTTTTGTTTATTGCTGTATGTTCTCTTTTGGTTCTTGGCATCTGATCTGTCAGTACCTTGTGGCTATTCAGTTGTTTGTTAGTATTTTTCCCCCATCTGATTTGTTGGTTCTTTCCATATATTCTTTGTTGGATATTTTATCTAAGATGTCAACCTTCCAGTCTTGTGAAACTTTTACAAAAATTATTTTCCCATATTTGTTAAAACTGTCACCATATCACGACAGTATAATATGAGACAGTCTTTGAAAAGATTAATCTCCACCTCCTCCCTGAGCTGCTGTTGCTGTGCTCTTGACTCCTGGTTAGAAACAACCAATCAGAGCCAGGAGGAGCCATCATTGGTCTTAACTCAGGACAATTTTTGAAGGACAATTTTGTTTACCAAGACTTCAATTCTTTTTTTTTATTTTTAATTTGTATATTTAATGTGTCTTCCAGTTCCAATGTTACATGTTCAGTAGAATTTAAAGTTTACTGATCTTTGAGAATGTTTCATTGCGTTATGCCACTGCCATCATATTACTTGAGAATTGTCTCAAAACAACAATATTGTCATAGTTACTGGGTTAATTACTGGGTCAATTTATTGTCCAGCAAAATTTGTTACTGTGACAGGCCTACTCATATCGTACCGTCAGGAAATTGACGGTTTTAGCAAATACGTAAAAAACAAAAATATTTTTTTCATATGGCTGCTGGTTATATCCAGAATGAAGGTGGCTATTTCCTTTGGGCAGCTGAGTAGAAAAGTAGCTGAATCTTTTATGTCAACCTCTTTGAATGTTGTTGCTTGATGGCTGACTTTTTATGTTTGCTATAATTAAGAGGATCAAATATTGCATACAGTCAGTGCTCCTTAAAAATGAGAACATTAAACCTCTCTGAGATTCAAATCGTGTCAAGAGTTTAATTTAATTTAACTAAACCTTGTCTACATTTAGACGTTCTAAGCCAATAGTTCCCATTGTTTGTTTGTGGACAGCTAGGACATTTTAAAAACCCTCGGCGGGATGCTTAGATGGTACTGAAAGACATCAGCTGAACGAGTTCAAATCAAACTGACCGCTGGGCTTCAGGCAGATCCCATGGAGGAAGTCATTATGAGTTTGGAAATATGTACCGTATTTTTCGCATTATACGGCGCATTGAATAGACGCTACAGTAGAGGCTGGAGTTATGTTATGCATCCACTAGATGGAGCTGAACTAAAGGGAATGTCAACAAAACAGTCCGACTCCAGTCAGCGAGGAGCGCCTTCTGCGTCTGGGCTGGACGATGGTCACCCGTCTCCGTTCGCGCACAGCATGTTTGTGGAGAACGTGATGCTAAATGACCTGCAGACGACCTGATTCTAGACCAGGGGTGGGACATCCTGGTCCTGGAGGGCCGGTGTCCTGCACCTCTTAGATCCAACACATTTGAATCAAACAGCTGAATTACCTCCTAAATGCGGTCAAATTCTCCAGAGTCCTGCTCTGTTCTAGACGGTCGGTAGGTAGATGGGTCAGTCAAACTTTTTTAATACATTACAAATCAGCGTTCTGACAACTATCCCAGCATGCACTGCGTGTTTCTCCTTCTACGGCTGAAAATGAAGTCGGCGGCTGCTTACTGTAGTTGCTAGACCTGTTGTGGCTCAATATTGGTCCATATATAAGACGAACTGTCGTTTTTTGAGGAAATTGAAGGTTTTTAGGTGCCTTATAGTGCGGAACATACGGTAGTTATTTATGATCCAAACAAGTTTTATTCTGATACTAGAAAAGTAAAAGTTAGTGTTGACCTTATCCTGTCATCGTTTTAACAGGCGTCCTGCTTTATGGCCCCCCTGGCTGTGGAAAAACACTGATCGCCAAGGCAACAGCGAAGGAGACAGGGTTTCGCTTCATCAACCTGCAGCCAAGCACACTGACGGACAAGTGGTACGGGGAGTCGCAGAAACTGGCTGCTGCTGTATTCTCATTGGCTGTTAAGCTGCAGCCTTCTATAATCTTCATTGATGAGATTGGTGAGAAATGTGTACACAGTGACTGACTACAGATAGTTGTAATCTGTTTGCGACCTGTATGAATGAAGCACCTGTATGTTGTAGTATCTGCCTGGCTCCAATACATATCACTGCTTTTGAATATAGACTCGTTCCTGAGGAGTCGCTCAAGCTCAGACCACGAGGCTACAGCCATGATGAAAGCCCAGTTTATGAGTCTGTGGGATGGACTAGACACAGACCATCATTGTCAGGTACGTGTGCAGAAACAGATGCACACACAAGCAGGTGGATGTGGTCTTATAGTTTTCTCCATGTCAGGTGATCATAATGGGTGCGACCAACCGTCCTCAGGACTTGGATTCTGCCATTTTGCGGCGAATGCCAACCAGGTTTCACATCAACCTACCTGTATGTACAGTGATAGTATTTAAAAGTTCTGCCAGAGATCCTGTTGAGAGGAAGCCAACACTGTTTGTTTCTGCAGAGCGATAGGCAGCGAGAGGACATCCTACGTCTGATTCTGATGAACGAAAACGTAAGTTCAGCTTGAGAAAACAAACTTGCCATTTATTCTCATTAAAATGATCAATTTTGAAATACTTCACCCATCAAGTCTGCTCTGGGTGAAAGGTGGGGTCACCTAAAGGCCGGACAGACTAATTTGTAAATAAGAGCTAATGATTTTAAACTTGACTCACACCTCAGGCACAAGCAGGGGGGCTTGAGCCCCTTTATCCTTAAGCTTTTTTGACTTGTTTTTCTGTATCTGTGCATCAGGAGGCCAGCTTGTGATCCTCAACAATAGTATTTAGCTAAATATAACTATTAGTCTGGCTGCCCTCGGTCTAATAATGGCTGAGCATCTTCAGTGCTTCTGCCTCCATGTTAAGACACTGAGCCCATAGTGAGGAGGGGGCAGAACTGCAGCCTCTAGATATTAAATTACGGGCATGTTTTGTTTTTTTTCCCCAACATACTCTGGTTTGTTAATAAAAAAGAAAGTTGTCTCATATCTCAGTCATGAAGTGGCAGAGACAACTGCTGCAGCATTTCTTACAAATAAGAATAAGATCAATTCAGAACAGACTGAACCGATAGATCATTTAAATCACCTGCAGGTGGACCCCTCTGTTGACCTTAAACTTGTTGCCAAGGAGACGGAGGGTTTTTCAGGAAGTGACCTCAGAGAAACATGTCGTGATGCAGCACTGCTCTGCGTCCGAGACTTTGTCCACAACCAGAGCACCAGGTAAGCTGCAGAATTGCCTAATTCAGTCACATTTTGCGTGTCCCAGGTTTGCCTAGTCTTGTCTCAATGTGGTTTTTGTCTTTTTTTTGCTGTTTCTCAGCTCGGCGGATGGTGACCCTATACGCCCCATCTGTCAGTCTGACCTGCAGACCTCAATCAACAAGATGAAGCGCTCTAAGGCAGCAAACATTCATGGTGTTCTGGTACACGCCGCTCTGGACTAAATGCTTGGGTCATATGAACTTCCAATACTGGTGTGGAAGCGCATTGAGCATGTGCCACTTACTGCTTTCTGACATTTTGTTTCCTGTCCTCCATGTTTGGGCTCCCAACAGGAACCTGGTGTTCCTGATGGAGGTGTTAGTAGTTACACCACAGTTCTCTGTGAAGCTTCCTAGATGTGCCACCTCACCAAAGTTCTTATAATCTTCCCCCTGTTGTCACCCCGACCTGAAAATGCTGAGATGTTCTGAATTTGAAAATAATCCTCACTGTGTCAAAGCTAATAAATTTTAATTATTAGACAAAACCCATAAATTTAATAAAACAATAAAACTGCTGACAAATTGGTCAGGAGCAGCACTGTGATGAAACACAGCAAGTCATTATCAACATAGCCATTAATAATTGATTAATACCTTTATTGATCCTTTATTCTATATGTTTTTGTGACTTTTATAAATTTCTGAGCGACGGTTGTGTATTTATTATTTATATCTAACCATGGTGGGGTATTGTGTTCTGTGTAAACAGTGAAGTGTTTTTTATGCAGAAGAAAAATAAAAAGCAAAAATATTTATTTTAACGCATCTCTATAGATGGAGCTCATTTTGTTACTTCACTGTTTGATTATTGAACATTTAGGTTTTTTTTCCTATGTCAGAGCAGGTTTGAAACGGCTCTGACAGCTCATGGTTGAAAGTACTTAACACACGGGGAGAAAACTGTTGGTACCACTCAGTTAATGAAAGAACAAAACAATTGTCACAGAAATAACTTTGACCTTTATTTTCATTTTTTATTCATTACCTTTGTAAGATTCGACATATCTTTTTAAACATGCTTCATAATTATTTGAAAAAACTCATGAAACAAAAAATGATGGTACTCTTAATGTTTTGTTGCACAACTTTTTGAGGCAATCACTGCAATCAAACGATTCCTATAACTGTCCGTGAGACTCCTGCATCTCTCTGCAGGTATTTTGGCCCACTCCTCATGAGCAAACTACTCCAGTTGTCTCAGGTTTGAAACCTTTTCCAGACAGCATGTTTCAGCATCTTCCAAAGATGCTCATTAGAATTTAGGTCAGGGCTCACAGAAGGCCACTTAAGAATAATCCAATGTTTTCTTCTTGGTCATTCTTAGGTGTTTTTAGCTGTGTTTGGGATCATTATCCTGTTGTAAAACCCATGACCTGCAACTGAGACCAACCTTTCTGACACTAGGCAGCACATTTCTCTCTAGAATCCCATGTTAGTCCGATTTCATTGCACCCTGAACAGACACTGTTAGATGCAGCAAAGCAGAACATAAGGAGCCTCCTCCATGACACAGTGTTACAAAGTGTTCTTTACTTGAAGTGGCAATGTAGTAGATGTCCGTCATACTTCGTGGGAACAAACCAGGCGGACGCAGACGCGTTTCCTAGACAACAAGCGGAGTGGAGCTCCTGCAATGCTGTTTTCAGAATATGGTTCTCTGTTATGGCCAGGGGTGAAAGTAGTTTTAAATTCTTGAGGGTACTTTGACAAAAGGTTATATATACATATATGTATGTATATATATGTATATATCAACAATTCCTATACATACATGTACGCATATACATGTATGTACAGTACAGACCAAAAGTTTGGACACACCTTTTCATTCAAAGAATTTTCTTCATTTTCATGACTATGAAAATTGTAGATTCACACTGAAGGCATCAAAACTATGAATTAACATGTGGAATTATACTTAACAAAAATGTGTGAAACGTCATATATTCTAGGTTCTTCAAAGTATCCACCTTTTGCTTTGATTACTGCTTCACACACTCTTGACATTCTCTTGATGAGCTTCAAGATGTCGTCACCTGAAATGGTCTTCCAACAGTCTTGAAGGAGTTCCTAGAGATGCTTAGCACTTGTTGGCCCCTTTGCCTTCACTCTGCGGTCCAGCTCACCCCAAACCATCTCGATTGGGTTCAGGTCCGGTGACTGTGGAGGTCAGGTCATCTGGCGCAGCCCCCCCATCACTCTCCTTGGTCAAGTAGCCCTTACACAGCCTGGAGGTTTGTTTGGGGTCATTGTCCTGTTGAAGAATAAATGATGGTCCAACTAAACGCAAACCGGATGGAATAGCATGACGCTGCAAGATGCTGTGGTGGCCATGATGGTTCTGTATGCCTTCAATTTTGAATAAATCCTCAACAGTGTCACCAGCAAAGCTCCCCCACACCATCACACCTCAAGCTTCACGGTGGGAACCAGGCATGTAGAATCCATCCGTTCATCTTTTCTGCGACGCACAAAGACACAGAGGTTTTAACCAAAGATCTCAAATTTGGACTCATCAGACCAAAGCACAGATTTCCACTGGTCTAATGTCCATTCCTTGTGATCTTCAGCCCAAACAAGTCTCTTCTGCTTGTTGCCTGTCCTTAGCAGTGGTTTCTTAGCAGCTATTCTACCATGAAGGCCTGATTCACACAGTTTCCTCTTAACAGTTGTTGCAGAGATGTGTCTGCTGCTAGAACTCTGTGGCATTGAACTGGTCTCTAATCTGAGCTGCTGTTAACCTGTGATTTCTGAGGCTGGTGACTGATGAATTTATCCTCCGCAGCAGAGGCGACTCTTGGTCTTCTTTTCCTGGGGTGGTCCTCATGTCAGCCAGTTTCTTTGTAGCACTTGGGGACACTTTCAAAGTTTTCCCAATTTTTCGGACTGACTGACCTTCATTTCTTAAAGTAATGATGGCCACTCGTTTTTCTTTACTTAGCTGCTTTTGTCTTGCCATAATACAAATTCTAACACTCTATTCAGTAGGACTGTCAGCTGTGTGTCCACCTGACCTCTGCACAACACAACTGATGGTCGCAGCACCATTTATATTCACCATTTAGTGGGATTTCTTGCCATTTATAAGGCAATAAATCCCACTAATTAACCTGACAGGGCACAACCTGTGAAGTGAAAACCATTTCAGATGACGACCTCTTGAAACTCATCAAGAGAATGCAGAGTGTGTGCAAAGCAGTAATCACAGCAAAAGGTTGGTACTTTGAAGAAACTAGAATATAAGGAGTATTTTTAGTTGTTTTATACTTTTTTGTGGTGTTAGTTCGTAGTTTTGATGCCTTCAGTGTGAATCTACAATGTGATAATAAAATAAATTTGACTATTTTTGCTCAAATTTTTTTGAATTCAGTAAACTGTAATCTGCAGCTGTCCATTTTTACAAACTTATCTCTGTGATCTGGTAAAAAGAGGATATAGAGCTGTACCCAAGGTCACATATTTATTAAAATTGCATACAATAAAAAATTATAATTATGATGTAATTTTTAAGAAAGTATCCAATCAATTTTCAGTTGTGTGATGTAAAATCAACGGCATTAGCTCCAGTTCACACTCCAGACCAGATGGTGGCGGTTTTGCACCTTTTCATTTATTTAAAAAACGCCACAAAGAGAAGAAAAAACTTGAATCAGGGAAGATAACAGACGCTGTTCAAATTTGCCATTTTTACTTGCATAATATTGCCTTAAAAGTAGAGAGGACCTTGACAATAGTTACTAATTTTGGTAAATTCAAGCTGGTGACGTCCGAGTTAGACGACAACACAACTGGACAACAACCAATGGAAATGAAATGTGTGTCACAAAAGGAGCCCGAGGGACGAAGGCTGCTAAGTGTTGCTAGCTGGTGGTAAGTTTGCTTATTAATTATCTTCATTTAATTATAAACAGTGCAGTAAAGATATATTTTATCAATTTTATTGTGACTTGTATGATTACTATTATAGTAATAATTCAGCTTCATGTTATAACTGCATGGAGGCTGTTTGTTGTGACTTAAACTTTAATTCATAAACTAACCTGGTTTTAATTAAGCTCCATAAGATAAAGAGACTTTGATATTGTGATGTTGTTGTTTGTTCATCAAGGTTTTTATCTTCAACATATGTTTTCAGTCTAACTAAGCAAATGAAGATGAAAGATGAAGCCAGAGAAATCAGGTGTTAGGAAACCTAAAGACTTTCTGTCTCAGAAGAAGCTCTGACTCCACCAGATCAACAACCAGCTCTGAGGATGAACCTCCACATCGTCTTAATGATGTAAGTTTGTTTTTTTCGGTGAGGAGCTAAAGCTACATTTTCAACAACAAAAACTGCTGTTACCAACACTAAGTGCTTAATAAACATGATTTGATTTAAAGGTAACTGGAAAGAATTTTTTCTCTTCTTGTTAATCTAACATTTATCTTTCTTTTTCTTATTTGTTGTTGACTTTCAGGACCCTGTAAGTGTCCAGGGTGAACCTGCCTCTCATCTGATGGCTGCTGGAGATGGGCACCACCAGCCCCCCTCACCACCTGCAAGGATCAGTGTGTTCAGATCATGGATGGAAAGATTTTAAGGTAGTTTGTCTCCTTAAGTCCACACTTAAAACAGCTTCATAGTTAATGCCAACATCAACTGACTCTATGACATTGCTGACTATTTTTATCTACTTCCAACATAAACAGGCAAAGACACCCAGAAATGTTTTTCCACCCCAGGCATCTGGTCCCAATGATCATCAGTTCTTATGATGTCACATACATGGCGAGTCCACAACGTCTTGAAATTGTAAGTATTATTTTTGTTCTCTTTAAATGCAAATGTTTTCTCTGTTTAATTGCTCTATTGTTCTTTTTTGTAGGTTTCTGTAAGGTGCAGTGAACAGGAATGTTCTGTCGTTGATCCTCACTGTCATGTTTTATTGTCACACTTAAATTTTCATGTTCATGTGTTCACTTTTGATGTGTAAACTGATAATTTATGTAAAGTTCATAAAGTTGTGAATAAAATTGGACAATTTTAAAATGCCTGTAATAAAAAATATTTGAATTACCTTGGGCATCTTGTGTAATTAATCTTTTTATGTAATTTTAGCCTAAAACAATGTAAGTACTGTAGTGTAGTTATGCATGTCTTTTACAAAATAGGTACGTAGGAATAAAGATGAATTAAGAGTAATTAAAATTGTAGTTATCAATAGCAGGAAATAAAAAACAACAATTGTAATTAAATAAATTAATATATAATAGTATATTTAAAATGTATCTGAAGTATATTAAATATATATTTTTAATATAATTCTGAGACAGAATTATCACACTAAAAATATAATTATATCAAAATATAATAAAGCTCTAAAATATAATTAAAAAGTATACTTTAAGTACACTCTGATTACACTTGAAGTTGTTCCAAAAAATAGTATGTATAGCATACAAATATATACTATTAGTTGTAATTTAATACCATTGAAATACTACTAAAGTATACTAAGCATAAAATTAGTTGTTTCAAAATAGAACAGTTTAAGTACATCGATAAAAGTATACTTAAGTATGTTAAAATTTGGTATACTAAAGTATTTTTTTTACCTGGGAGCTGCTAGCAGTATAGAATTTTCTGCCGTTTCATGGGGTTTTGGGACCAATAAGGATTAAATTGTGTGGCGGTTTGGAGTATGACAGATCCCTACATGTTCGTACCTTGGAGTAAAGCAGGGCTGCCAAAGCAGAGCCTGGGAAAAGGAAATAGTCCCACATGTCTCTATTTTAGTAAATAAGCACAAATATTTAATCTGAAAATCTTGCTTTATTAAAGCTTTAATTCAGAAACATTTGGAACCAAAAGCACCCTGAAAACTTATTTGGTACATACACCAATTATTTCACCCACAAGACATTTTCTAAACCCAGAGCAGGAATTTGTGCAGTCACAATTTCAAAACTGTTAAAGCTACAGTATGTAAATTTTATAAAAATATGTTTTAATTAGTTGAAACTGTCACTATGTTTGGATGAGGCAGATAAGCTGTGAAAAAAAGTGTTCCTATGCCTCCTCATAGGAATACTAACTAGAAGGGACCAATCAGAGCCAGGAGGAATAAACAACATTGTAAAACTCATGTAAATGCTGCCACTTCCTCTGGTTAAGCTACAACTGGCTTATCACAACATAGCCTGCCAGGACAGTTCAGGTGGCCATGTCAATGCATGACCACCAATAACGGTCCTGTAACAAATTATTCCTCTGCCATTAACACATTTAGCAGCACATACAGGAGTTGATTGACAGCTCCACGACTTTCCTCTTGGCTACCGACTGGCAGCGTTTCATTTTTACAGACTGCAACCTATGAAGAGAGATCCATCTTTACATCTGCTCATATTATGCTGTCATGGCATAGCAACGGTTTTAACAAATATGTCAAAAACATTTTAAATAAAAGTTGCATACTGCTGCCTTAAATAAAACCTGAGTCAGCAAGAAATTAACTTAAAGCTTAAGACAGAATCCCAGATTAAAGAGTCAGTTAAAAAACTTAGAGTAAGGCCTTGCTGCAATATTCTTTGTATTCATCTAAATACAATTTCAGTAAATTTCAGCTAGTTGAAATTGAAACAGAGATTTTTCCTGTTGATTACATTAATATTTTTGTATGCAGAGGCTGGAAATGGTACAGAAACTGTCTGCTATTGAAAAGAGCTTGTAGATATCTGGATGCCCTTTAACAATAGACAGCAGTTTATGAACAGAAATCGTTTCAAAGGAGTGTCAAAGCTCCACTAAGAGGGAATAATCACTCTGGTCAGTTTTTGCAACACTTAATCAAGAAAGTTCAGACCTTGAAGAGCAGTTTTGCAGCTGCAGTATCTGATTGGATGATGCCCGAGTGAGTTGAGGCTTTGTCACCAGGTGGATTAAGACAGAATAAGATTGTGTCAAGGTTAAAGCTGTCAAAGCTCAGTGTTGGGTCCTCGGCCTTCGGGTTTCCTCTCACACTCTGTGTTGAAGTCACAGCCATCTAGCAGGTAGCGGTACGCTGCACGAACATCCCTGTAGAGCGGAGCATCCTCAGTCTGAAAGTTTGGAAAGCGTAGCGGAGTCTCATTGATGAGCAGCTGCAGTCGGGGGCCACGCTGACAGTCATAGAGAACGAAGAGCAGGTTGGCAGCGTATGGAACGATGCGACTGGTCCGGAAACTTCTTCCTACAGAGAGATGTGCAGTTATTGTTCTGGACAACAGGACATGTTCACTTGAAAACACTATGTAACCTCTGAAGGCAGTTGGTTAGTCAATTTTTAAAAAAGTTGATTTTAAAGATCTCTATTGAAATCTCTATTCAGCTCTTTACTCGACTCTTTAATCTGGGATTCTGTCTTAAGCTTTAAGTTAATTTCTTGCTGACTCAGGTTTTATTTAAGGCAGCAGTATGCA
Source organism: Poecilia picta (assembly GCA_033032245.1). Lineage (NCBI taxonomy): Eukaryota > Metazoa > Chordata > Actinopteri > Cyprinodontiformes > Poeciliidae > Poecilia > Poecilia picta. The sequence goes on from CM065371.1 coordinate 3,906,706, forward strand.
ACTTTTATTTAAAATGTTTGACATATTTGTTAAAACCGTTGCTATGCCATAACAGCATAATATGAGCAGATGTAAAGATGGATCTCTCTTCATAGGTTGCAGTCTGTAAAAATGAAACGCTGCCAGTCGGTAGCCAAGAGGAAAGTCTTGGAGCTGTCAATCAACTCCTGTATGTAATAGAGATTTTTATGAGCTTTATATCACATTATTCCCTCATCAAAAACATAGCTAAAATGTCGCCTTGATTCTTTCATGCATGCTTGACAACTCCTTCATTCAGAGCTGTTTTGTTTGCTCCCACAGATGCTGAGTATTTCCATAAAGCTCCTCTTGGAACTGCAGCCTCCAGCTGAGCTTCCACCTCCATCCTGTCCTCCTCACACAACGCTAACAGAGTAGCAGCAAGTTAGCAAATTAGCTGGTCTGATTAACATACACGCTAATTCTCAGTTCTACGATCCTAACAATGGTTGCTAACGTCATAATGAGAAGCATTATTGTGATGATGGCTGAAGGCAGAATGTCAAAGAGCAGGAACTGAAGGAGACAAAGACCCGAATTTAAGGCTTCAAATTATGAAGTCTAATTTCTTTGAAGTTATCTTTGACATACAGCGTAACAACATAGTTGATTGTGCTATAAAATGGCATTGTTTGCCTGTAAACCACCAAGCCCCCAAAAAATAACATACTACCATTTTAATAATTTCCCCGACCTTCCAGTATGGTGTAAACTCTATTTATTATAAAATGTAATTTTTAAATAATAAATAAATAAATAAATGCTTTCTTTTATTTAGTAATTTGGATGAAATTTTGAGTATGTCCAGAAAGAAGTCAGGTTTTCCTACATTTTTTAAAATATATTTTTAGCACATAGTTTCCCCAACACTTCTAGATGCCTTCAAATTTTACAAAACCTTTTTCTTTTACTCATTTTTATATAACATAGAATTAAAAGATGCTTCTAGCACTCCAGTGTTTGGTCATTTTAAGAAAATTTCTTTGTAAAAATGTATCTTTCCTTTTTGGAAAAAGTGAGACTTTTTTTTTTCTAAAAATGGGAACCTTCCTGGCATGTAGAAAGAAATGCATTCATATTTCAAATTTGATAAATGTCAGGCTTCATACCATGCTGTGAGTGGTAGTTGCTGGCAGTGGGCAGAGTCTGGTCTTTGTACAGTCCAAGTAGGGAGATGAGGGGGATGAGCGTCTCAGCATGTCCCACCAAGACAGAGGCTGGTTCTGGACCTGCCTCAGTGGATCTGGAACCAACCAGGATTCAGTCAATTCACAATAGGGAATCAATAAGGTTGTTCCTAGAGCTTAGTCAGGGACCATCCCACCTGCGAGGACGACCAGCTTTATCTAGAGTCCTGAAAATGTGATGGAAGAGCGGACAGCTGGACAGACTGCTGATTAGGTGACCATGAGAACGCTTCCAGAACTGCTTCAGATCAAAACTGTACTCCAACACCTGCAGAAAAATGACAAGGAGAAAACGGCATCAAAAATCATTGATCAGTTTAATCTATTCTGGTCTTTGTTCAAGATCCCAGATGATAAACCTCAGAACCGACATTGTTCCCGATTGAAAATCCAAAATGAATCAAAACATATCTCTGTTAGAGATTTTTTGGTATTATCAGGTCTAAAATAGACATGCGGATGTTCTTGATGGTATTAGACTGATTAATATTCAGTCTAATATTAATCAATAGTTAACCAACATTCAGTCTAATGTTAATCAGTAAATGACGTGCTGTGAAAATACTTTCTGATTATTCTGTTGAATATCTGTGTTCCTGAGAACCGATTGTTCCCTCCAGAGTTTGAAAGAGCTACTTGACCTGTGTGTCAGATAGAACCTGCCGCCTGTTTCATTGTTGATCTTTTCTGACTTTTGTTCTCCCAACTAAAAAACCTGCTCAAGCTATTCTATTTCTATTTCTGATCAACCATTTTGCTTTTGTAGTAGGGAAAACTTTAAACTTGACCTTAAAAGTTTAAGATGTGAAAATAACTGATTCAGTGTTTCTTTTAAAGAAATAAATGTCCATAACATTTTGCTGAGATTGGTTTCTGCTACCTAGACAGACATTACTGAAGGCACAACCTTCACTTTGTTCACCCACACCTGGATTGATTCAAACTTTATTTTTGATAATTCAGCATTTTAAACCAAAGTAAACTGAGGTTCACTGTGAGTTTACTGAGAAATAATACACTTCCTTGCATTTTCTTTGTTTTATATCAACTTTGCAAATATCTTTCAGAAAATATTGCTCTCATACCTTTGCATCACTCTCATCAAACAGGAAGCACCAAGGTGAGTGGATGGATTTGATGGACAGTTCGTAGGAACAGATGAAGAACGCTGCTTCCACCAAGTCTAGAAGTGCCAGAAAGGGGAAGAAAAAAGGGAACATTCCTTTCTAACATGACAGAGTGACTAAACACACAGAATGAGAAAACAATCTGCAAAATTGGTAAAAAAAAAGGAAAAAGAGAGAAACGTTGTAATATTCTTCAACTTCCAAGTCCTAACCTGAGGGAATGGCTCTAAGTTCCTACCTGGGGTGAGGAGGTGGACAGGAAGGCCGAGTTTCTCAGCCAACCTCCTCCTCACTGCCTGCATTTCCTTGCCATGTTTGAACTTCTCGACTTCCAGCAGCGCAGTGTGGTTGTTCTCCACCGATTCCACATAACCATGGCAACGCTCAAAGAAGCGCATTAGTTCATCATCCACTTCATGGTTATATCCTTGAGCACTGTCTGTAGGGGCAGAGGTCAGAGGTCAACATTTTAGGTAAAAGACTTGTCAGGCATTCTAACTATCCATCTGTCCTACCTTGTGGTAATGTGAATATGCACACATTGATCCAAGGTCACATACTTCTTACTCAGCAGATTTCTTATCAATACCTGTGGAAGTTTTGTTTCTGTTTTATTTCGTCAAAGATTAAGGCAAGTTTTAATTAATTTATTTTATACCTGACTTTCATTTAGCTGCTGTATTACTTCATGTTTTAAGTTTACATGACAGGCAGCTTGTAACCATATTTGTAAATGGCTTTATTTGCCGTCTACAATGTCTTTTGTCTTTATTATACTGTATAGCAGTGGTCCCCAAACTATGGCCTGCGGGCCGAATGCGGCCCGCCTCCACATTCGGTTTGGCCCCTTGAACAATACCAGAGCATTTATATTTTTTTTCATTTACCGTATTTTCCAGACTGTAAGCCGCTACGTTTTCCCTAAGCTTTGAACCATGCGGCTTATTGCCTGGTGCGGCTTATATGTGCATTTTTCTCCAACCACCAGGGGGCTCTTTAGCAGGAAGTGAATCATTGGAAGTCAAAATTGGAAATAAAAGAAGAAAGCACCCATTAAAACAGAATTAGGTTTTAGTAGGGAATTGAAATTTGAGAATGTTGTTGATCAGTTAAATAGCATTGAGGAGAAAAGATTTTTCAGGGTTTTTTTAAATAATACTGGGATCATTATGAGAATTTGAGGTATAGATATTAGGATCCAGTAGATGGCAGTAGTGCAACAATAATGGATGCAAGCTGCAGCTGAAATCTAAAGAAGAAGAAGAAATCGCCCGTTTTCATTTAGCGGATGCTAGTAGCAACATGAAGGATCAGCACTTTTACTGTTACAGTTACTGTTAGGAAACTACTGAACAATAAAATCAGTTAAATCTAAACTTGGTAACTTTTTCTTTGTCAACCGTAATAAATGTGATATTTAATTGACCTGTTATGACTCAAATTGTGGCTGTCCGCCCCTCTGCTGCTGCTGCATCGCTGTGGAAAACCTGGAGCAGCAGAGATATCTGAGGCTTATAGCCTGGTGCGGCTTATATATGTTGACTTTTTTTGTTGTTTTTTTTTAACTCTGTCCAGAAAATACAGTATTTATTTCAAAAATAGTGTTATTTCCTTGATTTTTTTCTGTGAAGAACCCATAGAGGGTTATTTGATTATTTATTTCATTAATAGTGTTAATGAAATAAATACAGAAGTAACATGTGCTACTTCTGTAATTTACAACGCTATTCAAATGAAGGAATCTGCTGCAGCAAAATGTGCTACCCAAGTATTTACCAGGTAAAATATTTGGATAGAGTTTTGGTAGATCATTATGTGGAATCATGTGTATTTTATGAAGGTAGGATTCTAATATGATGTTTTAGTGCATCTAAATGTACTAGCTTTACATATTAAAACAGGCACATTATTCTCAAGAAGGATATTAGTGCAATTACATAAGCAGGTATTTTAAACGGGTTCAGGTGGTTTTAGAAACGTTTTCATCATTCACATATTTTTATGCTAAGCGCCACTTAAATACCGTCACTTAAATGATTTTTGATTATTATATTTAACATTGACACTGACTGATAATGTCTTTGGTATGTAAACATGACGGTATAGTACAGACTTTCCTATTGTAGTGCTGATATGATGGGATGGCACACATAGTCAGAACAACAGAAATATCTGTCAGTGGTGACCGTCACCATGGCAACCCCAGTGCTGCTGCAGACCCTCCTGAAAGGCCTCCACGCTGCTCACACAGCGATGCTTGGAGCTGGTCACAAAGTGGATCTTCCTCTTCCTCAGGTTTTCTTCAGACAGCAGAGACGGTAACAAAGTGGCCAGTCGCTGGGCCAAGAACTGCAGGTCTTTCCTTCCCTTCCTCACCAGCTGACCTGGTTAAGAGGCATAAGAGGATTAATGTTTCTGGAATATTTAAAATACTACATGCAAATTATTATTATTATTATTTTAAAATAGACCTGATTTTTTAAAATCCTGTGTAAAAATCAAGGTTCTGTGTAAATCCCTTCTCTTTTCTTTTATTACCTTAAATTCATCTTCAGATTTTTACTTGACAATATTTCGTGAAAAGAAATTCCCTGCAAACGTCGCAGTGTCTGAGCTCACCGTCCATGTCCTCGGTGTACCAGGGGCCCCCCGGGGCCCGCAGCTCCTCCGTCCAGCCGCTGGAGGCGCCAGAACCTCTGGAAGCTTCATTCTGGATCAACTCGCTCAGTCTGTTTATTCTGCGGATGTTCTTGATGGTAGGAAACCGGCTACCATGTCTAATGACGGCGGTCACGTGGAACGGGGTGCAAAGCTCACCTGGCGGGGCTCTGAGGACCGACACGTTCACGGCTAAAGGGTCTCGGAGGAGGTTCGGTTTCACCTCCTCATAGCGAGTCTTAGTTCCGAAGTAAGTGGCGATACTTGGGACTTCCGGTGTTTCCGCGGAGGAGCAAAACACTCGGGTTGGAATCCGGCTGAGAGCCGCCAGACACACGAGTCCGAGTGATGCGAGACGGAACATATCAGCTGATAACTTTGTTTGAAGTGTTTATGTTCCCAGATTTGGCAACTGGACCTTCTAGTTGCCTTTTAGGGACCCATTCATTCTTAACACGGATCAACCGAATCGAACCAGGAAGTCAAGGACTGAACCGGAGCCACAGATATGAATCCGCACTTAGTTTTTTTTTCTCTTCTTCTTCTTCTGGTTTTATTGGCGGGTGACATCTAACGTTAAGATGTATTATCGCCATCTACTATGCTGGACTTTGGACCAATTTAGACCAATTTTAATCTAAATTCTCATAAATAATCCTGTTTCCTTCAAAAATCTAATAACTGCTTTATTTATTTTTCTCCTTCTTCTTCTTTTCTATTATGGCAGATCGCAGCAACTTTGAGGTACGAATAGCAACACTATTTACATCCATTAAATTCTATTTTTTTATTTTGTATTCTGAAGATAAATAGATAATGTTTTCCTTAATCTGCAATTATCCATATGTTTCCTTCATTTCCCACTATTCTCCATTTCTGTCCTTCCAACTATTCTTCTTAATTTGTCCCTTTCAGCCTCATATGTTTTACAATCCATTTATGCATATTCTAGATTTTCTTTCTCGCCACACCCTTAACATTTATGATTATTTTCCCTCCCTATTAAACATATAATGTCATACTCTTAATCTCATTATCATTATTTCTTCCCTTCACTTACTCAGTATTTTTAATTAATACTGACTTTTGTATTTTATATAAACTCCTTTGAACCAAACATTAGTGCGGCCTCTATATAATCTAAATAAACTGTGCCGTATTTCTAATATTAAATCTTTCCTATTATTTCCTTTTCCCTCAATAGTCTCTATTACTGCTTTGGACCTCTGCATAGGGTCGATATCACCCTTTGCAAAAAATAGTCCCTTCACGTTTCTCAGTTTGAGGAGCAGATTGTTCCCTGGAGAAATTTAGAGTAGTGTAACGTAAAATAATCAAGAATATTGTGGATGGGTGATTTTATTCTATTTATTTCTTTCTGTTATTATTTTATTTTGTCTTCTTCCTTCTTATTTTTTCTTCTCTTCATATTATTTTGCTTCTTTGCATATTTTCTATATCATAATGAATGAAGGTCATTGAGACTTGATTGGACTCAATGACGTTTGGTGGACTGATCAGGTCTCAGTGGTTTGTGTGTCTTTTCAGGCTAAAACCTGTTAACTGGGCCTGAAGCTGTTGCCCAGGTCGGCCAGAATAGTGTGTGGTGAAAATGAAAAAGAATTTACAAGTGTGACTTTGTGAAACCAGGTCTCAGCATGAATGAATCTGATAGTCATTACTCTCCTAGCGACCAGAAGGGCTTAGTAAAGAAAAAAAACTTAAATCCAGCTAAAATGATGAGACAGCAAACTGGACACTTTAAAAAGCTAGTGCCGACTTTGTGGAGACTGTCTGCACAAATATGAACATATAGTTAAAAAATTTTGAAAAATTGACTGACTGAATCACAAGCAACAAAACAGCAAGTACAGGGAGATGATCCAAGTCTAAAACCCACAAAGGAGAATCTAAACTACATGAATTTGCTGACAATTTTTCCAAAACTGTTTTGATCAAGGGTCTGAACCCAGAAATATCAGGCCTGGAGGTTTTTAAATGTATCAACAGAGGCTCTTCCTCCTCACATGCACATAAAAAGGAGGCTCTACCACATGGTATCAAGCCATGACTGAGATAGAGCCTTACCACGAATCCCTGCACCAAGACAAATACAAAAATAGGAAGTTTTTACAACTCCATGTGTGCATTCTGCGTTATGGACCCATAATACACAAGATACATACAACAAGCTAGACTAGATTTTAAAAATAGAACCAACTAAGGATAAAAGAGAAAAAGCAGAGAGAACAGCAAGAGAGCCTTGCTGTTTTCTTGAATCCTACTGAAAGAATGTGGACAACCTCAAACACAGAAAAAGGACGACACTTTTTCATGAATGTGTGAGAAGTTAAATTCTCTCTGCAACCAGAACAGTAACAACATAAGTTCCCACAGACTCACAAAAACAGATAAAACTCACACACACACATAGAGCCAGAGCCTTTCTCTGCTCTGAACTCTGATTAGTACCACAGACACAGAGGAAAAGTGTTATATGTGTCAAAACTCAAGGCCCACCAGCCAAATCCAGCCCACCAGAAGGTTTGTATTGCCTTCTGGACTGTAGAAATGCAGTTTTTGATACAGTGATGTTGTGTTTAACTGATATTTTGCCAATCAGCAGTTTTGAATGTGTTTTGCCAGATTGGATCAAGATGAACAAATTTTATCTTATTTGATTTCAGGAGGTCCTTAAGGCACATCCCTCACCTCTAGATAATGGAATTACAAATAGTTTTGCTGTAGATTCTGCTGTTCAGTACGTCCAATATTCAAATGAATTTCTGATTGGTTTTTGATAACTTTGAGATTAATAATTTTATTCACTGTTACTGATTAATTTTGACACAAATATTAATTGTGTAGCTTATCTAATTATTATTTCTTCCCTTCTGGTTAGAAACACAGAAGTGACTAGTCCTATGTATTGACTGTAGCACCAGTCAATACATAGATTAGTCCGTCCATCCATCCATCCATCCATCCATCCATCCATCCATCCATCCATCCATCCATCCATCCATCATCCATCCATCCATCCATCCATTTTCTTCCTCTTATCCTGGTCGGGTCTCGGGGGCAGCAGCTTCAGAAGGGAGGCCCAGACTTCCCTCCCCAGCCACGTCTTCCAGCTCCTCCAGGAACCCCAAGGCGTCCCAGGCCAGCCGAGAGACATAGTCCCTCCAGCGTGTCCTGGGTCTCCCCTCCTCTCGGTGGGACCTGAACTCCTCACCAGGGAGGCGTCCAGGAGGCATCCTGACCAGATGCCCGAGCCTCAACTGGTCCTCTCGTGCTCCTCCACATAGACTAGTGCTGCAGTTAAAAATCCATGTGGTTTTATTAGTTGGCATTTCTACTTCTCTGCCTACTGGTGCAACTCCAGCATTGTGTTTGCTGTAGTGAGACATCTTCATTGATTCACTACAATACAACACTACTGCCTTTAGGTAAAATCATTAATTGGCATAACATTTCATTTCACTGTTACTCGGACGATTTGCAACTTTACATTAGAACGGGATCACCTCCTACTTCACCTCCACTTACTGCACTAACGTCCTGCCTGGAGGAGATCAAGACTTGGATGAACCAGAACTTTCTTCAGTTGAACTTTTCCAAAACCGAGGCCAGACTGATCGGACGCCTCACCAGGTTCAATCCTCGACTCTGACCAGTATTTCATTCTATGGACAAGACATTCCCATTTCCTCCGTTGTTACAAACCTTGGAGTTCGAATGGACTCTCATCTCACATTTGAAAATCACATTAAGCGCCTGTTTAAAACCTGTTTTTTTCATCTTCACAATATTTCCAAAATTCGTTCATCTCTCTCTCGCTCTGATGCTGAGACCCTCATCCAGCCTTTGTCTCCTTCAGGCTCGACTTCTGTAACTCGCTGCTCATCGGAGTGAAAACACCTTCAGAGACTTCAGTACATTCAAAAAGCAGCTGCCAGGATCCTAGTGAGGCTCGTAAATGTGATCACATCACACCTGCTCTTTACCAGCTTCACTGGCTTCCTGTAACTTATAGGATTCAATATAAAATTGCTCTTATCACCCACCACTGTATATATGGAACCTCACCAGATTACCTGAAGGACCTCCTTACTTCACATTCACCTTCTAGATCCTACGATCCCAAGCCTGCAATCTTCTCCACCTTCCTTGATCAAAACTAAGGACTATGGGTGATGGAGCCGTTGCTGTGGCTCCTCGTCTATGGATTCTCTCCCTGACTATTTGAGAGCCCCGCAATTATTGTCCCATTTTAAAACTGGCTTGAAAACTTTCCTTTTTAGACAAGCCTACTCCACTTTTAAATGAGTCTTTTTTTTAAATTGTTTTTGATTGCTGACTTTATGTTTTTAGATGCACCATGTAGCACTTTGAGATTTTTATTAATGAAAAGTGCATTATAAATTAAATTGATTATTATTATTATTACAAATAATACTAATTTAGACTAAACTAGTCAACCAAAGTACTGAAAACATCAATACACTGCTTCAGTATTTGAGATTTAAAACATGAAATAGAAAAATAAAACTGTTTTCAAAGTATAGCTGTTTACATCCTGCTGTTGTCTTTTGTTTCAGAGGTAACATTATGTATATTACTTTATCAGGTTGTTTAAAGATTTGCTAACTTGCAAAATATCACCTAATAGCAACACAATACCAGCAATAATATTTATCAATCCCAAGCAACCAACACATTTAAACTGCTTCCATCATTATTGTGCAGTTTATGATTGTAACATCCGCTTTATGATGAAGAGATTTTTGCTTTCAAAACTGATTGTTATGACAACAAAGATAATTAACAGTTACATGAAGGACAAGAATTATTTGTGTTTTATTGGAGCTCTTTATTTCTTTCTGGAAGGTCATGTCTGTGGTCCTTACACCTTTGGTAAGACCTCGCCTCCTGATCATCTGTTGAACACTCTGTGACATCATCATAAGGCTGTGCAAATGTGCTCTGCTCCCCACCAACATTTAAGGTTATTTTCGAAGCAAAATTAGAACCAATATGGAGAAGGGAAGGGTACAGCACAACTGGAGTAAAAGGTGTTGTTACAGTGGCAGGACAAAGTAGCAGATTCACAGTTTGAATTGGGCTGATCTAGGGTGTAGTTGCTGGTGCTCAGTGCAGGTTAAACTAAAGGCAGTGCTGAAGCTGGAAACTGAGGGGAGGCTGCAGAGCACATCAATCTGAGGAAGGGAGCGGATTCTTTAAAAGCACTTTCGGTGGACAATGGAGGGTCCAGCCTCATCGTACTCCTGTTTACTGATCCACATCTGCTGAAAAGTAGAGAGGGAGGCCAGGATAGAGCCACCAATCCACACAGAGTACTTCCTCTCTGGGGGGGCAATGATCTGAGGGACAGAGGTAAATGTTAAATATTTTCAAATGTAAATAATATCTCAACATTTGTTCTATCAATAGGACAATTTCTTTTTTTGAAATACATGTGAAGTTCCATATTCTGTTTACCAAGAAGTCCATAAACCCATGAACAGATTTTCTTTTTAGCAGCTACACATAAAGACAACAGATAACTGACTTTTGTTGGAAGGAAGTTATATATCCTTTCTCATTCTGCCACATTAAAAGCCTAGACTCATTCTGGAATCTGGGATTGATTATAAGCTGAGAGCTGACCTTAATCTTCATAGTGCTGGGAGCCAGCGCTGTGATCTCCTTCTGCATCCGATCAGCTATTCCCGGGTACATGGTGGTTCCTCCTGACAGCACGTTGTTGGCATACAAGTCTTTACGGATGTCAATGTCGCACTTCATGATGCTGTTGTAGGTTGTCTCATGAATTCCAGCCGACTCCATGCCTGTTGGAAGATTGAAACACCAATATGTGGCTGTGTGCTAATGAATAATAAAAAAACAGCTGCTTCATTCAAACTATGATTTTTTTTTTATCATCAGTTAACCAAACAACTAACAACTAATATGAAAACATGATCATGTGACTGACCAATGAACGATGGCTGGAAGAGTGTCTCTGGGCAGCGGAACCTCTCATTGCCAATGGTGATCACTTGACCATCAGGAAGCTCATAGCTTTTTTCAAGAGAAGACGAAGTGGCTGCTGTTGCCATCTCATTCTCAAAGTCCAAGGCCACATAGCACAGCTTCTCCTTAATGTCCCGCACAATCTCTCTCTCAGCTGCGGGACAAATGGACATGGTAAACCAGACACATCTGTGTAATGGGGCATCGTGAAAGTTGAGATTGATCAAGGTGCAAGAACAGGTGTATCCTTGAAGGGGGATACCTGTGGTAACAAAACTGTAGCCTCTCTCGGTTAGAATCTTCATGAGGTAGTCTGTAAGGTCGCGGCCTGCCAGATCCAACCTCATGATTGCATGGGGTAGGGCGTAGCCCTCATAGATTGGGACGTTGTGGGTGACACCATCACCGGAGTCCAACACAATACCTGAACGACAGAAAGGAGGTATAACTCAGCTGGTTTCAGCCTTTGCTCTGTATCAAACATATTTCATACTGGTCTTAAGGAAGAAGGAGAAGGAAGAGTGCGATCCAACCTGTGGTACGTCCAGAGGCGTACAGCGACAGGACTGCCTGGATGGCCACGTACATGGCAGGAACATTAAAAGTCTCAAACATGATCTGAACACAGATATTAAATTTACATCAGTAGGGACATAGAGCAATCAGATTTACTTAATTTATTCTTCAACTTTAACTGAGAGCAAGAGATATGTTACATAGCATCAGATTTCTTTTATCTAACCATATTAATTCCTGAGCTCCATGCTGCAACACATTCCAGTTGTACACCTGACAAGATGAGTTGTGCACCAGTGATTAACCTTTCTGCATGTCACTGGTTAGAAGCACTCAGGAAATTTTTAATGAAATGTAATTCAGTTGCAGCAGGGAATCCTGGCAAGTGTGGCCAGCATGTGAGAGGAACGAATGCTGCTGCAGGAGATAAAACTGTTAAGAGAACTGAGGACTGTTATTACAGATGTGCATCTGTGAGGTGACAGCAGCAGGAATATGTGATTAAACACAAGTTGTAAATTCAGACTACAAGCAAATCAGAAAACCAGCAGCAGAACCATCAGCCTCCTGGACCATCACTGTGAACAGGCATGACAGATTAACTAGAACCTCCTATAGAATCTGTGGGTTTCATAGGTACCAGAGAGTCTCCAGTTCAGGTTGTATTGTACTTTGTGTTGTACTTTTTTTGTATTTTGTACACAAACTACCTGAGTCATTTTCTCTCGGTTGGCTTTGGGGTTGAGCGGCGCCTCGGTCAGCAGGGTGGGATGTTCTTCCGGGGCAACTCGCAGCTCGTTGTAGAAAGAGTGATGCCAGATCTGGCCAATCAGAGAGCAGGAGCAGGTCAGGAAGTGCTGTGTGTGTGTGTTGTGTGTGTGTGTGTGTGTGTGTGTGTGTGTGTGTGTTGTGTGTGTGTGTGTGTGTGTGTACTTGTCTAGCTAACATATTTAGGACCTTTTCTGGTATATTTACTAACTTCTGAAGTCAAATGTACCTCATGGGGACCAAAGTCCAGTTCTAATACAGTGGACCCCCTTGTCTAGGGTCAGAGGTTAGGTTTAGAGGTAGGGCGCAAATTAGGTTTTGATTAAGGGTTAGGGTTAAGAACAGACTGTAATGGTTAATGTTAGGGAAAATGTCTGGGTTATGCATAAAAGTAGAAACTAAAATGAATGGAAGTCAATACATAGACTTAATATGGGTAAAAATACAAACTGCCCAGAAAGCACACAATGTTAAATCGACGTTGAATTATAGTGAGAATGGTTAATTTTTGGTTGAAGTCGAAAAATGACAGTGGATCAACCATCAAACAACCATCCGATTCTAACCATTGAAACTGTGTCAATGAGTCAGTGCTGTTTTGTGGTTGAAATCTAATGACTGAAATGCCGATGTCTGATTAATGTTGAATCAATGTCAGCTGTTTTGCTACACCTCTTCCCCTCCTCTCTTCCTCATCAGAGCTCTGGGTTCTCACTTTTTATTACTGACTACTGATTACTGGGTTAACGCATTTTTAATTAAGCACTGTAGAGGATACTGGGTGATGATTAATTTCTGTACATTTTCTTACTTGTTCATAAAATTTCTTACAGACTGTTTGTGTGTGATATATTGACACAAAAACATCTACAACTTACTACAAGGAGTGGAGCGGTCCATCCCTACCATTTATATGAGTGGGATGGCCCAAACACACAGCCGCTTCACTGTTGGCTTGTTGGCAAAAGATGTTAATTCAATGTTGAATTATTATAGGTTGAATTTATGGTTAAGGTCGACGACAGAAGCTGGATAAACCATCAAACAACCATTCAATTCTAGCCAATTAACCAACGTTAAAAATGTGTCATTGAATCAATGTTGATTTATTGTCAATATGGTCACTGGTCCTCCAGGCACACTGTCCTGCAAGTTTTAGACATTTCCCTAATTCAGCACACCTGATATTTATTAATTGACGTCTAATTAACATGGTTTTGCTGAACTGAAAACATGCAGGTCAGTTTGATTGAGGACAAGGTTTGGGGAAGAACTAGTACCGTAATCTATGTTCAATCAATGTCAGCTGTTTTTCACACCCTTCCACCGCAATTCAAACGCCCAACCCCTCTCCCTCCACCTGTCAAAGACACACACACCCTTTTCCCCCCACCCCTCACCTGGTCCCATCTACCCCTCAGTCTCCCCCCCCCTTTCCATTCTCCTCCCCTCCTCCTTTGGCTCCGAGTGAAACAACTTTACAACTTTAATTTTAGGTGAGGGTTAATCACGTTTTAACTGAATCATTGTGTTGACAACATTGAGTTGTGATTCCATTCTGTACCCAGATTGCACATGATGGCAATTCAACATTGAATTAACATCTTTTGCCAACAAGCCAACAGTAAAGGAGCTGTGTGATTTTAACATCCCACTCATGTAAATAGTAGGGGTGGACCGCTCCACTCCTTGTAGTAAGTTGTAGATGCTTGTGTGTCAATATTTCACACACAGTCAGTAAGAATTTGTATTAACAAGTAAGAAAATGTACAGAAAGGAATCACCACCCACTATCCTCTACAGTGGTTAATTTAAAATCTTATAACTCCCACTCACTAATAAAATGCTCTCACCCAGAGCTCTGACGAGGTGGAGAGGAGGGGAAGAGGTGTAGCAAAACAACTGACATTGTTTCAACTTTGATCAGATGTTGATCAGACACCAGCATTTCATTTATTAGATTTCAACCACAAAACAACATTGATTCAATGACAGTTTCAACATTGGTTACTTGGCTAGAGTTGGATGGTTGTTTGATGGTTGATCCACCATCAGTTGTCGACCTCAGCCAAATATCAACCATTCTAACTATAATTCAACTTTTATTTACCATCGTGTGCAATCTGGGCAGTTTGTTGCACCCCTCATCACCTCCTCATCTCCCCTACTCCCTCCCCCCCACCTGCTCCTCCCAACCTTCCCCTCTTTATCCCCTCTCATCCCTTCTTCTTTCCCCCAATCACTGAGCTCTGGGTCAGAACATTTTATTACCAAGTGGGCATTAATCATGTTTCACTACATGTTGAGAACAGTGGGTTGTGATTCCTTTCAGTACATTTTCTTGTCTGTAAATATTATTACTGACCAGGCCCCTCGCGTGTATCACCTGCGCTACTGGAAACTGTTGAGCGGGGAGGGGTGCGCGTTTCTCGTTTCATTTTTACCCAGGAAGCACATTGGCTAAACCGTGAGTCAAACAGTCACTGGGACTGACTACTATATATTCCATTGAGGGACAGTAACTTTGACATTACATACACCTTTCTGAACAGGTGAGGGCGCACTTTCTCCATGAATAATCAGACATTAAAGCGACTAGAAACCATTCCTCCCTCCCTGGCACCTCCAGACCCGAGCCCCCATGGGCATCTATCCGGGTCCGGGCCGGGGGGCAGCCCCCCACCCCCCACCACTATGCACAATCCCAAGCCACATTATGCGAGCTCTGCGTCTGGCATAATGTGTTGACCCTCATTTTAACATGAGTCACATCATAAATCCTACACTATACTGCAGCATGATAGGTAAATGTAGTTGTATATGTAAACATTAAGATAAATATTAATGAAAGATTAAGATAAATATTAATGAGTGTACCTGGGGAACTACAGTATATGGATTGTATTTGTTCTCAGACCTGTAACCAGTTCACTGTTTAATCTTTCAATGTTTTTCATAACCTTTCAAATGTTTATCATCTTTCTAACCGGCACCTTCCTCACTTTTATTTTTGTGTTTTTCAGCCGTTGCTCTGCAGTTTGAGCGAAAGCTGACTCTTGAGGACTGCAGTTAAACTGTCAAGAAGTGGCTTCATTACATGCCAGAATGAGAGGAAAGCATCGCAAAGAATAAAAGTGACGCCAACCAGAGTCAAACTGGGGTTACCACAACTTGTACTGTTTCCTTAGTTGATACAGTACAAAGCTTAACTTCATGGACTCTGTTCTTCTCTGGACAACAGACTGTTGTTTTAACAGTCAAAAAGGAGTCAAATATGTTTATTTTTCTTAAATAAAATGTTATATCAATCCCATGTTGTCATTTTTAACATTTTGAACATAGTTTGCCCATCATCTGCCAATAATATATAGTGTGTTTAACACCAGTGAAGAAACTTTTAGTGGTATGTTATGATGTAGACCTATCAGACCTAAAAATCTACATAAATCCCTAGTTTTTATTCAATATAAAATCAACCCAAATCTGCATGTAGATCCACATACAGATGATGGTTGAATCAACATTGATATAATGTCAATTATGGTTGAAACGCTAACATTGATTCAACATACAAGTTACCAACCATTTTCAATGTCAGCGTTCAATATTGATTCAATGTCTCTGCCTGACATTGATTGTTCCGGTGAACTGCTAGGTAACCACTCCCCTCTCACTCCCCTGCACCTTTTTGCAGCTCCTTTCTGCCTGTTAGTGAGGAGAACCAGGTGGACTCAATCTTTAATCTCCTAGCAATCAGAGTGCAGCTACATTTGGTGTGACTGACCTGTCAGTCCTGGTTTGAGAGCATGAAATGCAAACAGTGCTGGAGCATTTAAGCTCAGAACTGTGTAAAAGTTTCAACAAGCTGTGAAAGACAGCCGGTAAGGCTCAATGCTCCTGAATTGTTTGTTGTATTAAGTTGTTTATTCTTGTTGAGGTCAAGTTAGTAGGGTGAAAAGAAAAAAAGATGGAAAATACACTTGGTGTTTATTGGTTAAAGTAGAAAGAAAAGGAAATGTTGGTTGGAATGTTTGTGAAGGTATTTAACAAGTATTGATAATGAAATGCTAATTTATGTATTGAATTTACTAAAAAATATTGATTATTTGAAATGATTGGTTTGAAGGGGTAGAAATATGATTTTCACAATGCATTTACCTTGTTAATGTCAAAATGTAATAGATGACTTTCTGTTTCTTTTGAGGTTTTTCACCTATTGAGATGAGCTATGTGGACCATCATGTAAAAAATAAAGATGAGTCAACGAAATTAAAGTCTCTGAGTGAAATCAAGTTGAAGGTTCACAGTTGAAACGGTCCCTTTCAAGTGGGGGTCACACAGTAAATCAAACCAAACCAAAAAGAACTTGACATTGATTTAAAGTTATTTCAATCATTCTGTGCTCTCTGGGTTGTGTGTGGGCATGTGCGTGTGAGTTTGTGTGTGTGTGTGTCGGACCTTCTCCATATCATCCCAGTTGGTTATGATTCCATGTTCAATAGGATACTTCAGGGTTAGGATTCCTCTCTTGCTCTGAGCCTCATCTCCCACATAGCTGTCCTTCTGTCCCATTCCCACCATCACTCCCTGACACACATACACACAGTCTGTCAGTTTATACCTTTCTCATTGTCTATGATTGCTGTAAGCATTAATCATTGAACAGTCACCTGGTGCCTGGGCCGACCCACAATGGAGGGGAAGACGGCTCTGGGAGCGTCATCTCCAGCAAAACCC
The DNA here is from genome assembly GCA_033032245.1 of Poecilia picta. NCBI lineage: Eukaryota > Metazoa > Chordata > Actinopteri > Cyprinodontiformes > Poeciliidae > Poecilia > Poecilia picta. Next base: position 3,923,756 of record CM065371.1, read on the forward strand.
GCCTTACACAGACCGGATCCGTTATCACAGACCAGAGCGGTGCTCTCCTCATCATCACACATGGCTGCAGGGGGAACTGTGGGCGAGCTGGAAACCTAACAGAACGACTCGCACTGATGAAGAGAGATGTGAGAAAGAGATGTGCTTTAACAGTTCAGAAAAATCAGAGCATTATTCATCAACTTCACTATTGCTCATCAAATAAAACTCATTCAACCACCAATAATAGTATATATATATATATATATACTTCCACACATTATCCTGTAAATAATTTCTAATTCAATCACAGATTTTTATTTATTTTATTTAAATACAGGTTTGTTGTTTTCAAATAATTTCTAATGTTGAAGTTGTTTTCTGTTAACTTCTACATTGTAAAGTGTTAAAAGGTTTCTTCAAAAACAAAAAAACTGTTGCATGGTTCAATGTCACTGTTACTGACGGGTAAAGTTAATTATAAACAGCAGGTGCCCGTCCCTGATTGGTTCAAAGAAGACGATGGCGACGTCCTGTTGGCTGCTGTCCTGTGTCTCTACTGGCTACAGACTTTTCCTTTGTTCACCTGTGTCAGTTCTGGAGTGCAGCAGTGAGCTGCCGTTTATGGTTCCTCAGTTTCCTCATCTTCTTAGTTAGGAAGGTAAGTTTTTTCCTTTGGTTTATTTACTTTCAATTAGGTAAGTTTCTGTTACTATTTAGATAGTTTCCTTGTGTTTGTTGTTTTCAGCTATTGCTCACTCTGAAGCCAAATACTCCGATTGTCTCATCTTTTTCAAAAATACATCTTTTTAAAATAAATAATCATTAACTGTTCAACTTCTTGTGTGGATCCTTCATGTTGTGACCTGGCCCCCCTAGACTGGTCACAACAGTCACTGTTAAGTAATAGTTAATAAATATTGATTAATGCAAAATTAGCTTAATAGGAAGATTTGGGGATATTCTGTTATCTGTCAGTTAAAGATGAAACAGTAAAAATGAGCCTAGAAACTGAAACTTTACCATCCAGTTCAACCAAATTTATTCTAAAATCACTTTTCTTTATTAAAAACAGCAAAGAGGAAGAAAACTTGAATGCAATTTATCAAAGTTTTGCAGCATCTCCAAAACTAGAGCTGGTAGGTAGTCACATGACCTTCTGCTCAGAGAAAACTTCCTATTTCGGTCATGAGTGGAGTCCTGCCTGTGTTTGGTATGCTCTCTCTCTCTCTCTCTCTCTCTCTCTCTCTCTCTTTTTTTTTCTTTTCTCTCTCTCTCTCTCTCTCTCTCTCTCTCTCTCTTTCTCTCTCTCTCTCTCTTTTTTTTTCTCTCTCTCTCTCTCTCTCTCTCTCTCTCTCTCTTTCTCTCTCTCTCTCTCTCTCTCTTCTCTCAGCTCTGCCTTGCCCTGCCCCACTCCATCTGTCCTTCCTCATCTTTCTCATGTTCCTCTCCCACACAGCACTTTGCTCCATATTTAGACATGAACTCCAGGAACTGAATATTTCTGCTGGTTCTGGCTGCAGGACAGGCCTCTGTGCGTCAACATTGCTCTGAGTTCTGCCTGACTCTCCTCTGCAGCTCCTGTTTTCCTAGTCAGTTAAATTGTTTCTCCATCTTTCTGAACTGTAAATTCTTTGTGCAGCAGCTGCTTCTGCTGACATATCAGGAGAACATCACAGAATCCAGAACATCACATTCTGCAGCTAAAGGTGCAGAATGGGATAAACGTATCTGTCGTAACAGTCAGTTACGACAGATACTGAGAGGTTCTACTGTGGTTTTCTGTTTACTTTTTAGGTTTAGGTTTACATTGACTGCAGAGACTGTTTTAGCTTAACAAGGTTCATCTGTGTGTGTCTCAGCTTCATCCCTCTTAATGAATTTTAACTTTGAAGTGGAAGCATCAGAAGAGTAATTTGATCCAAAATCAGCAGCTAACACAGAATAAAAAGTAAGTAAAATAAATAAAAATAAGAACTTTTGCTTAACTCAAGTTTTTGTCCTTGTCTGAGTTTAAATCCTCAACTGAATGTATAAAAATGTAGTTTTGCCAAATAAAAATTATTATACTAAATTTTTTTTTCTATCTTCACTTTCAATTCTGATGAATGATTTTTTTATTTTTATTTTTTGTTATCAAACTCAGGTTACAGAAATTTAATTATAAGTAAAAATTAATTTCTAATCAATTAACCCCCCTAATGTTAGACCTTCTAAAATTCAAGTCCAAAAGCAGGCTTGGTAAATATTTTTGGTTGTAGCACAAATACAACTCTAAATATTCTTCCAAACAATGGAAAGGACTAAATGTTCCAGGCACTGAGTTCCACAAATATATTTGTAATATTGTCTGGAAACAAGTATCTGAAGATGATGGAAAGGAAATCCTGATCAGATTGCAGCTGGATGGCAGGTTCAGTCTCGGTTTAGATTTAGCTGGTACTGGTATTGGTCTCATCTGGAAAGTTATTTTTTCTAACCACTGCAAGTTGTTTGACTGAGTTCTTACCCAAATCTGAAAAGCTCCTTTAGGTTCAGTAAGAAGCCAATCAGAAACCTGAATAGTAACTGGAAAGATTCAGAAATATTTCTTTGTAGAGGTGATAATAGAGCTGCCAGAATGGAGGGATTTTGCTGATTGACTGACTGATTTTCTAATATAATGCTTCACAACAACCAACTAAGGTGACCAAAGACTTTACAATAAAAAACACAGAAATAATTAAAAATAAGGGGAAATGCCACTATGCTACATGGTATCAAAACCTTGTTTAGACATTAAGGTTGATCTTAGACTTAAACATTCCCAGGTCAGAGGTGGAGCGAAGGTTTGTTTGAGAGTTGGGTGCTGCCACTGAAAAGGCTCAGACCCCCAATCCTAGAACATCTAATAAAGGGATGGATAGAAAGGTTTAAAAGTACATTTAAATAAGGTCATTAAGAGCTTTAAAAACAAACTGTATTTTATGGCGTTATTACATACAGTATGTGGTAATGAAAAGTCCTGTGGAATGTCTCAAAGGTGCCCTCTGCTGGTGGATATTTTAATGAAACATAAGATCGTTTTTAGATTTATTTTGTCTGATTTGATTTAGAGTTGAATCATATCAAATGTTAGGATATTCCAGTGTGTTTGAGACAGAGACTATCAATAATTTGGTTTCTTCTGTCACTGGTAGGGAACATTACAAGCTTTGGACCAAAAGGCATCACATTTGGTTTATAAAAACAATTTAAAGTATTTTTGTAAACCAACTTTTATCAATTGAACATCTGCTGCAGAAAGCAGGCTTTTCAGACATTAGCCAGAGTCAGAGCTTGGGACACAGAGAGGTAAAAGAGTAACATCCTGATCATTTTCTTAACATAAGAAACTTCCAATGAGATAATGGACAGCACTTCAAAAAGAAAACATTCTTAGGCACAGAGAAGATGATCCTCTCTTTGCAGGAGAAGAGAGGAGAACCAAAGATGGAGGAAACAGGAATGTGATGTTTCATTCACAGGAAAGTAGGTAAACAAATAGAAACTTTTAACTAATGGGAGAGAAGAAATGACATAAGGTAATAACAGAAGGAGAACAGATGGTTTAGCAGATGCAACATTAAAGAGTGAAACTTGGAGAAATATGTTCACTGAGAAGAGCAGGAAACAGGAGAGAAGAGAAGAGGTGAAACAGCAGTAGCATAACGGAGGAGAGGAGTGAGCAGAAAGTAGGAGAAACAAGAAGTCAGAAGTCAAGTGGAGAGGAATGGAATATTTTTCTTACTTTGAAGTGAAGATGAAAGTTGTAGATTAAAGAAGTGTGTTAATGAGAGTTTTCCTAGAGATTAATTACAGAAAGAAGTAAATAATGGCAGAAGCCAGAATACATCATTCAGGAAAATAATCCTGATCACAGAGCAGAGGGCAGCTGAGGACGTCTTACCGTGGCAGTGCAGGGTCTGCTGGGATGATGTGGGATGGGAGCAGGACAGAAGTGAGAGTCTAAGGCGCTGCCTCCCAGTTTATCAAGCCTCCACCTCCTCCATCCATCCTCAGTCCAAACAAGGCCGGGGCCTCCTCCTCATTCTCCTTCTTGCTGTCTCCTCGGCTCCTTTCCTTATAGGGCAGGACCCAAGAAAACGGCCAATCAGACAGCTGATGGCATCTGTGGACTTTCTCTCATCATTCACTGCATTCCTGTAGGAGGCAGACACAACTCAGCAGGAAGACTAGAGTGTCAATGAAGAATACTTTCATATTTTGATAATAGATACTGATTAAAGTACTACTACTCTACTACTTTAGATCGCTCTGTTATAGTACACTAACACTTTCCTTTTAGTTCTCTCATATCTATTACTGTGATCCTTAGTGGATACAGTATTTGTCTGGTAAAGTTTTGGGACCAATTCCAGCTTCCCCTGTCACATTTACACTTTCCCCTTGACAAGATGCTTAAAGTCTTTCTTTTTTTACTAAATCACTAAACTCTGTTGTCTGAATCTAATTATCTGTGTCCTGAATCAAGTGAATGGAGAATATGGCACAGACTTCCGTTTTAGAACATATTATGGTTCCGGTGCAACAGGTAACAGAATGTGAACAGTGGCTCCTCAGTCGCTGCAGGACTTTTAATGATGCCTATATATAATTATTCAGACGTCCTGAAACGCTCCAACAACAACAAAGGATTTAAGCTGAATGTGTCAGAACTTCATAGTAACTTCAAAGGTAAGTTAATAAACCGTTTGTATTCACCATAATGTCTTGTATGTCTGACGTAGCTAACAGGGACCAAAGCTTACAAAGGTGCTATGTAAACATTAAGTGTTTTGATTATCTGAACAGTGTGAAATCTACATGTCTATGCTGTAAAGATATATATCTATATAAACGTATAGATCTGTCTATATTGTGCCCAAGTTGTCAGTTGCAGCTAAAATTAGCTTCCAAATGTAGCATCTAATTCGGAAAATATCTAAAGGGTGATTACAGTATATTTAATTTTTCATTATCTTGAGCTTTTTAATGTGTTGTACTTTAAAAACTACAACACCTAGACATTTCAAACCTAACTAGATTATTCTGTACTAACAGCAGAATAAATAAAACATTTGTGAAATTTGTAAAATGTCAATAATAGATTCCAGAAAGCATTAGATATTAATTATTAATTTGGCATTATTTGTTGTTTTAACTTTCCGTTTTCTTCCTTTTTTTAATCTTTATTATAGTTGGAGTTGGACAGGAGTTCAGTTTGGTGGCTTCCTGGAGGGAGAGATCAGCTGAGCTAATGTTGCCAACAACCTTTCTCCTGCTATTAACTTTTCTGCTTTTCTTTATATAGAAAGTATTTCTATCACTTGCTCTGTTTCCATTTTGCTCTATTTTTTTACTTTTACCTTAATGCTTACCTGGTCAGTTGAGGTGTAAATGTACATCTTGATTACTGACAAATGTCAGAACCACATGGACTGAGCTGGTTACATCAGATCTGAATCTTTATTTCTCATTAAAATAACTTATTGTAATTTTAAGACATTGTTATAAAATTTCATCTTTATTCTGCTGAAATGATGACTGTATTCTTGCAATTAAAATTTCTTGTATGCTGACCTTAATGCTCCTTATACAACTCACAGAACAGATGATTGAAATAAAGGCACTTTTGAAAATACTTTCTGTGATTTTATTATAGAAATTGAGGGCAGGAGGAATCGATTAAAATCAAATCTGGTATGAAAAAAAATCTTGTAAGTCATATCATCCAGCTTTATTCAGTATATTAAATTATATGACTAACTACATATTATTTAATATTTACATTTCTTTGCTGGTATTACCTGTAAGTGTTGCATTTTATCATCTCACTTAAATTCCTGATCTACATGCAAATACTTGATATAATGTAAACACAGAGAAAAGGGGAAAAAAGGTTTGTGAAATGTAGAGATTTAATTTTATTGTAGGTACAAACAGGATAACAAAATGAACAGTGAATATATAATATACTTCCTAGCAGCTAATCAGACATCAGACTATTTTGTCTTTACTGGTGATGAAAACTCGTCACTCTGGAGGAGAGGAAGAGGCTCAGCCCCGTCCAGGATGACTGCAGTGTCACGGTAGCAACAAAGTCTGCAGGTAGATTTGTGCATATCTGGTGCTCCAGTTTGCAGATCATAGTTTAACCAAGTACTGTAAATAAAACGTTAGTCCACATTATGATGATCCGGCAGACGGTGGACTGATGGACGCCGTCAGCTGGTCCAGATGCTTGGATCCAATGGAAAAGTAATCAGCAGAACATCATGGCTCAGAAACACATCATGAGGTGTTACGGTGCAAACCTGAAAAATTAACAAAAAACTAATAAGCTTCCATATTTAGCTGCACAATGTAATCAAAACTAATAAATCCTCAGCTCTTTTTGAGAGTTTTGTTTGAAAATAAATTGACAATATCTCAAGAAATTAAATGTTTAAGTGAAATAGTTCTGGTGTCACAACGAAACTGCAAAAAATGTTTCAGAGGTGAAACATCACTGAAGTTACTGAGTAAGAGTGACTAAAATACTACCGGTACTTAGAAAATGCATGTTAAAATCTGAATACTCTTTTGAAAGTGTGCAGCTGAAATTAATTTAAACTACTAGCACACAAAGCACAGGGTCCACCTAATATCTGTACCAACAGTAAGACAAAAATGATGCATATAAGAGGCATTAGTGTATAAAAGTCGAGGCAAACCTAAATTTACCATTTTAAAAGCAAAGGATGTAACTTCATAACCTCATTTTATAAGCAGAATCTCAGAGGGAGAAAAAAGAGAAATTACATCTGACGCAAGAACAGATTATAGCAGCCAAGTGGAAAAATTCACTCTAACGTGGATTATAATTATGAAACAGCAAAGGTAGATGCTATGCTGCAGATAAAGTCCCTCACAAAACACCATACATTTGAATTTTCTTAAGGAAGTAGAGCTAATTAAATGACATAAACAAAACCTGAAAGTGTTTCCAGTTTCTCACGATGGCCAACCTGTTGAAACTTCTTCCTCCTATATATAGATATTATTTATAATGTATAAAGATGTTGTTTATGTCACCTAATTAGCTCTACATCCTGAAGAAAAATATGGTATTTTAAAAGATAATTTATCTTTCACGTTGCCAGTAATGGCAAAATTAATAGTAAATAATAAAGATTTTGTGGTATTCTCGTTTAGTGACATAATTATATTAGTTGTGTTACCACCCCCACGCCACTAGAGGCAGTACCAGGCCCGAAAAGATGAGACTAAGGAGCAGATTTAGAAGTACAACGAAAGCTACAGAATTTGTTAAAAGCTGTGAGCTGCACTGAAGTAAATAAAAAAGAGAAGTTGAAATACATGCTGAGAGTGAAACTCCTTCCTACAGATGAAGCTATAATATCACAGATTTCACAAGAAAATTCAAATGGGAGAATGCGGATAATACAGGAAATAGCGCCCCCTTCACTTCCGGAGTGCAATGGTCCCATTTCCAAATAAGGTATGAGACTGACAGTGGTCTGTCCCGCCCCTTCCTGTTTGCTGCAGCGAGGTGGACTTGTTCTGATTTTACGTTTCAGTCTGAAAGTCATCAAAGGAAGATTAAGATAGATCTTAAGAAACCATAAAACAGATCTCATAGAAAAAAATAACCCTGAAAGCTGACATAAATGTTGAAGACCCATAAGAAATATAATAAAATGTTTAAAAAGATCAACTGGCTATATTGTTTTTCATATGACCCTCATATTGTATAATATTTCAATTAGATATTTACTGAAACAATAGTGAATAATCTTTCTGAAACACTGTTTTTGTTACATTTTATAGTTTAGTTCCTAGCTCTTTTCCAGAATACTTGGCTACCTACACAGGTTTTAGTGACAGTGTCATTTCTTCCTTACTGTTTATATACAGTACAGACCAAAAGTTTGGACACACCTTTTCATTCAAAGAATTTTCTTCATTTTCATGACTATGAAAATTGTAGATTCACACTGAAGGCATCAAAACTATGAATTAACATGTGGAATTATACTTAACAAAAATGTGTGAAACGTCATATATTCTAGGTTCTTCAAAGTAGCCACCTTTTGCTTTGATTACTGCTTCACACACTCTTGACATTCTCTTGATGAGCTTCAAGATGTCGTCACCTGAAATGGTCTTCCAACAGTCTTGAAGGAGTTCCTAGAGATGCTTAGCACTTGTTGGCCCCTTTGCCTTCACTCTGCGGTCCAGCTCACCCCAAACCATCTCGATTGGGTTCAGGTCCGGTGACTGTGGAGGTCAGGTCATCTGGCGCAGCCCCCCCATCACTCTCCTTGGTCAAGTAGCCCTTACACAGCCTGGAGGTTTGTTTGGGGTCATTGTCCTGTTGAAGAATAAATGATGGTCCAACTAAACGCAAACCGGATGGAATAGCATGACGCTGCAAGATGCTGTGGTGGCCATGATGGTTCTGTATGCCTTCAATTTTGAATAAATCCCCAACAGTGTCACCAGCAAAGCTCCCCCACACCATCACACCTCAAGCTTCACGGTGGGAACCAGGCATGTAGAATCCATCCGTTCATCTTTTCTGCGACGCACAAAGACACAGAGGTTTTAACCAAAGATCTCAAATTTGGACTCATCAGACCAAAGCACAGATTTCCACTGGTCTAATGTCCATTCCTTGTGATCTTTAGCCCAAACAAGTCTCTTCTGCTTGTTGCCTGTCCTTAGCAGTGGTTTCTTAGCAGCTATTCTACCATGAAGGCCTGATTCACACAGTTTCCTCTTAACAGTTGTTGCAGAGATGTGTCTGCTGCTAGAACTCTGTGGCATTGACCTGGTCTCTAATCTGAGCTGCTGTTAACCTGTGATTTCTGAGGCTGGTGACTGATGAATTTATCCTCCGCAGCAGAGGCGACTCTTGGTCTTCTTTTCCTGGGGTGGTCCTCATGTCAGCCAGTTTCTTTGTAGCACTTGGGGAGACTTTCAAAGTTTTCCCAATTTTTCGGACTGACTGACCTTCATTTCTTAAAGTAATGATGGCCACTCGTTTTTCTTTACTTAGCTGCCTTTGTCTTGCCATAATACAAATTCTAACACTCTATTCAGTAGGACTGTCAGCTGTGTGTCCACCTGACCTCTGCACAACACAACTGATGGTCCCAACACCATTTATATTCACCATTTAGTGGGATTTCTTGCCATTTATAAGGCAATAAATCCCACTAATTAACCTGACAGGGCACAACCTGTGAAGTGAAAACCATTTCAGATGACGACCTCTTGAAACTCATCAAGAGAATGCAGAGTGTGTGCAAAGCAGTAATCACAGCAAAAGGTTGGTACTTTGAAGAAACTGGAATATAAGGAGTATTTTTAGTTGTTTTATACTTTTTTGTTTAGTACATATTTCCACATGAGTTAATTCATAGTTTCGATACCTTCAGTGTGAATCTACAATGTCAATAGTCATGAAAAAAAGGAAACACATTGAATGAGTAGGTATGTCCAAACTTTTGGTCTGTACTGTATCTCTTTCTCACAATTTAACTAAACCTTCAGACAACACTGAAAAACACTTTTCTCATATACTTTTACATCAGAATTATTTCAAAATCTTGACTTAAACTGAGATTCCGAAAATATCACCAGTTGATCTGGGTTTGCTTTGCACAGCGCTAAGTGTTGGTTAGTTGAGAATGAATGACACGTGAGAGTATCAGACACCTGTCTGTAGGGCGGCGCTCTTGTAATTCAGAACTGTGGAATCGGTGGTGCGAGTTTGATTAGCATTTCCATCTAATTTACTTTTTGGACCAGTTTATTTTAATGTCCAAAAAATGTATATTCACTTGCTGCCAAAGTTTTGGACGTAATGTTGTTTAACAGGTTTACCGGGCAAACTTTAACTGTAAGAATATTGTTAACTTGTCAAACCTCGTTTTCTTAAACTGTCACAGACCACATGTGGTTTTTAACACATTGAAACCTCTTATTTCTCCTGCGACAGAAATGTTGCTATCTCCTCATCCAATCTCTCTGAAGACATCCTGACATTTTTCAGAAACATTTCTGATCTTGGATTGTCTCCTCTATCTAGTGTAGATCCAGTGGCTCCATCAGCTTGCCATGCAGTCTTTTAATGTTTTGAGCCTGTGTCTCTTAGTGAATTGACAAAAATAGTTTCTTCATGCCCTCTGGACCAGGCCTAGGCGTTGGTTTATAGATGTCTTTGACTGTATTGGTCCATGTATTGTTAAAATTGTAAATGCTTCCCTGATATCTGAATGTTTTCCCACTACTTTGAAACATGCTGTTGTCCATCTGCTCATTAAAAAGAGTATGTGTGTAAGTGGGGTGTCCTGTGTCTTTTATTTCATGCCCTTCTTTGACCCAAACTCCAGTCGCTGAGTCTTAGGTTCTTAAAGTCCCCTTTGTTTGTTTTGTTGGGCTCAGTAAATGATAAAGTTGGTAGAATACATTACTGTGAGGAAAATAAACATCTCTATGTGAAACTTGAACTGCGTCTCCTGTCCACAGAGCTGCCAAACTAGATAACCTTCCAGTTGGTGGTGTGTTTATTACTGGGTGTTGCTAACTCTCTCAAGTCACTACAATAGAATGAGAACTTCAACTCGGAACAAAACCACAGTTTTCAGTTGTAAAACCCCAAAGCTGTTCTACTGCACCAGCAGCTGTGATCTTTGTTTTTGACTGGATATGAACATGAACACAAACATGAACATCTGAGACAGAAAGGAGGAACTCCACCTGCTGCAAATGGATTCATATACAACTTTCGTCTCTACCCCCCCCCCTTGCACACATACCACACAAACACAGATCCCCACCCACATCATTCCCCACCCATGTCCCTGCCTACATGCACACATCGACTGAACCTCTGACCAAAGATGGGCAAACAGCTGGACTGCTCAACGTTTCTGAAACTGTTTCTGACTGACTGCAGTACATCAACATAGAGCAGCTTGGGAATGTGTGTGTGTGTGTATGTGTATATTTATTCTTTTTTCTGTTTATGGCATCAGGACTGAAAGCTGCATCAGCAGCTAATCTGAGAACTTGTTGGCGTCTGAAAGAACAAAAACTGTGACTCTGAATAAATCAGCTATTTCTTTATGAACCTTTCTGGAGGATTAATGTTCTTGTGAAAAGGAAGTAATCACCGAAACTTCTGTCCGAATGTTTGTAATGTGATGACTGTTCCTGTCGTTGGCATGCCTATCGTACTTCAGTGTTTCAGAAAATCAGATTTAATTATTGGTAAAAGACAGCACAACACAAAATGTAGTTTTTAAATGAAGAAGTTTATCATTAATTTAAGGGACAAAAACTCCAAACCTGTGTTTTAAAAAGAGATTACCAATGTTAAAACAAAACTGTGGTTATCATACCTTTCTCTAAACACACCCAGTCCTGATTACTGCCAGGGGCGGATCTAGAAAAATATTTATGGGGTGGCAAGAGGGTGGCAGGGACTTTTTCAGGGGTGGCAGTATATAAGTATATATGAAAACAATACAAAATATTGTTTTTAACTTGCTTTGTTTCGAAATCAGCTTCATGTAGCACCAAGGCTTAAATACAATTTCTTAATGTATAGTTAATTATTTTCATGTCTTTCATACTCCTGCTAATTGATATGAATTACTGATACGCATATCAATTGACTTGTATTGTGTCCAGAAAACCATTTTATCCCAATACAGGACAAGGAGAAATCTGTCACAAAATTAGTAGCGCCATCATTTATTATTAGATATATATATTAAATACGACTTAAAATAAAGATTAGAAACTGATGTTTGATCAATTCTCCATGATATAAATCTATAAACAGTTTAGTTTCTGTTAGTTCTGTCAAGAAGAAAGGGTGAATATCTACTTATATTGGTCAATCGTTTTATTTTTAATATGCTGTAGGAGTCGTAGTTTGACGACTGTTATAAATATCACCATGTTTTGAGATCACAGGGGTTTAGCTCAGTTTTTGTCACTTGTTTTTAGGAATTGCAGCAGCTGCAGTGAGAAACAATAAAGGTACAATAAAGCTGATAAACAGGTGAAGAACCAATCAGAACCACTTCTGACTGTTTGCAAAGCCAAACATCCAATAAAAGTTTCACCAAGTATTGAGGTACTGGGGTCAAGTTTCTAGACACGGGCAAAACATGGTTCAATGTCCAAACTTATTGATTGATCTTGGTGATTTATTTTCCTCTTTCACCAACAATTACAGAGATAAAAACTTTCATTTGTTCTCATGCTACCACTTTTATAAACCATCAGCCCCAAACCCAAATGCCTGCTGGTCCTTCAGGCCCCTGGACTTATAGAAAGTGGACTGACCCTCATTACTTCCTGTCTAAATTTAGAAAATAAACAAGAAAATAATAAATAAAATAAATAAATAAATAAATAAATAAATAAATAAATAAATAAATAATAAAATCAACAATTATCAACCTACAACTAAATTCTGTAAATAACACAAAAAAATAGAAATTTAAGAATAAAGTAACAAATTCAAGTGGATAAAGAAATAAAGAAATAATAGCTCCAACCACTTTTATTCTGCCTTTTCTCGCTCTGTGTGTATCGCGGCTTTACACGGACCCGTTGCCATGGCAACCGACAAACAACAGCTTAAGGGGCAGATAGAGCAGAAATTACCGAGCAGGGAATCAACACCAAAAAACAAACATTTCCCACACAAAAAAGTATCAAAAACGCTAAAACAGAAGATTCAGTCTGTTAGACTTAATGTCTATATTGTGATTATTAATAAGTTTCTCCTGAGCTCAGCGGTGGTTGATTAGCTGATTTAACCAGCTGCTCTACTGATGACTTTGGTTCCGTTTTAGTGCCAACGGAACCAAAACACACCGAACTGCGCAGCTCATGTTACGGTTAAGGTCAATATAAGGTTAATAACTAGAGGTGAGCCGATCGATCGGTCACCGATCATAATCGGCCGATTTCCGTGAAATCGGTGATGATCGGGATCGGCCGATCATTGGCTCTGTTACCGATATCGATCACCTGCATCTCATTTCCCAGCCTGTCTGTCCAGCTGGTCTCGTCTTTCCTTCACTTGCGCAAACGCGCAGCAATAAATCCTAAGCGATGTGTAACTATAACCACTGAGTGAATGAGGACGTTTGCGTGTTGCGGCGGAAAATAGAAGCAGGTCAAAATGCATCAACACAACGAAGCTAATAGACATAAAAACAATGACGGAGTTTGGCTACATCGAGGCTCAGTGCAGTAAAAAGACATGGAGGATCAGACAGCAGGTAAAGCAGCACAGCTACAAACACTCACCGGATTAGCATGACGGTCAGAAAGATAAACTAATAACCTGTAAATGATTTAAGTCTTGGAGCTGCGATGTAAGACGCTGGTTCTGCTGTTGAACCGCTGCTCCGCTACAGGTAGTAATATTTAATATTTAGTAATATTTAATATTTAGTAATATTTAATATTTAGTAATATTTAATAATTTAGTAATATTTGACACTGAGCCGCTTCTGCTCCACCTGGTAGAGACTCTCACACCGAACCTGTTTAAAGCTGCAGCATCTAACCTAAAAAATACATTTTACATACGTATTAAAACTTTCTCTGTCCTAACATGAGACAGATAATCTCTAAAAAATAATCGATCTCCTCCCTGTTACTCCGCTCAGTCAGAAACAGCCAATCAGAACTAGCAGTAACCAGCTAGCCGCTATGCTAACAGGAAGTTTTCATTCAGTAACTCTGGATTGTTTATTTGATCCTGTTTTTGCCTTTGAATGTTAAGTTTTATACTTGAATTTTTTGGCAATGTTGAGAGGTTTTATTTGTTCTTGATTATTTAGTTCTTCAGAGCCTCATATGTTATCAGTCTGTTAAAGATAGTATTATTGATAGCAGTTCAATTTGCACAATGTCTGTTTTGTTTAGTTTTCTTCTTGGAAAAGTTATTAAAAACAGGTTTTTGTCTAAATTAAGGTGAATTCATGGTTCCTTTTTCTACATAATGTAACAGTAGTGTTAATGATAAAAAATAAATAAATAATAATTATGTGATCGGTATCGGGGATCGGAATCGGCGATCGGCACATCACCTACTAATAACAGTTAGGCTAGTATAACTGACCTTGTTCAATGTTTTCTTTAAATTAAAACTTTTTCCTCACCTGTTGAATCTGAAGCTCTTATTACCATCATCTATGGTTGAATTAACTGCTAATCATCGGTCCGTTGTTCTGATTTTTGCTGATTGTGGTATTTTCCTGACCACCGATATTAATGACTCGATGGACAGAAATGTCGCATGTGTGACTTACGATAAATCACATAATGTCCAGTCCAGTAACATAAACATCCATCAATGCTGCTGGTCTCTGTCCTTCTCGCACTTTCCCGCCACTCACCAGTAGGTGTCAGGTTACATTTTGTTGCATTCAATGTTGTCAGGAAAAAAAGAGTTTCATGCGCTTAATGTTCGATTTGCCATAACTATTTATTGGATTCATTGTCACCAGCTGGGGGGGCAACAGGGGTGGCAAGGCTCTTGTTTGGGGTGGCAGCTGCCCCCCTGCCACCCCGCTAGATCCGCCCCTGATTACTGCCAAACCTGATCTCACTCAAGACATATGTTAGCCGCCAACTTTGAATGGGCTGAGGGTAATGAGGAAATTTGGTTCTCTCAACGTGTGACACTGTGATATTCAGAAAAGACGAGACACACACCTTTACCTTCCTGTAGCATCTAACAGGAAGGTTTATTTTTCTTCTGTGTAATGAAGATACTCCATAATGCAATACTTCAGTTATTACTGAGTAGCTACAACAGATAACCTTTAGATTCAGTACATCACAAATGACTATATTATCTCTCTAAACTTAATGAGAATTCTTTTAACATGGTTCACTTAGCGATATGAATTTTATCAATTGACAATCCATTCACAGATTGTTTTAATTCTATAAACCATATTAGGTGTAACAGCACACTAGGAGGACCCGAAATCAGCCACGAGACAGGAGTTATCAGAAAACCTCAGATCTTTATTAGAGACAGCAACGAGCGGCACACTGGATGGGCAGCTGTAGCCTGGCTAGAGGATGGTGCGGGGGGAGAGGCGCTGATGCAGGGCAGCTACTCACAACAGTCAGAGGAATAAAGTCCAGATCCAAGTTCTTGGTCAGCCGGGCCGAGGTCATACACAAAGGGGAAGATAGCAGAGTCCGAGGGAGTAGAGAGAGAGCGGCGTCAGAGAAACAGGCTGGGGTCGAGATCCGGGTAGGCAAAACAGCAGAGCGACGTGGGTAAGGCAAGAGGGGCACATCCAGGGAACAAGAGCGAGGCAGTAACACAAGGGGCGTGGATGAAGAGCTAGAACCTACTGGCATAAAGCGTTCGATAATCTGGCAGTGTGTAGAGGGAGGCTTAAGAAGGGAAGCAATCAGGGAGCGACACAGCTGCAGGGAATCAGGGAGATGAGGGACATGACATGGAAGGTCTCAAAACAAAAACACTGGGCGCATGTCACCATTACAATTAGGTTCTTTATTTATTTTAGTTCTCTCCGGTTTATCACACCTGGATCAAAAGAGGCTCATTAGAGGCCTAAGAGGAGCATTGACAAGCTGAAAAGGTTGTTACTACCACCAGGGAGAGAATAAAACATGCAGGATGCCGGAGCTGGAGGACCGACTTTGGCCACCCTTGATTTAGGGCTTTAACTCAAATACCTTGTCACTTTTTCTCAGACCTTGTGTATTTTTAACTATCAAAATATAAGTATGTGAATTTACATATAACTTTTTAAATTGCTTTTACAACTTTTATTTTGCAAAAATAAAATATACTTGAATATTTAAGCAATTTAGCTTTTAACTGTATTCATTGTTTTAACAGATTAACCATATTTATTCGCTTACACAAAAACTACTCTATAGTCTGCTTCATATAGGCAGCCATTACTTCCTCACTGAACGTTCTAACAATATGGTTCCTCCGGTTTTATCAATAGCTACTAAAAAAATACAATTTTACAAATAAAACGACCAAAATAATACCTTTTGTGTGAGAACCATTTTGAAATATGTAAGATAAAATAAATTCAAAATAAATCCAGCTCAGATAGCCAAATATAAGTGAATCAATGTTGAAATATAGTTCCATCCATTATCTGTACACCCTTGTCCCTTAATGGGGTCAGGAGGTGCTGGTGCCCATGTCCAGTTAACGTTCCGGGCGAGAGGCGGGTCACCCTGGACAGGTCGCCGGTCTGTGTAGGGAGAATTTGGAGGGACCAATCAACCTGACTGTCATGTTTTTGGACAGTGGGAGGAAGCCAGCGCACCTGGAGAGAGCCCACCATGCACAGGGAGAACATGCAGACTCCATGCAGAGAGACTGTGGCTGGGAATTGAACCCAGAACCTTCTTGCTGCAAGGCAACAGCTCTACCAGCTGCACCACTGTGCAGCTCGTTGAAATATAGTTAGGCAGAAATATTAAATCAGCACTGAAAAGATATTGAAAGTAGTTGGCGACTTACATGCTGGCGACTCAACATTAGGGTTTCAACCATAACTGACACTATATCAATGTTTATTCAACCATCATGTAGATCCATAATGGATCTACATGCACATTTGTGTTGATTTTACATTGAATCAATGCTAGGAATGTAACATTCCTAGGGCTGCTAGGGTGAGAGGTGACAGAAAATAACTGAGAAACACTGGGTTAACTCAAGTTTGACTCTGTTTGGCATCAAATTTGGTTCCTTCAGATGCTGTTTTAACAGTTTCGCTGTAGTCCTTCTCAGGCAGTTTTGGTTGAAACTGCTGAGCAGCAGCTGAAATACACAACAATGGACCTTACGAAGCTCCGCCCAGAAACGCCCCTCGAAAGTCTCACGTGACTACATGTCTCACAAACAAAGCCTTGCGGTGCTTAGTTTCTATGTGTAATTTCATTTCTACTGACTCTGCAGAGTATTTCTGAGTCGATTAGTGTAGCATTCCTGCCGGATTTTCAAAAATTATCAGCCACGGCAATGGACAGGGGAACCAACAAGGTCATGTCATCTTTTTTGGACGACATCCAGGTGTTTGAGTCACGCAATGCCTCCAACATTGTGCGCTTCACAGCTAAATGCTAACGGTTGATGAGGAAAATAGCAGATTCTCACACCCTCATATAGCTGTGGACAAGATCACTGATGCCTATTGTTCTTGCAAGGCTGGGTAAGTCAGACATTCATGGTTTTGAGGGTGATTTCTGTTGGCAAATGTTTGAATGGGCCTAGGCCTGATACATGGAACTCGGTGGCTAATAAAATCTTTAATGCATGTCAGATACGGCACACATTGCATATTGATCTGTTCTGCTAACCTAAGACTGTAACAGACAGGCTTCAAGGTGTAGAAGTTGTATCGGTACTGCATTATGCTGTACTTGGCTAAAAGGTTTTCATAATGGATGTGTTTATTATTGACTTTCCTTTTTTCATTCACTAAACACAAAGAAAGCAAAACAATAATACTTACACTAGCAGACACTCCTTTGTTCTTAATGATCCTATGATGGTTGAGCTGCAAATGCGATAGTACACAAGCTTTGATCCAAACAAAGCTTTCCGTTTCAGATTTTAGAAATATGTGAATTTTAGTTCCACAAATATGATCAGGATACCTGACATCGCCTGTACAGATTCACCACTGACAGTGGAGAACCATTCTTTTTGGAGTCCTGATGCAAAAACTTTCTGCCAGTCGGCTAGTCCACAATGTACATTAGCATGTGTTTACTACTGTAGCCTGTGTTTGTGTCACACACGTAGAAGCTGCGGTGTGATGTAAAATTGGCATTAGCCAATGAAATGTGGCCCCTGTGGTAAGGTCCATAAGAGTGAGGAAGGCACTGATTTGAAAGATGATAAAAACATCACTGTGTAGCATGTGTTACAATGTAACACATATCACATTGTAACATATGTAACATTGTAACATACTACATGTGTTACAATATAACGTATGGAATGCATTTGTAGCAGAATGAAGCCTGCCCTCCAGGACTGAGGACACCTAGCATCCAGTTAAGCCCTGGCAGGGGTGTGGAGCATAAAAGGAGACTCTTTCACCTGTTTTCTTTATGCCTAGACATGGTCACACTTCAGTATGAAGGTTTGCAGTGGTCACAAGTTGACTCACAACTCTAACATCAGTAAGTAATGTTTCTCCTGTATAAGAGCTGACATTGCAGTCGTTTAACCCAATTGTTTGTGGATTTAGAAACTGCCTGGAGTCTCCGCAGGCAGACTCCAGGCAGGCAGACCCTAATGGAGTTTGGTTGTAATTTCACCTTCCCAGTTGATCTTAGCAACTTAAAAGTGATATGCACTGTTTATTGCATCCATGTAGATTGTAACATTGTAATTGTATCGTGTTATGGTGTTACATGTTTTACAGTGTAACATGTTATTTTGTGTTACATTTTAGCATGTTACATTGTAACACAACATAAACATGTGGTATACTGAACAAAACAAGAGAAAAGATAGGAGAATTTTATGACAAAACAACAAAAGAATTGATGACAAAACAACAAAAGAATTGATGACAAAACAAAATGATATATGACAAAACAAGAGAATTTATGCGAAAACATGAGGATTTTTGTCAAAAGGAAAATTTTATGACAAAAGGGATTTATGACAAAAACAATTATGACAAAAACAATGTATGTAAACAAAAGGATTGTGACAAACAAGAGGATTTATGACAAATGAGGATTTTTTGTCAAAGGAAGGAATTTTATGACAACATAAAGGGATTTATGACAAAAAGATTTATGACAACAAAAACATGTATGTAAAACAAAAGGATTTGTGACAAACAAGAGGATTTATGACAAATGAGGATTTTTTTGTCAAAAGGAAGGAAATTTTTATGACAACATAAAAGGGATTTATGACAAAAAGATTTATGACAAAACAAAAACAATGTATGTCAAAACAAAAGAATTTGTGACAAACAAGAGGATTTCTGACAAAAGGATTTATGACAAATGAGGATTTTTTGTCAAAAGGAAGGAAAATTTTATGACAACATAAAAGAGATTTATGACAAAGCAAAGGTATGTATGACCAAAGGAAAGATTTAAAACAAAAGGACTTATGATTTACGATTAAAGGAAGGATTTATGAGAAAACAAAAGGAAAGATTTATGAAAAACAAATGGATTTATGACAAAACAAAAGGAATTTATAACAAAAGAAAAATAAGGATTTATCCTTAGAACGGTTAAAATATTGAACAGTCTGTTAGGGTGGGTCATTTTTGCCCTGTAGGACAATGGGAGGAAACAGAATCTTACAAGGATTAAATCAAGTCTAAAAACCCACTTGCTTAGCGTTGCTTTTGAATCATAAATTAAACATTAACCAATATTTTGATATTATAAATAAATTCTTAACTTATCTTCGCTTTCGCGTGCAATTTTGTGGGTCAGAAAATTATCTACAGACATAACCCATCTGACATACTAAAAATTATGACAGATTGTTAGTATATCAAAAATGTCATCAAGTGGACCAAACAGAGCTTGTTTTCCATTCTCTACTTGCATATCTAAGCATTACTTTGATTTCATAATGAAGGAGGTTATTTGGTACCAACCAGCTGAGGAAAAAAAATCGAGATTTCTGAATCCTGTAGAAATGATCAAATCTAATGTTTTAGGCAAGGTAAACGTCTTTAACATGTATTCCAAGACTATTTTGTGATTGTCATGCACAAATAATTGTGTGGTTCTGTGAATGAAGGCATGTTGGAAGATTGAGTAGTTGGAGGTCCTAATTGTTGCTGCAAAAAGTGTAACACTGAAAAAGAGCTTTCAGCCTTTCTGAAGCTGACTGATGAACTGAAGAGTGATTTCATTTACTGCTAGCACACAGCCAGCCGGAGAACTGCTGCTCTTCTCTCCCGATATGGACTTGCTACGTGTTCAAACAGACACACATTTTATACACCAGTCCGTTGTAATGACATCATTGGTTTATGCAATGTACACAGTGATTCCCATTTGAGGACATTTCCAGACCTTCCTTATGCCAGACAGAGACATAGCTCTGACTGTTTTATTTGGAATAATGTTACATATTCCAAGAGCGCTGTCACAGACAGGCAACCAATAGAGGGTGTACCTCGTTTCTTGCCTTATGGTCTTTGCAATTGGCCATAAGGCAAGAAACACCTTAAAACACCTTATTTCATTAGGTTAATATTTTATATTATCATATATTTTGTGTCAACTGCTTCAATAGTTCTGTTTTAAGGGGTTTGTGATATGAGGCATTGTTTTTTTCAGGCATTTTGCAGTCACTTGGTCATTCACAGCTATCTTATAATCTTTTTCTCTTTTTATGCTCTGTCTTTGGGAAAAAATAATGGGATATAATAATTTGCAAATATCTTAGTTTAAAGGGATGGTATGATGTATTTTCCAAACAGATAGTCATTTTATAGCACAGTCAAATGAGGATGTGCAATATAGTACAAAATTCATATTGCAGATTACCACCACCAGTGGCGCAAAAGGTGGGTATGCAACGCAGCACCAGAGGGGGCGCCAAAACCCCGTCTGGAGGGGCGACGCACCGATGATGTTTTTCCATACACTTAAAGGCGCCTTACGCTCTTTCACCTCGCGCATATAATGATGTAAATGTAGCGGGTTTTACCCATCACGTATCGTCGCCTCGGGGGGGTCGAGTTTTCTACTCCTTCACCCTCACGTTCCTTTAGGAAGGAGGAAGGAAGGAGGAAGGAAGGAGGAATGAAGGGGGGGCGATTTATGTTTTCGCATCCACCTGGATAATGTGTAGTTGCGCCACTGACCACCACCATAATGAGATGAGGGTATCACTCATTACATATATACACCTGTCATCATGGAAAAATAATATACAATATAAAATAATTTATATTGCTATTTGTCAGTTCAGCATACGCAACAAGTTATGACGAAAATAAGTCATTAAATTGTTTATAATATGATATAATATGATAACTAGATAGATATACATGCGTTGTCTTGGTTTCAAAGTGTATTTAAAGCGGATCCAGCTGCAGCTGCAGTCAAGTACAACACAAGCCTGTAAAAACTCATTAACCTACTTAACGCTACGTCAGGATGTCATATAACTGTTAATAACAAAGTGTATGATGATCTACGTCATGATTCTATGCTGCTGATTAAATAAAATCATATGGTAATGACAGCGTAGACATGTCTGAGCTAAGCTATGACTATCTGACAATGTATGTTGATCTGACGGAACAGCGGCAATAAAATGGCTTCAAAACTTTTACTATATGGACTGATTTTCCATAATTTCGCTTATGTATATAATGTTCAGTGTTTTTTGTCACTAACTGTGTGTGTATCGTGTTTTGTGAGTGGAGGAGCGATCAGAAACGACAGAGAACAGACTGGAGGTGAGGCAGGTAGTTCTCTTGCCTCATGGCAGGGGGCGCTCATGTTCACAGATATTGTGACTGCACAACTGCAGAGTAAGAGACAGTGAGCTAACCATGGAGCTAACCACACTGGAAATAAGTAAAGTACAGCGATATATCTGTTTTCTTCTCTCGTCAACATGAAATACTACATTTCTACACTTTAACAGTTTTCTAAAGTGGATTTTAAACTGAAGCAGGAGATAATAACTAAAGGAAGACCAACACGGAGCTGAAAGTTTTACCTCAGGACAGTTTGATGATTCTCAAACGGAGTAGAAAAGACATGTAGAGGATAAACTTGACTTTGGATGAACGGATATTCTTGTGCAGAATTAGGGCTGCATGGATTTCATTGATACGTAAGGTAAGACAGCAATAAGATGTTTTTGTTTAGTTTTTTAATTAAATGTGCGTTTTGTGGGCTACAGTTAATGTTTAAATAATTCAGTAAAGTAGAAGCTGTAGCTAATCTACCACAGCAATTATTTATTAATAAAACATTAAGCCTAAAACGAACTACATCAACAAACTAAATCTTGTTCTGTGTGCAAAATTCTTGAATGTTTTTGGCGTTAAATCCTAAAATATGAAGTGGCATTGTTGTCAGTTGCTATGGCAACGAGTCTGCTGTAGCTTGGCGAATACAGAGACTTTGCTGTGGATCATAGCATGAAATTAATACCTACATTTATAAGTTTCACTGAGTTAACGCGGCTATAGATGACATGTAACAGATTAGACTTTTTGGCTCCCAGCGTTGTACGCATGCGCGAAATTTCCTTAGGTCCAGTAACATGGATGGAGTCTTAAGTCATCAGTCAGAGTCTCACCAGCAATGAACCTCACCGCACGTTACTGGTATATATATTAATGATATAATGAGTGATAATGAGTGATCCCCCCCTTCCTTCATATATATATATGATATAAATGAAAAAAAGAGCACATACTATGTTGAGGCTTGCAAAAGTGTTCACATCCCTTAATAGTTTCCATATTTTGTTACATTACATCCACAAATAAAATTTTTGTCATTGGAATTTAATGCCAAAGACCAACACAAAGTGGCAATTTGAAGTAAACAGAAGATTATATATGATTCAAGACATTTTTTAGAAATAAACTGAGATGTGCAATGTTCAAAAGTATTCAGGCCCCCTGAGTGCCCAGTACTTTGTGGAACCACCTTTGCTGCAATTTCAGCTCCACGTCTTTAGGGGTTGTTGTCTCTACCATCTTTGCACATCTAGTGACTGACATTGTTGCCTGTTCTTGTTGCCAAACAGCTCAAGCTCAGTCAGATTAGTTCGAGAGCATTTCTGAACAGCAATTTTCAGACCTTGCCACAAATTCTTGATTGGAATCAGGTCTGAACTTTGACTTGAATCCAATCAGGTCAAAGTTGAAGCCTTGGCTTTATGTTTGGGGTCCTTGTCCTGCTGGAAGGTCTTTTTCAAACTCCAACAGGTTTTCTTCCAACATTGCCCTGTATCCATCTTCCCTGTCCCTCCTGAAGAGAAGCAGTCCAGAGTGTGATGGTGGCGCCACCATATTTGACAGTCAGTCAGACAGTATTAGTTCTCCACCACAGTGTTTTGCAGTTTGACCAAAAAGTTCAGTTTAGGTCTTTATTATGGCTAATTTAGGGCTGCGTTCTTAATAAATCTGTGGAAAAAATAAATCTTGTGGAAGACTGAGAGCGGCAGAGATATCAATGGTTTATAACCTGGTGCGGCTTATATATGTACATTTCCAGTGTTTTTTTTTAACTTGGATGCAGCTTGTGGTAAAGCTGTATCCACCGGAAAATACGGTAATAGTTTTCCTGTGGACAGATGTTTATCTCTGCATCTGGTCCAGAGTTAACATGAGCCTCTTGGCTGCATCTTTGATCAGTTCTCTCCTTGTTCAGACTGGAAGTTTAGCTGGTTTAGCCTCGTTTGTAGGTTGTGTCAGACTCTTTCCATTTAAAGATTGAACAGAGGTCTGTGAGATGTCTAAAGCTTGGTAAATCTCTTTATAGCCTAAGCCTGTGTTAAACATTTCCACAGCTTTCTCTGTGACCTGCCTGCTGGGTCCTTGGACTTTATGATGCTGTTTGCTCTCTAATATTCTCAACTTCTAAAGCCGATTGGTTGTAGTCACAGAAAAGGAGGGTAGGAGTTGTTTAGCGTCACAATGACATCCCCTTGAATCGGTAATTCAACAAAACAGTTTGGTGTAGGGAGTCAAAGGCTCATATCGAGGTAAATGTAGCAAATTTTACCCTTCACGTATCGTTGTGGGGGGGGCGAGAGTATGCGAAAATTTATGTTTTTGTATGTTACGCAGAGCGGCTTGTAATGAGAGACTCACCTACTGGTCCGGGATAAATCCATCCTCCTGTCTCTCTGGGCCTTTTCCCCTTTGAAAAGAAACTTTCCAAAGACACCTGATCTGTTTCTTACTCATTTTGCCGCTTGTGGCTCAATGTTGGCGAGCAAGTAACTGAGACTTCCAATGTTTCACTTCCTACTAAAGAGCCCCTGGTGGTTGAAGAAAAATCATCCACAGAGAGATTGAAGAGAGACAGAGGCTGCGGCGGCAGTGTGTCGGTTGGTCTGTGTTACCCAGAAAGCAGTTGGGCACAATATCGCAACACCAACACCGTGAGTGAAACAGTGACTGGGGAAGCTACTATATAAGGTACTTTGGGACCATTTCTTTACAAATGTAGATGTGTAATAATGGAGTACAGAACAAATTGGCAACTCAAACTGAAGTGTCTATTCTATGCACCTTATAATGTGGGGCACTTATATATGGAAAATTTTTAAAATACGCCATTCATTGAAGGTGCAGAAAATACGGTAAAGGTATGTCTGCTGTCACTCAAACTTTGTATAGAGGCACAAAAGAATTGTTCATCATGCTGAATAATAATGGGAAAGTTATTTATTTAAAACTTTCCTAACCAATTAAACGACTTCAATTAAAGCTAGTAACATGTTACACCAGGACTAAAGCAATCTGTAGATTAGCTTAGGTCGAACTTCCTCCTATTTTATAAAGTTCCTGTTATTGACAGGAACTTTAATAACACACTCCACCAGTGGTCCAGTCAGTGCTCCTCATGAAGATGTGCGACTTCTCTGGTGGGCCTTCCTGAGTAGGTAGACCAGACCTTGTGTAACAAACGGCCACAGCATGAACAGTAGAACTGTTTGACACGACACATCAAATGGCCACCATGTCTCCTCCTGGGAAAAGCAAAAACAACAAATCACTGCAGATCACCAAACAGTGTTTTCTATCTGACACAGGCAGCAGCAACTGTAAATTCAGCAACACAAACCAGAATGATATTCAACAGAACTTACATTTTCATTTGTTGTGCCAGTAGGAGCAGCTATGAATTTTTTGGATGATTTTTGTGGCTTATTAATAACTATAATAATTGCTAGCAGCAACCATTAATAAAGCATCCATTTATTTAAAATGTTGTGTTTATTGTGTTTATTGATTGTAACATATTTGCATTTTTAAATTTGTTTCTCTGCAGGCAGCAGAGCTGCTCACCTGGTTTTCTGACTCAGTTAAATCAAGACAAAAGCAAACCTTCAGAACTAGGTTTTATGGACCAGCACCATCCAACATCTCCTATCACACCATTAGCTCCTCACCTGCTGTGAAGCTGCGTCTGCACACTGCAGGCATGGCCTCCAGTCTGAGCCCTTAGTGGGTCACACACACAAAGCAGCAATAATCACTTCAGAACATTGAAGAAGCATTTGTCAAAAAGCATGCAACATGAAACGAATGAAGCGAAGCCTTAGGCATGATTCTGCAACAGCACACAAACTTACATGGGTGGCAGCAAGTCTCTCCACCACCTCCAGCCTGTCCATCACACTCCTCATGTCCTCTCTGAGCCGCCGTAGAGCCAGAATTATCTGTTGCTGCAGGTGTGTCTCATGCAGCCTCTCTGCTCCACCCTCTGAGCCGTCCCCCCCGCCGCGTCCTGCCCCCCCACCACCACCAGGGGCCATCCGCCTGGGGCTTCCCTGTGGAACACCACCTATGGATCATACAATGTTAGATGAATGCTAATATAACAACCAGACACAACAATATAACCTTGTCATTAAGCTACGCTGCTGGTTTGTAAACTGAGCCCCAAACAACCTCATTAGATAATCATGTTTTGCGGAGTCCAGCAGAAAAGACTGGAGTGTGTAACAAAATACATGGCAACATGACGAAAGAAGCTCCTGTGCAAACATGGAACCAACATCTCAAGACATCAACCATGAAGGGGAAGTTGAGGCTGAAGTGTGTCTTCAGAGTGGATGATGTCCCTCAGCAAACCACCAGGTCAGTCACAAAGAGGCTGACGGACAACAAAGTCCATGTTTCAGAGAGTCCATCACAGAGTCCTGGTCTCAGTGCCAGAGGACTATAAGGGGCTGAGCTGAATTTTAAATCATTTCAATGGTTTATTTGTCTTAAGTCCATTTTGATGCCTACTGCAGATTTTCTGCTCAGCTCCTTCTTGGAAATGAGATCTAAAGGGTTTTAATCTGGTTAAATAAAGGAAATTAAACAATGCTGTCAACAAACCAGACTCAATAAATGGTTATACAAAACAAGATCAAAGCAGATGACATGCTGATAAATTAACCATTTGCTCACTGTGGAACATTTAACCAAGCAGAGAGAAAACACATTTGGAAATCACTGTGGCTGTAGAGGATAGCGGCAGCATTTGGAGCTGCTACCCAAACATAGTAACAACTGGCTGTAGAAAAATGTTCTTAAATGAATCAAATAATAATTAGTATTACCAAACAATAACAGCTTACGTTCTCTCCAGCCGTGGTAGGAACCTTCCCTCCCGCTGTGCCAACCTCTCCGGGGTTGACCCACACATTTCCCATCCTCTGCTCCTTCTCCGCCTTGACCAGCGCCGACCTGCCTTCCCTCCTGGTGAGTCCCCTGACCAGGAGAGGACTGTGGGTAAATGCTGCTGTTGTGAAAGCCGTTTGACTTGAGAACTGGAATCTGTGATAAATAGAAAACTTTTACATTTTACTTCATGAATATTGCATATTTCTGAGGATTTTAATTGTTAGGACATGTCTCGCTGTGCTGCGGAGATGATGATGGCACCACCATACCTTGATGTTGCTCAGTTGTTCCACTGAATCCACAGAGTCACAGAAGATTTCACTCTCTGAGTCGCTGGTCAAGACCAAACCCTCAGATGTCCCAGAGTCTGCAACAGTTCAACTCAGTTCACTTAGATAAACTAATGTCCTTTCATGGCACTTTGAAAGACAAACAAATCTGTTGTGTATGTAGAAATATATAATCAAATAAATTCAGTCAAATCCCCCTGAGCATGTATGTGGTGACAGTGGAAAGGAATAACTTGATTTTAACGGTATTAAGCAGGAGTTCTCAACAAATATGCTGCAGTCTTAGAAGTGAAGTTAAAATAATCAGAAAAAATAATTAAAATTTGTCAGTGAGGAACATCTACTTAAGACACGCTTTACCAGAGCATTTAGAGCACAGAATAAAGTTTATTCTATTAACAAAACTCTTAACAGTCTGGGAAAATGTCAAAAATAGACAAATGCCGACCTCACGATCATCTGAATACAACAGTAACGACAACGTTAGTCTGTATGAAGGTTTTTGTCATCATTACATCATATGCTTAGTGGTTAAATCAAAAATTTATGCATCAAGCAAAAACCAAAACAATAAACATGAGCTGTGGCTACATAATGGTGGTTTCAGTGTAAAGCAGTAAAATGGTCCTAATACCAACAGTTTAGTTTCCACGGTTTGGTTTAGTTTTTGTAAACGTGTGTCTTGTGTTGCTCATGTGAGATTTGCTGAACTGACAGCTTTTGATGAAACATTTCTTCTATTGATGTCGTAATGTGAACAAGGATGTTTCCACGAGAACACAAGCTGTCTTTAAAGGACATCTAACATTTGTTCACTCGGAAGTTTGTGTGACAATTAATTCAACACCTAAAGGACACAGACAGAAACATGGCAGCTTGAGACGACCTTCCCATCATGCCTTTGTCCTGCTGTACCTTTAGGAATACTGTTGGTAAGCAGGTTTGCTTTGTCAGTCATGTTCAGCTCCGGCTCTGGATCAGATTTCTCTAAACGTTCCTGAAGTGGATCCTGCTCCTCACCTTGAAGCTTCACGTCTGCTGAACCGTCAACCTGCTGCCTGCCTTTAGGACCTGAATGAGATGCAAACAATTTAGAAAACAATGGCATAAGATATGTGGTCATATACAGCTGGCTAGAGTTCTCAGACTTTTCACTGACAGTGTACATGTCAGAAAGCTAGGATCAGTCACCTTATTGTTCCAACCATGTCTATTCATCTCTAACACAATTAGAGATACAGGTAGTACATAAAATCAACTGTTCATTAGAGAGAATTCATTCCTCGTGTGCTGCCTTCAGGTCTAGAAGATAAGCATCCCACCAAAATTCTTCTCTAAGCCCAGCTGTTGATGTGTAAACCAACCACCTTCAATGAGTGTGAGCAGTGAAGCTGGAGGCAGCGGCATGTCGTCAATGACCCTGTAAAGAGGCTCGAAGTGGTGGAAGAACGACGCTGCTCTCTCATCCATGGGCATGGTGTGGATGACCTGCACACATCCAGGACACACTCAGCTCAGAGACTCCTGCTCTCCTCAAAACACATCAAGTCATCAATTTCAAAACAAATACAACAAATTCACAATGGTTGTGTCAAAATTGACAGCAACTAATGAAAGAAAATGTGAACATTTGTTTCTTTTTAGAAAGCAGTGTGAAATATATGTAGGATGAAATTTGGAGGAATTTTGTTTAAAAGGACAAGAGAGCTCCTCCTTGGGCTGCCAGGGGTTTGTGTGTCCCAATGATCCTGGGAGCTATGCTGTCTGGGGCTTTATGCCCCTGGTAGGGTCACCCAAGGCAGACAGGTCCTAGATGAGGAACCAGACAAAGTGCAGCCCGAAGAACCCTTATGATGGAGACGAACTTTGAACCTGCCGTTCCCTCGCCCGGACGCGGGTCACCGGGGTCCCACTCTGGAGCCAGGCCTGGAGGTGGGGCACGATGGCGAGCGCCTGGTGGCCGGGCTTTTAACCACGGAGCCCAGCCTGGCTCAGCCCGAAGAGGAGACGTGGTTCCCCTTCCAATGGGCTCACCACCTGTCGGAGGGGCGAAAGGGGTCGGGTGCAATGCATCATGGGCGGCGGCCGAGGGAGGAGACCCTGGCGGTCTGATCCTCGGCTGCAGAAGCTCTTGGGACGTGGAACGTCTCCTCTCTGGTGGGGAAGGAGCCGGAGCTAGGGTGTGAGGCTGAGAGGTTCCAGCTAGAAATTCGGTCTCACCTCGACACATGGCTCTGGTTCTGGAACCGTCTCCTTGAGACGGGCTGGACGTACTTCCACTCTGGAGTTGCCCACGGCGAGGGCGCCGGGCAGGAGTGGGCATACTTGTTGCCCCCCATCTTGGCCCTGTACGTCGGGGTTTACCCCGGTGAACGAGAGGGTAGCCTCCCTCCGCCTACGGGTGGGGGGACGGGTTCTGACTGTTGTCTGTGCTTACGGGCCGAACAACAGTTCAGATTACCCCCCTTCTTGGAGTCCTTAGAGGGGGACTGGAGATGCCCCTCCTGGGGACTCCCTTGTTCTGCTGGGGGACTTCAACGCTCACGTGGGCAATGACAGTGAGACCTGGAGGGGAGGGGCGTGGTTGGGAGGAACGGCCCCCCTGATCTGAACTCGAGTCGTGTTCTGTTGTTGGACTTCTGTGCTCGTCACAGTTTGTCCATCACGAACACCATGTTCAGGCATAAGGGTGTCCATACGTGCACTTGGCACCAGGACACCATAGGCCGCAGTTCGATGATCGATTTTGTCTTCGTTTCATCGGTTCTGCGGTCGTATGTCTTGGACACTCGGGTGAAGAGAGGGGCGGAGCTGTCCACTGACCACTACCTGGTGGTGAGTTGGCTCCAGTGTCGGTGTAGGAAGCCAGTCAGACCTGGCAGCCCAAAGTGTAGTGAGGGTCTGCTGGGAACGTCTGGCGGAGTCTGTGAGACGGAGCTTTAACTCCCATCTCCGGCAGAACTTCGAACACGTTCCGGGGGAGGTTGGGGACATTGAGTCTGAGTGGACCATGTTCCGTGCCTCCATCACCGAAGCGGCTTATCAGAGCTGTGGCCGCAAGGTCGTTGTTGGGAGAAGTTTGGAGAGGCCATGGAGAAAGACAGTACAGCTTCGAGGTGATTCTGGTCCACCATCCGGCATCTCAGGAAGGGGAAGCAGTGCAGCATCTTGTGGTGGTTCTCCGGGAGTATAGGGTACCGGGCCCTTTGATACGGGCTGTCAGGTCCCTGTATGACCGGTGTCAGAGTCTGGTCCACATTGCCGGCAGTAAGTCGGGCTCGTTTCCAGTGAGAGTTGGACTCCGCCAAGGCTGCCCTTTGTCACCGATTCTGTTCATTACTTTCATGGACAGAATTTCTAGGCGCAGCCGAGGTATTGAGGGGATCCGTTTTGGTGGCCTGTTGGCTTCATCAGATCGTGATCTGCGGCTCTCGCTGGAGCTGTTCGCGGCCGAGTGTGAAGCGGCCGGGATGAGGCTCAGTGCCTCCAAATCCGAGGCCATGGTCTTGAGCCGAAAAAGGGTAGAGGTCCTTCTCCGGGTCAGGGGGGTCGTCCTGCCTCAAGTGGAGGAGTTTAAGTATCTGGGGATCTTGTTCACGAATGAGGGAAGAAGGGAGCGGGAGATCGACAGCCGGATTGGGGCAGCGTCTGCCGTGAAGCGGCGCTGTACCGGTCCGTCGTGGTGAAGAGAAGCTGAGTCAAAAAGCGAAGCTCTCGATTTACCGGTCGATCTACGTTCCCACCCTCATCTATGGTCATGAGCTTTGGGTCATGACCGAAAGAACGAGATCACGGATACAAGCGGCCGAAATGGGTTTCCTCCGCAGGGTGGCCGGGCTCTCCCTTAGAGATAGGGTGAGAAGCTCGGTCATCCGGGAGGGACTCAAAGTAGAGCCGCTGCTCCTCCACTTCGAGAGGAGCCAGTTGAGGCTCGGGCATCTGGCCAGGATGCCTCCTGGACGCCTCCCTGGTGAGGAGTTCCGGGCTCGTCCCACCGGGAGGAGGGAAGACCCAGGACACGCTGGAGGGACTATGTCTCTCTGCTGGCCTGGCGACGCCTTGGGGTTCCTGGAGGAGCTGGAAGTTGTGGCTGGAGAGAGGGAAGTCTGGGCCTCCCCCACGACCTGACCCCGGATAAGCGGAAGAAAATGGATGGATGGAAGACAAGATCTTCTAAAGCAACAACATATGTCATCACTAACAGCTGATAGAACATCATAGAAAAAGCGTCCAGCAACGCAACTCTAGAGAAGGATCAGCTTCAGAGAGGTGGACAAGAAATTACAGCAGAGATCTGTCGAACCTGACATGGAAAAATGCTGTCTGTACCTCTCGTGCCACTTTCTTCATCTCTTCCACATATGCTGCCATGGCGGTCTCCTGACTCATCTCCCCCAGGCGGCTCCACGCATCCCTGAAACAAGCCCACAGGAGGAGGTGTTTAAAAAACACTGGTGCTGAACTCTTCATTACCAGAATCCCACATCCGAAATATTGGACAAATTCTGTTGGGTGAACTGGCGTTGATGAATCTGAAGGACCCACGAGAAGTCATCTGTTGAAAAGCTGCCACTTCCAAGCAATGTATCGATAATTATGAGCAAGAATTTATGTGCATGTACAATAAGACAAGACAAGATATGATAAATAGATAAGCCATGTATCCTACCATGTATTGGACCAAGCAGTTGTTTGGTATTGTTCCTTGATCTAATTCAAACACCAGAGATGCTAATGGAATTTGCCTAAATATTCTGAATAAAACGGCACACTGACCACTTGTAGCGACCCACTGGGTCCCAGAATCCAGGCCGAGACACTGTACACGGTCCACACACTGCCTGCTTGTACAGACTGTAGAAACGCAGCATCACCTCATAAGAAGGTCTGTAGGAACCTGTAAATCAACAGATTCATCATATACAATAACATAATGAAAATGCATAAAGGAAAACAATTGTTTTTCATTGTTTAATTAATTCACCATCTGAAGCAACAATTTTAATTCAGTTCATTTACACAGCAGTAATTCTTCCAATGTGATAGTTCCTATTCCTTCAGTGCATTATAAGCCTGGCGGGCACCAGGTTTTACTTGTGACCCACCAGACTAAGCCCTGCTTATCCATTTTTAAAACGTTTGCATTTTTTAAAAAGATTTTAGAGTTGGTGTTCAGGTATTAATCTTCCAGTCTCTCAATAACACATAATTATCAAGCGATATTTTCAAATTTCCTGTCAACTTTAAACATTTTTTAATTCAAAAACATGGCGGATGATTGACTGCACTAGCATCGGGCTTAGCAAGTTTTCTGGGGGAAACATTTCATATACAGAAAACTATAACCCAGCCAATCAAATAATATTGACAGGCTCAAACATGATATTATGATATGTCCCTATTAGGGCCATGTAATGCCATACCATGGATATTCTTACCATCATTTCTATTTAGTTTGATTTCTGGTGTTATGCTAAACCCAAAAATTTGCTTTTTTTCTCTCCCCAAGTTTGGAAATTATGACTAAATTCAACTCGTGTTTTATAATTACAAATGATCGATTCGGGACTGTATTATCTGATTGTACTAAACTACAGTGAGACCGGAAGCCGCACCGTTTTTGGGCAGTTTGTGGATCACATCCACTGCAGCCTGGAAGCGCCTCTGATGATCC
The DNA here is from genome assembly GCA_033032245.1 of Poecilia picta. Taxonomy (NCBI): domain Eukaryota; kingdom Metazoa; phylum Chordata; class Actinopteri; order Cyprinodontiformes; family Poeciliidae; genus Poecilia; species Poecilia picta. The sequence continues at coordinate 3,956,152 of CM065371.1, forward strand.
ACCATGATCCCAACAGGCTGGACGGCTGGACACAACAGGCGGTATCACGTTACTGAGCTACACTGACCGCATACAGTCCAGTCAGCTGGGACCTTTCAGCTCCCGGTCCGTCCGGTCCGTCCGGTCCGGTCCGGTCCGGTCCGGTCCGGTGCAGCTTAGCGTCGTTATCTCACACTTTGTCTCCTTCTGGTCTCATTCCTCCTCCGTAGAGACGCACATTTGTCTTCAGCTTAGAAAAGTGTCAGAGTTTCAATGTTGGTCCTGGAGACAGAGATGAGATCAGATTAACATCAACGTCACTTCCGTGTTAGATCACGTGACGAGCGTATCACCGGTCCAACCACCGACACGTTGGTCTTTAAAGCTGCAGAACATGATGACCGTTTGATCAGGTCAGAACTAAAGAGGATATTATGTAAAATCGCTTTCGTTCATGTTATAATGTTATTCTCAGCGGAAACACGCCTGAAGTTCTGCCTTCATTCTTTCATGTAACACTTGGTTGAATTCTTCTGCTGAGCTTTTCATTCAGCAGAATGAAAAGCTGTCCAAGAAAGGTTAAGGTTGTTAAAGGCATAATGGAGAAGCATCGTTGTGATGATGTGCTGAAGGTGGAGTGTCGGAACGAGCAGGAGCTTCTAAGAAACAGAGATCCAGTTCCAAATCAAATTTCTTTTCACATGAGGAATTTTGTGAGACAGAATGTACATTAGAAAGAAGTACACCTCCTCCCTTTTCTCTCTTTATAAGTGCGGCTTAAAATCATTTTAAGCCGCACTTCGGACTGAGGGAGGCATTAAACTGTAGTTACAGCAGTCCGCCACTAGTGGTCACTCCTGACTCAGCGAGCCAACAGTAATTCAGCGCAGTAATGGCTGATCACACAGATTAATTGGGGCCTTAAATGTTTAAGTCAAATAGTTCTGGTGTCACAAAGAAACTGCCAAAAATCTTTCAGAGGTGAAACATCACTGAAGTTACTGAGTAAAGAGTGAACTTAAATATTTACTACTTAGAAAATGCATGTTAATGATCTGATCCAAATAGTAAACTCATCGCTGAATCTGAATACTCTTTTGAAAGTGTGCAGCTGAAATTAATTTAAACTACTAGCAGACAAAGCACAGTGTTCGCCTAATATCTGCATCAACAGTAAGACAAAAAATGATGCAAACCTACATTTATCATTTTGAAAACAAAAAGCAGCAGGAGGATGTAACTTCATAACCTCATTTTCTAAGCAGAATCTCAGAGGGAGAAAAAAAAGAGGAATTATGTCTGTATAACACAAGAACAGATTATAGCAGCCAAGTGGAAAAATTCACTCTAAGGTGGATTATAATTATGACACAGCAAAGGTAGATGTCGTACTTTCGGGATTAGGGAAATACGTGATTTGTACCATTTGTTCTGTGGGTTTTTATGTGGGTCGGTGCCACTTAAAGGTTTTGGACCTTAATCTGACTGACTACTTGTGTGGTTTGGATCAGGCTGAAGCTTTGCTGCTCTCAGCTGTTCTTAAATTACCATGCTTGGTGTCACTCTGACTGCATGTTAAATGTATTTTATATAATTGTCACATAAAAAAAGCTAAGGAGTTGCCTAAAACTAATTTCATACTTGTATAACACAAACCCACACATCCAAACATCAACACACGTATTGACTTACCTTGTGCCGAATCGCTGCCTCTGTTCTCAGTCTGTTCCCGTTGCAGTGAATTTCCTCTGGCATTATTTTCCTCCAACAAATTATTCCAGTAAACTAACCAGTACAGTTTCCTTTTAACCTCCATCTTCCCATTTCTGACGCTGGATCTTCAACATCCTCAAGCTTTGAAATAGCAGCAGCTACAAACCGGGTGTTTAGCTGTAGTGACTAAGTTTTGGCTACATTCCGCTGTCGCCTTGATATCAGCAGGAAAATGAAAAAACTAAGCACCGGATGGTACCGACTAATTACTGGACACAACGGCTCACCACAAAACCCATTGTTGAACCAGCAGCTCACAGATATTTTAAGTTTTGCGTCTTTTTCATGGTACAGATCTTGCAGCTTCGGCCAACAACAATGGGAGCAAGTAGGACCCGGAACCAACCTGTGTGGCATAAATTTAAACGGAAATACGTCACCAGCTCTTGTTGCATCTACCGCGTTGAACCCACAACCTTCTTGCTGCAAGGCAGCAGCTCTACCAACTGCACCACTATGCAGCCCCTGAAATGGAAACAACTGGAAACAAAATAATTTTCTCAAGAGAAGGTTTTGAATTTTTTGATAAATGACCAATGAGGATTCAGCAACACATCTAGTTGTTTTCTGTTATTAGTCTGTACCATAACAAACATCCATGACAATCTCTAACGATATGACTCCCATTTATTCCAGTAATTCCATTTATGCCTAATTTTGTATCAGTATGTTTCTGTATGTATTTTGTACATATAGCATTTGCTTTATTGTAAAGACAATAGGATCCACCTACACACCAAGTGGCTGGTTGATTGGTGGAGAACCAAAACTAATAAAGCTTAATTATTATATTTTATCATAATAATAACATATTTATGAGGCATATTAATAGAAATTTGCTCCCAACATGAATCACTCTTTTCCAGTCTTCCCCACAGTGTTTTCATGTTTTCATTCATCTTTGAGCAAATGGTAAATGATAAATAAACAGAAAATCTTGTTCTGTTATTTACAACTATAGATAGGCGGGACAAACAGCAGCAGATAGAAAAATAATTTTGAGATATGAATGTCCCGGACCGAACCTGATGACTTTCACTCTTGGAAATACCTGAATGCTCAGAAAAAGAAAAGCTGGGAAAGTTCAACAGCGTTTTATGGTCCCCCGTTTTATTTTGAAAATCTGCTGAGGAGGACTTAGTCGGCTCTGACGTCAGATGGATGCCAGTGACGTCATTCTGAAGACGTGGGGCTCTTAGACCCCCAGCAGGTTCAGATGCTGCTGAGCGGCTCACGGTCCGCCACACAGACGGAGCTGCTGAGCATCATGCTGGGCGCCAAACACAAGAAGAACCGGACCGGGACGTCCGAACCAAAGGCCATCGATCCCCTGAGGAATCTGGGTGAGTGTCTCCCTGTTTCGGTCCAGACAATCTCTGAGCGTTTACCGAACCTGGAACCGTCATGTCGTCTGTTCGGTGAGACTCAGAGGATCAATCACAGCCTGCAGTGAAACGTCCAGAACCCGCGAATGTTCCGTCCAAAGCGAACTGGAGCAGGAGGGATTAATGATGGGTGAGGAGCTCTGGACCCAGAAACACTGGAGCTTTCAAACAACAGCAGCATCTTTTTAATCATTACATATTAATTACTAAGCATTTACAAAATGTTGCACATGAACATTAACTTAGTTTCAATCTAATGCCTGCAACAAGTTTTCCAGATTCTTTTCAGAGAAAATTCAAAAGATCAAGTATTAATCTGCACCTCCACTCCTAAGCCAGAACCACTGCTGGGCCCAAACAGAACAAATGCAGGAAAAATGACCCAATTTAAACTACTTAATTATAAAACCCTAGAGGAAATTATAAGTCAGTTAAGCTCCGGTTCCTGCTGTCTGGATGTCCTACACACACATTTCTTTAAGAAAGTCCTGCCTGTCGTTGCTAATGATCTGATCCAAATAGTAACTCATCGTTGTCTTCAGGTGTTTTTCCCCCAGGCTTTGAAGACAGCAGTTATCAAACCACTGATAAAAAAAAGAACAATGTAGACAAATCACTACTGCAGAATTACAGGCTGATCTCCAACCTCCATTCATCAGCAAAATTATTGAAAAAGCAGTTTTTAAACAATTAAATAACTTCCTAACAATAATGAATCGCTTTGACTCCTTCCAGTCTGGTTTTCTTGCTCACCACAGCACAGAGACGGCCTAGTCAAAGTGTTCAGTGGCATCCATATAAATACAGACTGTGGGAGAACCACAGTGCTGGTTTGAATCTTACATAAAGAAAAAGAATTTCTTTGTTTCAATCGGAAATTTCTCATCAGAGAGGTCAAAGGTGACATGTGGGGTACCCCAAGGTTCAATCCTAGGACCCCTTCTTTTCAATATCTATATGCTCCCACTGGCTCAGGTTGATGTATGTATAGCACTTTGAAATGCCTTGATGCTGAAATGTGCTATACAAATAAAATATGATTGATTGATTGATGTTATTTTTAGCTTACTAAAAATATAGTAGGACTGAAAAAAAGTCTATATAATTATGTGTTTATGGCCATGTTTGGCCATTTCAGTTAAATTCAATTCAGTTTATTTATGTAGCGCTAATTCATGACAAATTACCTCCGAAGGCACTTTATAAAAATATTTCAATTCAATATTATATTCATTCTAACTGACCCTTTATTAAACTGTACATTACACTCGATTAATTATTGAAAGTAAATTAAAACATTTCTATCTAAGATAACCCAGCAGATTGCATTGAGTCATTCTCTCCTCCTGGACCAGCATGTGAATTATTGCAGTACTAAAACTTCCATCATCCTGTCAGAGACTCACTTTGTTCCCAGTTGTGGAAACCGCCACACCAGTGTTTCTCAACCGTTTTTGGCCCAGCGCCCCCCCAGCCTTTATCCAGGTCCCTCACTGCCCCCACCAAAGAATTTGTAGGCTACTTTGCACTGACCATTATTTTATCATTAATATTACTATCACTATTGTAGGTGTTTTGATTTTTGTGTTTGTTTCTGTATTTATTATCAAAAATAATTTCCCAGAGGACAGAAAAGTTATGGGAATAGAAATTATTTTCACAAGCGACTACGAAAAATGCTATGAATAACATTCAAGTTAAAATCGGTAGGATATCAGATGGCATAAAAAATATTCATATTTTATGCCATTTTCTAGTTGTTAAATATTCCACAAAATGACCAAATAAAAGATGAACAACATGCCAGTTTAAACTTTGAACTATTTGCAAACGACTGAGCTCTGCAACATTAAAACATGGATAGAACCATAACTACATTAATCATAACTCTTCTTCTCTTCAGTGTTTCTGTGGGTTTCTGGTGGTGCAGCTCTGTGCTGCCTTCAGGATAATGGGACATCAGATCATCATCCATAAAACTTCACCCACATGGCATTTAATGTGCAAACCAGAGCTTTCAGTGGAAAAACAAAAGTTCCAGGTCCTTTTAATGCTATTCAGATATGAGACAGAAACATAGATTATATCTATTTATAGATCTGTCTATTGATTATAGATTAATAGTTTTACTGGACAGAAATTACAAAGAACAAATCTGGTTCTTAATCAAATCCTATTGAGTCAAATTGAAAGTGTCATGGAGTCTCAGCCTCATGACATTAACACTGACATGAAAAATAATATTGAAGAAATAAATATATCAAATCTAATTAAAAACATAAATAAGTGATCAGTTATTAGATCAGTTATTTACTGTTATGGTCTGTAAGATATATTTATTCTCAGTACTAGATATGGTCTCAACAAACACCATGACATTTCAACAATATTATTTTACCTTTTATCTGGAAATAGTGTCTGTTTATTCTTGCCATACAGTCTCTGTATTAATTATTGCATTTTGTTCTTCATTCATTTCCATTTAGTTTCATTTGATTACTATTATCCTCTCTTGGTTTATTGCTATGTCCACTTTAGTTTCTTTCCTGTTGGCTCCATTTATTTGATCGTTTATTGACCATCAATAATCTTCACTCATCACCTGCTGTGCCTCCTAATCATCATGTGTTTCACATCATGTGTTGATTTTTCACTGTTCAGCGTCAGATTCTCTGTTTTTATGCCATAATTTACATGTAGTTTGTTGCTCCGTTTTATGTCCCGCTTCTCCTGTTTCAGAGTTTTGCGCAATGTGCATGTCGTTTTTTTTGTTTTTTTTAAATCCCCTATGGTGTGCAGCGTTCGGGAACGTATCGATGGGGAAAAGGCAGACTGACATAATCCTTTTAAAGCAACGGAAACAATTTTGGTATTCTGATTATTGAAATGTAAAAGTGCTGTGTTGTTCTATCACATCCGTTTCATACCGGACCACTTACAGCTCCGGTGTTACCGTATGAAATGATCGATCTCTATCATGGTGTCACCCATGGAGGGATTTCTTTATTTAAATGGGTTCATTTTTCAGATTGATACACAGTGAGGGTGTCGTGATTTTAATAATTACATGTTTATAAGAGCGATTTTCTGTTCTCCTTCCATGGAAGTGGGCAGCCATCAAATGGAAATGAAACACCTTTTATAATATAAGTTGCTGCTTTGACATGATCACAGACCTGCCTAAACATATGTACAAAAATACCAGACAAAGAGAATCATAGCAACGTCATCAGTCGGTGTAACTCTGAACTGATGCAGGGAAGCTACCAGCAGCAGCAGAACGGAGAGGAAGCCACAAACACTGAATATATAATAATAATAATAATCAATCCAATTTGTACCGCACTTTTCATTAACAAAACTCTCAAAGTGCTACACAGTGCAATAAAATCAGAGATAAAATCAACATCATAAAAATCATGTGGAGGCAGAATAGGCTTGCTTAAATAAAAAAGTTTTCAAGCCTCTTTTAAAATCAATCAGTGGTTGTGGAGCTTCTCAAATGATCTGGGAGATCCAGAAACGAGGGGCAGCGACAGCGAAACCCTCCCATGGAGAGGAAGCTACAAACACTGAATAGAAGAAGAGCCGCCATGTTGCAGCCAAGCATGATTTAATGTTACGCAATACAGTTTTACCAAGTTGCTCAAAGTCTAAACTGGTATTGTTGATCATTTAAGGTGTAAAGTTCACCTTTGACCAAACGCCCCCCAGTGGAATCTCAGCGCCCCCTGCCGTCCTCTGAACGCCCCCGGGGGCGGAACCCCACGTTGAGAACCGCTAATCTACACAATGAAGCTTCTCTAGTCTCCTGTCAGATATTTGAATATTTTTCCTTTTGACACATTTTTCCTATTTGAGGGATGACTCCTCTGTTGTTCTCCACTCTGCTGGGTTGTTGCTTCTTTGAACATATTCTACTGCGGTGAGTAAAAAGGTTTGTTAACAGAATTTGTACTGCCAGCTTTGAAGCGGTCATTAAATGAAACATACAATGTTTAATAGTATAAAGCTACACTGCTGGTTTAATGCCTACATTTTATGGGAAATTTTTTAATTTCCTACTTCCACCGACCATTTAAATATATTCAGAGGAGCTTCAGCTGCACGTGAAGCGAGATTAATTTTCCAGTGTGGGATGAACTGATTTTACTGGCCATCATGTGTGTCTGAGTCTGATATTACTGGGCTGAAACATGGATCTTCAGCTCTGTTCAGTGAAGTGATGATTCATTGTCTTATTGGTTTGAATACTTTCAGAAAAACCGCTGATACGCTAAGTGAACTTGGAATGAGTGCACATTAAATGTCCATGTATACCTAACTACAGACTGTAGTCTGTAGAACACAGGATCTTTTAACATGTTGCTGTTTGTGTGTTCAGACTTCTGAGTTCTTTTCTGCTAATCTGTTCCAAGATAGTCAGAGTAGTAATAATCCTTCAGACTGGCAGCAGAGAATTAGGTCCTGGATAAGTCCTCATCTGAATCCTGGCACCAGATTTAGAGCTGTATTTACTCAGAGGCTGGAATGATGGGACCCTGACACTGACCAGGGAATTAAGACTTAAATCCCATTGTCTTCTGTTGTGACCTCTCTTCTGTTATAGTATTATCAATTTTTCCTAGGATAATCAATGGTATTACCTAGAAAAATACAGAGTAAGATCTGCACAATATTGTATTAGAATTGGTATTGCAAGTGACATCATGTCTTCTCACTGCTTATTGATAATATTAGGAATTTGACTTCAGTTTTCTGGCCAATCTCCAATCACTGGTCTTTTAAAAAAGCTGACGTGCCAATTCAGTTTTTGGACAACTGTGATTTTCTTTTCTGAAATGTTGCTAAGGTTACTGGGTTACCAGTGGAGTGACTATTATGAACTGCAAACATGCAGACATGACCTGGTGAGTCTGCCAGTCACACTCTGACAGCAGAGCGACAGAGGAAGGATTTTTAGATCTTTGCTGAGGAAGATAAGATTGGGGTAAGAATCGACCAATCTTTTCTCCCAAAATTAAGAAAATCTGCTTTGATTTATCATCTGTACAATTTATTGATTCATCTCTATATAATATATCAGGCAGTGAAGGAGGTCTGTGTGCCTTTCTTGATGCTGAGTAGGACCAGAATACATTGAACTCCATATTATAATGGCTTGTGATGGTAAAATATTTAAAAATAGATAATATAGCATTATTTTGTCATGATGATGGAGCCAAATGCAGTAAGGCAGAGGTGTCAAGAAGATTTATAGATTTTTTTCCACAATACTTTTTTTTGGATTTTTTTAATACCAAAAATTGCAATTACTAACTGGCACAGGATTGAGAAAAATATCAATTAAGTAGACATACTTTAAATAAAATACATTTACAGTGACATAAAACAACAAGAAAAGACAAAAAACATGGGGGAGGAGTAATTAAGGGTAAAACTAAATTATATAGGAATCAGAGGTACAGTGAGGGACAGATGGTATCACTATTATTCATAAATACTGTCAAGTCCTGCTCAAGTACAGGAAGGTTAGTCAATAAAGTGCAGGTAGGTTTTGCATATATCTTAAAAATGGTTGCCATATTTTATAAAAGGTCTTATTCTGCTTTGTATCCAATAGCTTATTTTCTCTATTGAAGCTCTTGATTTTACAAAGCCATATTTTAATTGGAATGAGGGCATCAGATTTCCATTTTGTTGTAATACATTTCTTAGTAACTGCCAAAATATAGTTGTTACAACCTTCTTTAAAAGAAACTGGTTTAAAATGGTAAAATATTACTTTACAGTTTATTGTTATTAGATGTTATTAAAGTTACACTGTTCAGTACTGTTAATTACTTGCTCTCTGCTTTGGATGGTCAGGTCAGATGTAGGAAGTGCCTTACAAAGTAACAGAGCATAACAGTCTGCAGCTATCAACAAGGTCTCTACACTGGACAACGTCATCATATGTCTTTCTTCCATTGTTCTTGTTCTTCCCAGGGATTCAGGATGATGAAGATGTGAAGCAGATGTTGCATGGCTCCAGCATGGTGAAGGTTCGATCAGCTCGCTGGCAGAAGCAACGTACCTTGAAGCTTCTGGATGATGGTGTGGACTGTCTGGTGTCAGTCCCAGAAGACATCCAGCCGGGCCAAGGAGCAACAATCCTGTGAGTTAGTTCACATCTAGACAAAGTTCTTACAGGAAGGTACATGACATGCTGTGGGAAAGACACAGCATTTTTTCAGATCGTATTTTCTTGGTCTTATTTTTTCAGTTTTTCCATGGTGGAATCCAGGTTAGACCCATTATGACAGCACACACAGTGTCTCACTGTTAACTCTGCAGCAGGGTTGATTCATTTCATTCAACAACAGTGTAGGAAAGAAATAAAAGTTTTCATTTTCAGCATTAAATCTACAGCTACATTTTAGAACTCATACAGTCACTACAAAGGAAACAGGAATGTCTAACATGGAAATGTCAATGCTCCTTCTTTTAACCAGGGCGACAGAAGGCAGTAGAGAGAAAGGAAAGATTTGGTTGGGTTTAAAATAGGGATGCACAATAAATCGGCATCTACATCAATATTGGCCAATGTTAGTCAGCTTTTCATATTTGCATTGGTCCAATAAATAAAACTGGACTGTTTGTGTGTTGGGAGTCGGGGGGGAGCCATTGTGGGGATGTTTAACCAAAGCAGAAAATCAATGTGATCAATGTGTGTGGTTGCTTTAACACTGTGTCCAAAGTGTAGGGAAATATATATAATATTGGTTAACGAAAGTAATAATATTGTTTATTGATAGGGCTGCATAGTTGTTGGTAGCTCTATTGCCAACTGTAGCAACAGTTGGAAACAGTTGGCAACTGTTGGCAACTGTTGCCAACTGGGTAACAGATGGCAACATGCTAACTCCCCGGCCCGGGGAGTTAGCATGTTCACCCTGTGAATGGTGGGTTTTCTCTGGGTACTCCAACCTCCTCTCACAGTCCAAAACATGACTGTCAGGTTAATTGGTCTCTAAGTTCTTCTGAGGTGTGTGTGTGTGTGTGTGTGTGTGCATGATTGTTTGTCCTGTCTGTCTCTGTGTTGACCTGGGATGGACTGGTGACCGGTCCAGGGTGACCCCGCCTCTCGGCTATTGATCCCTGATAGTCACCAGCCCCCCTCCTGACCCCACTAGGGAGAAGGTGTAACATAGCCCACATCTTCACATGGCTGCATCCCTAGTTTAACACTCGCTGTTCCAGCCAAACTGTTTCACTGCATCTGCAGAGTGCAGGTCCAGTCTGGGGTGAAGGAGACACCTGAACCTTCAGCTCCTTTGGTAACAGCTGAAATATTTTTAAATTTGTTCTGTATCAAAGTCTCTTGTTTTCTATGCCTTGTTGGTTCTTGTGAATCACTAGTTGATGTCATACCTTAACAAAGGTTTGCTGACTTTTTTTTGTTTTACTTGAAAATCATGAAACAGCTGAGTCATGTTCTGCTGCAGTTGTAGACATTTTCTAGCTCCAGTTCTTGTTGAGAGCTTGTTTAAGGTTTGGGAGCCATGTCTGGAGGACATAGCACTAAGACCGTGTTGCTGATGGGTGTGTTCTGTAAAACATCAGTACAGTGTGTCTATTTTGGTTGGACCTAAATGCTACTTACTGCATTCGGAGTACCCAGTCCCTGCTGCCCCATCTGAGGGGCGCCTGCCTTGATTACAGAGTTGGAGCTTATTTTAAGATGCTCTCCTATCCTGTTGCAGTTCAAACATTTAGATTATAGAACACTGGAAGCTGGGAGGGTCTGTGGTTTGATGCCATATTATTACCAGAAGATTTGACTCTTTTTTAACTTGAAAAGTAAAGCAGGTCTGCTGAGATGTGAGAATATGACCTCTGACCTCTGGAGCCCAGTGGTCTATCTGGTTTTCTTGAATGTTTTAGATTGTCCAATTTTAAGTCAGAACCTGTAAATTGATCCTAATTAATTTAATCACACAAACACCACTCAGATTGCGTTTGTGAAAAAAAGTGTGCAGATGCAAGTGATCATCATGTGGACAACACACAGTGAGAACCTATCATTCATGTTCTGTGTGTAATTAGTGCCACTTCGTTCAGATCCCAGGGGCGGCTGGAGCGCAGCTGGGTGGCCCGACTCCTCAGCTCCTCGAACCTGTGGCTTTCAGTCAAGTAGAATCAAAGGTCAAAATTAGAAACCTCGGCTCTGTTGGAGACATGAGCACATTTAAGGAGTACAGTTGTCTTCTTGTTTAATTTGGAAGAGTTTAAAGGACAAGTTTGGCTTTTTATAGGAGACTTTACTAGAGTGCTTACAGCAGCCTGACACTGACGCTGTATCAGTTTGGAGAATAGAATAAGAATTTTTCTAAAGAGCTGAATTGAAGGCTACTCACAACAGGACATGCTTAGAGAAAAGTTCTGTCATCTAAAAAACTCTGTCAGCTCTGATTCAGAGTATAAGCCTCTTATTCAGGCCTTTAAGGGTAACGTTAAAGGCCTGTTTTGAGGAGAAGTGACATTTGACCCTTTGGCCAATCATCTGTTGCTGCAGAGGTTACAGGGCATCTGGTTATACATGCTTACTGGACACCACTTTTCTGTTTGTCAGAGCTGAAGGTGTTTTCTGAGCTGTCTGGTATGTTTGGAACCAAATTAACTGATGCACTGCAGAAACACAAAATCTTACAAAGTATTTTGGTCTAGTTTCTAGTGCAAATATATTAGTAGTCTGGAAATAAGACAAAACTAACTTACAAGCTAACTTTAAGTCAATAGTTTCTTAATATTAATGAAAAAGTACTAATTACATTGACATATTATTTCACTCATAACATGTTTCGGAAAAATCTTTTTTTTTTGGGAGAGAGCAATACACTGAAATCAGAGAAATGCACATTTCTCTTTACATATTTTATTTAGAAAATCAGAATAAATGACAGCGTCTGAGAAAAGAAAAGCAAGAGAGAAGAAGGAAGAAGAAGTGAAACTTAACACATACAATTCTCCTTTTATATCTTATCAGTCACGTTTCCACCGATCTCTTTCCTGTAGGGAGTTTCTCTCAGTTTCTCCCATCTCTGGTTAACTGGTCCCTCTGTTCCTAAATCAAACTTGGTTCAAAGGAGTTTCGGTTGGAAAGAGAAGAAAATTCATCTTCACTAAAATCTCCGTTATGTGTTCCAAAAGTATAACACTTGCTCAGAAACCTTCATTATCAGTTCATTCTTCCCAGTAAATAAGCAAATGTTTTATTTTCCGAGCACATGCTAAAATGTTTTGTTATAAATAAAATTAAGAGCCAATGTGCCAGTGTAATGATTTTGTGGCATCTATTTTATTTGCAATCAAGGATTTTTTTCTGTGTTCATACATCTATAACAGAGCTATGCACCTAAAACAGATCAACACAGTTCAGTGCAGCCAGAAAGTTGTAGATTTGATTCCACCTCCTCCCTGCCACATGCCTCTGGGCAGGGAACTTAACGGCAAGTTGTGTGCTTGTAGTTAGACTAGGTAAACTAACTTGCTCTGCTGTAAAGATCTTCCATGGCTCCCACTTTGAGTCAAAAATCTGTTTTTACTTCTCCTAAAGTAAGCCACAGATGTTCTGCTCTTGGACTAAATATCTCCTGATAAAAGATTCTCCATTCTCCTTATTCTTGTTTCTCCACTCTGCTTTTCCATCTCGTAGTCTCTGTCATGGAAGTAGAGTGTGTTCGTGAAGGCTGCCAGTCAGAAACCCTGCGGCGGATGGCAGGCTCAGTGCCAGAGGGTCGATGTTTGACGGTGGTCTTCAAAGGACCCCGGAAGAGCCTGGATCTCCTGTGCAGCAGTCAGGAGGAGGCCCAGCATTGGGCCCGAGGCATCCGCACTCTGCAGGAGAGAGTGGACAACATGACCCATAAGGAGAAACTTGACCAATATCCTTCAACTGCTCGACTCACAACGTCCAACACAAACATGAGAGCTAAGCTGTTTCCATGTTTCTTGTCTAGATTAAATCAAGTATGAGTGGAACTGCAGCAGCTGCCTCCTTAACCATGTCTGTGTCACTTGGATCCATGCTTATCTGAGTCGGGCTGATCAGAACCGTGATGACAAGATGAGCTATGAGGAGGTGCAGACGCTGCTGCGTATGATCAATGTTGACCTTAGTGATCAATACGCTCACAGCCTCTTCCAGGTAGAACCGCCACAGCTGTGACCGTCTGCTGGTCATCAGCACAACACTTACAGCCTGGCTCTGTCTGACCCACAGAAATGTGATCAGTCTGCTGATGGACGTCTAGACCACGAGGAGATCGAAGTGTTCTGCAAGGAGTTGCTACGACGACCAGAACTGGATGCTGTCTTCATTCGTTACTCTGCCAACAGCTGTGTCCTTTCCACTGTGGACCTGAGGGACTTCCTGAGGGAGCAGGGGGAGGATGCCTCCCTGACACATGCTCAGAGCCTCATCCTCACCTACGAACTCAATGAGTGGGGTGTGCTAACTTATTCATTAGGAACTACTATGTTCAAACATTTACACTTGAAACCAGAGTCAAAAACATTTAATTCTTTCTGTCTGACATAAACATTTCCTGTTGTTACTCAAGCTAAGATGACCTTGCCTTTAAGCTACATGTGAAAAGCCCAGATTCTGGTGCCTCTATGCTTCTGTGTTGATTTTAATTCACAACATTTAAGTTAACTGGAAAATGAAAGCAACATGTTAAGACTAAAGCTTGGGAGTTGAAGCTTGGGTCAACCCATTGTCCACTGGGCTGACCCAAGACTTTTGGTGACAAAAGTCTTGCATCTGCAGACTTTTGTCACCAATTAGTGAGAAATAGCTTAAGATAACCAAAGTCAATGCTAAGGAGTGATCATAACGAAACCACTGACTTGGTTGTGGTTTCGTTGTATTACTTGTGCTTTCAGAGCTGAAAGCACAATTCACACCAGTCACACTCAGGAAATACTAGTAAGTCAGCCTCTAAGCTGGAAAAAATATTATTGTATCTAAGAAACTTCAATATTTACTTAATCTTTATTGACCCAAAACAGTAAATGTTTAGTTGGATTTTGTCTTTTTAGACAGAGCATCTTTATATCTGGGTTCAGCTGTGATTAAACCACCCTCCTAATGAAGATCTTAAAATAATCTCTAAAAGTGACAGTATTGACCCTCAGGAGGAGAAAAGGATACTATGATTGTTTATGTCTGATTGTTCACTGACTTTATTTAATCATTTCTTATTTGTACCGTTTACCTTCTGCAGCCCAGAGAAATCAGTTCATGACCCCCAATGGTTTCACGATGTACATGCTGTCTAAGGAGAACTGTGTGTTTAACCCCGAACACTTAAGAGTTTACCAAGATATGAACCAGCCGCTGTCACATTACTTCATCTCCTCATCACACAACACCTACCTCACCAAGGACCAGTTGACCGGGGACAGCAGCACAGAGCCGTACATACGGTGAGCAGCACCTGTAAGGCAGGGGTCTCAAACTCTGAGTGAATGAAGCAACTCTTGTTACAAACATATCACATGCACCTCACAAAGCTGACCTATCACCTGCTGACCTTGGAACTCTGGGAGCTAAATTGAAAAAAAGTCTCACTTTGAATCTTACGAGACAACTAAGCAGGAGAAACTTCTCACTTAGGAAAATCAGAGTGGCCAACTACGAGCCAAACTATCCCTCCGTCATCAACACCTGCTTCACATTCACAACAAGAGTTGCTTCATTTCCAGAAGAAGCAGTTATATTATCGATATTCACTTCCAGCTGCTGAATCTTCTGTTCTACTGACTTTGCATAATAATGAGCTGGTCATTGTTTTGCGTCATTAGTTGGGCTGAACCTGGATTAATCTTGATATTTGTCACCAGTAGATGAATCTTTATTTCTGCTGATTGAAATCTTTGTATAATATTGCTGATATCTCTGGTGTGATGAACATAAACAACATCGGTAGCCTACAGGCTACTTCTTACGCTTAAGGTGCTGTATTAATATTAGCTAGTCGTCTTTTAGCTACTTTACCTGCATCCAACAGCTTTACTCAGTCGGTTAGGTTGAGGGAAAACAGTGAAAAGTTCTTTGTGTTTTGCTGGTTTGCTGCCATGATTCTAACACACCTGTAGCTCCGCCCACCAGCAGCATCAGGTCTCCTTCACAGCCACACAGGTCTAAACCCAACGCAGCATCGTAGCGTCATGTTGAGTTTAAAGGCGGCTCGGAGAAACAGGTTATCACATGTTAACAGCGCATTAAACAGTTTTAACTGCTGATAAAAGGGACAGAGGACACAGATATGGGAAGTGTGAAGCCTCTACTGTATCAAACTGACAGAGGAATAACAGAGAGTTGGTCATTCTAAGGTAAAAACCCAGCGCATACAGCGTTTAGCATAACCAAACATAGGAAACATAATTAAACTAGAGTAACTAAGAATAACTAGACTCAAGAAATAAACATAATAAAGCAGAATCACTAAGAAAGGACTGAACTAAAACTAGAATCATTAAATCCAACTCCAAAACAACAACCCAGTATTCTAATACTTTAGAGTCCTATTTCCACATTTTAGGGAGGAATTTTACACACAATTCATCACTGCATGTGATGTTTTGAATTATAAGGCGACATTATGGCAATGTTTGGGTTTTGTTTTGTCTTTATTGAAAATGTAAAGGAAATAGTACAGCAAGGCACAATCAGACAATCAGGAACAATACAGTTTGAAATTATAATAAACTCAAGAGACAAAAACTAACTGACAGGAAAGTAAAACAGAAATGTTACAAATGCAAGAGTCATTTTGAATCTTAATTTAAGCTATTAACAAAGATAAGGCTTTTGTGTTGTTGCAACATTTAAGCATTTCTTAAATAAAATGATTTAACTTAAAACATTTTTACAAATGGTGAATACATTTGTGAATACAAAACCAGAAAAAAATATGACTTTGCAACCTGGCATATTTATGTTTTTGTTTTGTTTTTTAAACAAAATAAAAATGATTTAAATGTTAGCCAGATGATTTAATTGTTAATATCATAAGTTGACCCTTCGTCCCCTGTTAGTTTTATTATATCAAAACTTCCTGTTGTCTCAACATCTCAGTCACAAGACTGACAGGAATTGGTATTTATATAAAATTTCTGAATGTGCCCTTTGTGATCTGTGTCAGAGCTCTGAGTCACGGCTGTCGCTGTGTGGAGCTGGACTGCTGGGATGGAGACGGAGGAGAACCCATCATCTATCACGGTCACACGCTCACGTCCAAAGTGCCCTTTGTGGAGGTGATCAAGACTATCAACGAGTACGCCTTTAAGGTGAGGACCTCAACATCAATCCGTATCTCAACCTCCTGCTCGCCATCCATTACTGCGACTACTACTGCAATTTATTCTCCATAGATATACAGAATATGCAGAATAAATAGAGTAGATAGACAATAAACAATTTCTGTCCAAGAGTTGTTGTTCTGAATGCTGCTAATCATCATGCTCTGAACATCCCTGTTGTTTCTCTGTGTTTTTACTGTATATTTTTAGATTTATTTAAATATAATCATTTAAATAATTAAAAGCCGAGGCGGCTTATCAGAGCTGTGGCCACAAGGTTGTTGGTGCCTGTCGCGGCGGCAACCCTCAAACCCGTTGGTGGACACCTTCGGTGAGGGATGCTGTCAAGCTGAAGAAGGAGTCCTATGGGGTCTTTTTGGCCTGTGGGACTCCAGAACAGCTGATGGTACCGGCGGGCGAAGCGACATGCGGCTCGGGTCGCTGAGGCAAAAACTCGGGCGTGGGAGGAGTTTGGAGAGGCCATGGAGAAAGACTTCCATACGGCTTCGAGGCGATTCTGGTCCACCATCCGGCATCTCAGGAGAGGGAAGCAGTGCAGCACCAACACTGTTTACAGTGGGGATGGTGAGCTGCTGACCTCGACTCGGGACGTTGTGGGTCGGTGGGCGGAATACTTCGAAGACCTCCTCAATCCCACCAACATGCCTTCTGTTGAGGAAGCTGAGCCTGTGGACTCTGGGTTGGGCTCTCCAATCTCTGGGGTCGAGGTCACCGAGGGGTCAAGAAAGCTCCTCGGTGGCCTCAGGGCCGGGGGTGGATGAGATCCGCCCGGAGTTCCTCAAGGCTCTGGATGTTGTAGGGTTGTGTTGGCTCATGTGACTCTGCAATATCGCATGGACATCGGGGGCAGTTCCTCTGTATTGGCAGACCGGGGTGGTGGTCCCCCTATTTAAAAAGGGGGGCCGGATGATGTGCTCCAATTACAGGGGGGTCACACTCTTAAGCCTCCCTGGTAAGGTCTATTCAGGGGTCCTGGAGAGGAGGGTCCGTCGGATAGTCAAACCTTGGATTCAGGAAGAGCAATGTGGTTTTCGTCCTGGTCGTGGAACACTGGACCAGCTCTACACCCTCAGCAGGTCCTGGAGGGTTTATGGGAGTTCGCCCAACCAGTCTACATGTGTTTTGTGGACTTGGAGAAGGCGTTCGACCATGTCCCTTGGGGGCCTTGTGGTGGTTCTCCGGGAGTATGGGGTACCGGGCCCTTTGATACGGGCTGTCAGGTCCCTGTATGACCGGTGTCAGAGTCTGGTCCACATTGCCGGCAGTAAGTCGGGCTCGTTTCCGGTGAGAGTTGGACTCCGCCTAGGCTGCCCTTTGTCACCGATTCTGTTCATTACTTTCATGGACAGAATCTCTAGGCGCAGCCGAGGTATTGAGGGGATCCGTTTTGGTGGCCTTAGGATCGCATCTCTGCTTTTTGCAGATGATGTGGTCCTGATGGCTTCATCAGATCGTGATCTGCGGCTCTCGCTGGAGCGGTTCGCGGCCGAGTGTGAAGCGGCCGGGATGAGGCTCAGTGCCTCCAAATCCGAGGCCATGGTCTTGAGCCGGAAAAGGGTAGAGTGCCTTCTCCGGGTCAGGGGGGTCGTCCTGCCTCAAGTGGAGGAGTTTAAGTATCTGGGGATCTTGTTCACGAATGAGGGAAGAAGGGAGCGGGAGATCGACAGGCGGATTAGGGCAGCGTCTGCCGTGAAGCGGCGCTGTACCGGTCCGTCGTGGTGAAGAGAAGCTGAGTCAAAAAGCGAAGCTCTCGATTTACCGGTCGATCTACGTTCCCACCCTCATCTATGGTCATGAGCTTTGGGTCATGACCGAAAGAACGAGATCACGGATACAAGCGGCCGAAATGGGTTTCCTCCGCAGGGTGGCCGGGCTCTCCCTTAGAGATAGGGTGAGAAGCTCGGTCATCCGGGAGGGACTCAAAGTAGAGCCACTGCTCCTCCACGTCGAGAGGAGCCAGTTGAGGCTCGGGATCTGGTCAGGATGCCTCCTGGACGCCTCCCTGGTGAGGAGTTCAGGTCCCACCGGGAGGAGGAGAGACCAGGACACGCTGGAGGGACTATGTCTCTCTGCTGGCCTGGGAACACCTTGGGGTTCCTGGAGGAGCTGGAAGAAGTGGCTGGGGAGAGGGAAGTCTGGGCCTCCCTTCTGAAGCTGCTGCTCCTGGATAAGCGGCAGAAAATGGATTAATGGATGGATATTTATTTATTTTCACTGCCTTCAAGAGTTACTATTCTTTACATTTTGTTGTGCTTTCTTGCACAATGACAATAAAATAATTCTGATTCTGAAATAGAACAGTCTTTATTTAACTTACTTAAATAAATGAGTTTCTAAAAGATTTATTTCATATACAAATAAGTGTTTGCTGACCTCTGACCTGTTGAGGTAGTTCTGACTGTGGTGATTCGGCTCCCCCAGGCATCTCCCTACCCTCTGATCCTGTCTCTGGAGAATCACTGCTCTGTGGAGCAGCAGGCTGTGATGGCTCAACACCTCAAAGCTATTCTGGGGGACAAGCTACTCCTGAAGCCCCTCTCTGGGCTGAAATCATCTTCTTTACCAAGTCCAGAGGTAGATTAACTAACTGAAAAGAAACTTATTTAATCTTTGTTAAAGGTCAAAAGTTGTACAGAGTGACATTTGTACTTTCTAGATGTCCAAAAAGATTGAATATTAATTTGTTGACATCTAATAGCAAAGTTAAAGGGAAGAATATTTCTTTTCTGAAGGCCACTGCTGTTGAAAGTTGATGTGGAATGTTGGTTGGATGTGCAGGATCTGAAGGGTAAAATCCTGGTGAAGGGTAAGAAGGAGAAGGTGGTGGAAGAATATCCGTCCAGTTCTTCAGACTTGGACTCATCAGAAGAGGAAGGCAGCTGTGGAAAGTCCTCTGGAAAGAAAGACAATAAGGAGGTATAGCACCAGTGGTTCCCCTTCAGTAGCCTTTGACCCTGATTTGGTCACAGAATTTGGCATTTTACTTATTAAATGGTTTATTTATTTACTTATTAAAAGGTGAATTAGGAGTGAGCATTTTTAATAATGCAATAAATGTTTGTGGCCCCAGTCAGGAGTATCCAAGCTGAGTCTGGAGCTGTCAGAGCTGGTGGTGTACACTCGCAGTGTTCCCTTTAAAAGCTTTGAACATGCTGCCAAAAATCCGTCAACTGACATGTGTTCATTCTCTGAGAGTGAAGCCCTCAGGCTCATCAAGGACTCAGGTAGGATTTATGTTCAAAACCTGTAGATCATGACAACCAGAGTCTGTTCTTAGCCTACATGTAAACCAATGGTCTCAAGTCCTACAACTCCTAGACATACCCATTTCCTACACATCTGAGTTAAATGGTTAAACTGCCTCCCTAGAATGTAGTCAGGTTCTACAGAGATCTGCTACTGATCATGCCATCAATATCATATTGGAGCCGAATGTGCTGAACCAGACACACATCTAAAAGTTCAGAGAAACTTGTCCTTGAGGTCAAGAGTTTGAGACCACTTAGCAAAGAGTGTCAACTAAGAGAGTGTTCCTTGTCCTGCTGCTGCAGGGATGCATTTTGTACGTCTCAACTGCCACCAGATCAGCAGGATCTACCCATCAGGCCAGCGCCTTCAGTCGTCCAACTACAACCCTCAGGAGATGTGGAACGCTGGCTGTCAAATTGGTAAGAGCAGCATACCAAGAATCCTGGGGCAAACATCTGACCAGACGGTCCAATATGATTGGTCAGAAAGGATCTCTACAAACAATCATCATAGATATGTGTTCCTAGATTGCTATGAGGGTGTTAAGCAATTTAGAAAAAAATGAAAGAAAGTTGTCAAATGTTTTATGTAAGAAACACAATATAATTTGTTAAAACGTGACCAAAAAATGTTGCATTTCTGATGAAGATGCAGTGTGAATGCTGCAAATTGGATTTATTTTGGATGAAAATCGCAAAAGCATTTCAAATCAAGAAGACTCGCAGAAATGTAAGAAATGGGCGAAAGCAGCAGAAGTAAGCAAAAATCCTCAGAACACAAAGAAAAATTTTTGAAAAGGAGGGAAAACTTTAAATCCAAAAATCCTAGCTAAAGAGTATTAGACATTTGTGCAAGATCACAGCAGCTTTAGCTGTTAGCTCACACAATGAGCTAACAGCTAAAGTTAGAGGAAATACAAAAGTAACAATCCATTCAACATGTAAAAGCCCTTGTAAAAACTTGTAGAAAACTTGCCCTTGTAGAATTGGCTGAAAAGCTTAAATAATCCTTATAGCAGTTATAGCATGCCACCACTATCATATTGACAGTACAAAAATCTAATCTAACATCTAATGTGTTCCTCAATAAGCATGTTCTCACACAGTTCACCCCCTAGTGGACAACTGATGATACTGCTATGATGTGTCCTCTAGTTGCTCTGAATTTCCAGACGTCCGGTGAGCCGATGGATCTAAATCAAGGCCGGTTTTTGCAGAATGGTCTTTGTGGATTTGTCCTAAAGCCCCCCTTCATGAGACAGCACAGCACCTCCTTCAACCCAGAGAATGTTGGAGGAGGTCCGGCCCACAGACCCCTGCTGCTCACTGTTCGGGTAAGGTGGAACATTATTATCTCATGAACATAAGCTTTATTCTGCTGATGATCAGTTTATTTAAATGCAGCAGCTTTCTGTTATGTTCTTTATTTTTCTACTCATATTTTCCATTTTGGATGCAGAACCTGATTAGATTTTTTTTTTCTGTCCTCGCTCATAAAGCTCTAGCACTTTCTTTTTACCATCATTGCAAATATTTATATTAGCTAGGACACTTGAAATTCAGAGGAGTTTTCTGATGTAATAAATATAAAATGATTTTAAAAGTAATGAGGTCTAGATGACCAAATCCATTCTTTATTTGTATCTTCTCTTGTTTTGGTGCTGAAGGTTATTTCAGCTCAGCAGCTACCTAAACCTGAGTGGGACAAACCCAGCTCCATAGTGGACCCTCAGGTGTGGGTGGAGATCCATGGAGTTCCCATTGACAACATTAAAAAGAAAACTCATCATGTGGACAACAATGGTATCAATAGTGAATGAGAGTGTCCAACTGCAGGAACATGCTACATGTTTGACTGAATGTTGTTGGTTTTAGGCTTCAACCCACGTTGGGACTGTACCTTTAACTTCACCATTCACGTACCTGACCTGGCTCTGGTCCGCTTCGTAGTGGAGGATCATGACTATACCTCTAGTAATGACTTCTTGGGGCAGTTTACACTACCTTTCACCAGTCTTCGCACAGGTGAGTGTGTATGTGTACACATGTACAATATTTTGCCAAACCTATTTGCTCATCTGCCTTGACTCACATATGAGCTTAAGTCACATCCCTTTCCTAATCCAGAGTTCAATATGACATTGGTCCACTTTTGCAGCTAAAACAGCTTCATCTCTTCTGTAAAGGATGTTCTCAAGCTTTAGGAGTGTTTAAAGGGATTTTTGGCCACTTTTCCAGAAGCACATTTGTGAGGTCACATACTGATGTTGGATGAGAAGACCTGACTCTCAGTCTCCGCTCTAATTCATCCCACAGGTATTCTATAGGGTGGAGGTCAGGACTCTGTGCAGTCCAGTCAGGTTCATCCACTTCTGACTCTCCATCCATGTCTTTATGAACCTTACTTTGTGCTCTGGTTCGGTCATGTTGGAAGAGGAAGGGGCCAACTCCAAACTTTACCACTGCACTTTATATTGCACTTGGTGATGTATGACATGGATGCAGCTGCTCCACCATGGAAACCCATGGAGGAGAATCCTGTCACAGTTACACACTGGAATTCAGAGCTTCTGAGAGCTATTCTTTCACAAATGTTTGGGATAACAGTCAAGGTGCTTTGTTTTATACACCTGTGGCCATGAAAGATTGGAACATCTGATTCTAATAATTTGGATGGGTGGGCAAATAATTTTGGCAATATAGTGTAGTTTAAAATGGAAGCATGAAGCAAAGACATGCTAAGGGTTCCTAGGTTGTGAGCCTGACTGTATCTTGACTGTGTCTCTTGTCTGCAGGTTATCGCCATGTGCGCCTGCTGAAGCTGGACGGCTCCAGCCTCTCTCCTGCCTCTCTCTTCATCCATGTTAAGATCACTCCCGCCTAGTCATCAGCTGAACCTTCAGCTCAATCATAGGTCCATTAGCCATTCAACTATTAGCTGAACACGACCTCTTCACCCTATTGGAAGTGGGAGGCTTGATCAGTATTTGTGCCTGTAATCATATCCTCTTGTGTCTCTTGTGATTAATCAAGGTGGATCCTGTTTATGAGCATTTCTGTTGGGTCAGTTGATTTTTTTTGACACTACGTTGGAAGGTTTTTGAGAAGCATGTGTTCAAATGAATCCCTGTAAAAATCACATTCACTGTGGTTTTATACTTGAAAGCAGATATATCTGGTATGATGTTTGTTTACACTGTTTTATTCCACGAGACAATGATCCAGTCTTGATTTTTTTGAATTATGAAGTATTTATATCTAATCTCAATAAGACTGAAAATTGTTTACTGTGTTAATTTAATAAGACTAAATTTTCTGGAGTAGACATTTATCTAAAACTAGTAGTTGTATTTTTTCTAATGGCTTTAGATTAGTTTTATTTGGCTGACCGAAATGACTTGTTCAGTTGTAAAGGTCGCAGACCTCTGATCTAAATGAACATAGGATCAATATCAGGTTTTATTCTTTCTAACTTTGTGTCCAATCATATTTCATTCACTCATTCTTGACACTGATTAACTTGATTTATTTTCTTCAGGTTTATTTGTTGAGTAAAATATTTTCATATATTCCTAAAGTGGTAATGCTTTATACTACATCTGTTTGTTAAGTCATGTGACTTAAAGAAGGTGACAGAAGAAACATCGTTTGGTCTGCTGTAAATATGCATGTGAATGTTTCAACAAACTTTTTCTTATGAATCCTGTCCATCATTGTTAATATTTTTGTTGGACCATTTCTGTTTGATTACACACAATGAAAGACATTCACTCAAATGAATGAGTTGATCAGATCTTTGCCCTTTTTTCAGATTTTTCCTTCAAGAACAAGACTTCTGATTTATGTTTGATTGGTCGCATTAAGTATTTCTTTGTTGTTTTTTATAAGAACCTTTAAAATATTTTCATTGGCTACTTTCTCACTTGTTTTCAAGCAAAGACCTTACTGAGTTTAAGCGGAATCATTTATATTTTTGATTGTTTTAAACTTTGCAACTCTTGACGGAAATCGTCAAGAGGAAAGGCTCCTGAAGCTCCGCCCACATGTCTATTGGAACATTTTAGAAAACCAGTTTTTATCAGTACCTAGTTTTTCACCAGTAGAGTTCCAGAAATATATTTACCATTTCTATCAGAAGTTACTCTGTTGGATGAAGAAATACTGTATTTTAGCACCAGCAAGGTTATACCTAAAATGATATTAGCTGAGTTTTAACAAACCATAACTGGATCAAGTGAATGTTGGTGCACACTTGATTGGTGCTTATGTCATTTTAGGGGGAAAATACAGACCTTAATACTCATCAAGGGGGCTGAAAACAGAAATGAGTGACAATACAGTCAAAATCTGATGAAAAACAAATTAACCTTCTGAAAACCCACAAACTTACTGAACTCTGTTTTGGCACATTATAAGAAATACTGACTCATTATAAGCAAAATATAGGAGAACTACTTGGATAACTGTAAGCAGGAACACTAATCTGTAAAACCTACAAAAATAAAACAAGCTGAAATTTATTCTTGTGTGTAATATTTGATATCAGATCAGTTACTTCTGTTCTTCTAGACATTGGTCCTCAAAGACCAATAAATCATCCCTTATTGACTTATTGTGACTTTTATGCAGCTGTTTGTTTATATTCTCCAGAATGTCAGAATTTACACAGTTAATGTAGATAACAGATAATATGAGAACAAATAAAGCAAGATCATGAACCTAGAAATTTTTAATCACAGCAAAGCTCTGATCTGATCACACACTTTACAGCGTCTACAAGCTGGTGAAACACGAAACCAAAAACCAAACCTGAGCTGCTGGTTGGCAGCTTTATGAACATTACCTTAATATGAAGCAGCATGAAACAAATCTGATGTCATTTCCTGTAAATGTAAGAAAATGTTTTCACTGTTAATGTTATAGTTTGACTAAATATTAAATTATTGCATTACTTTCTGCATAGGAATAACTAGTAAATAGCACTGAGAAAAAACTGTATAATGACTTATTTTTTTTAGAAGTTTAAAAAAATTCAAATTGATTTTTAAATAAAGAAATTACTACTTTTCAGTACAAGTGTTACTCTACTGATATCACAATATCTTAGGGATGATAGGTTTTCCTCAGTATTCATGGACTTCAGACTATTGGTGTGTATTACATGATGTGTGAGTTGAGTGTGTGTGACAGAGCTGTGCTGGATCTGATAACAGATGATGAGGCAGCTCTAGTTCTGTTTTCTAAAGCTCTCTGAGGTGCAGCCAGCTCTCTTCAGTCATTCTGCCCTGATTCACGATCCTCACTCTTCTTTCAAATCTCATCCTCTTCATCAGTCCTGTGATGTGTGATGTCATCTCCTGTAGGTCATTCTGTCCTAAATCATCTTGTTTAAGGTTAATTATGATAGGTTGTTACTGTTTAAAATCTTTAAAACAAACAAGAGGAATTTAAAATTAACTCTAAAATACACGGGCAGCCAGTGGAGAGAAGCCTGGACCAGAGTAATGTGCTGCTTGTTACAGGTTCCTGTTAAAAGACGGGCAGCAGCATTTTGCCCCAGCTGCAGACATGTGAGGACCTGCTGACTCCAGGTGGAGGGAATTACAATAATCCAGTCGTGATGAAATGAAGTCATGGATTACTGTTTATTTGAAAGAATAAATTTTATCTTTGCTATTTTCTGTAAATAAAAACTAGACTTGACTCTGGATTTTATATGATTATTCAGTGTAAAATCACTGTCCATCTTAAAAGCTCCACAATATTGTCAAATATATAAATAATTTGTATTAAATCCTCTAAATATATTTATATAAATTAAAACAAAAACTATGAATACAAATGTAAGCAGGGTCTATCCTGTCAAGTTCAAATATAATTGACTAAACATATATTTAAAAGGTATTGTTTCCCACTGATATTAAAACATATATACTCCCTTCAGGAGTTGCTATTTTTAAAATGTTGTGCTTTCTTGTACAATGATAATAAAGGAATTGTGATTCTGATGCAGGGTCAATACATCGAGCATATCCTTCCCAAACGGTCTGTTGAAACCAATAAACTGAACAAGTTTAGGTAGTAAGTAAAGAAACAGGTGAGTGTTCTTTCCACTGAGGGATAGTTAATGTCGCACCTAAACTAAAGAAAATATCTTCACCTAGTGGATCAATCTGGTATTACATCTAGACTACCTAGGCTCCTTTCGGAAGCCAACAGCCTGCCTTTGATTAAAATTGGGCTTGTTCCTGTTTTGATTCCACTGGCATATTAATATATCCCTAAAGGTTGTCCGGAAGGTCTTGTTACACAGAGCGTAGCACATGGGGTTCACTGTGCTGTTAACGTAACACAGCCAGTACCCCAGAGCCCACAGAGATTCTGGAATACAGTCCTGACAGAAAGTGTTGACCAACACCATGATGTTGTATGGCAGCCATGTGGTTATGAATGCAAACAGAATAGCGCTCAAAGTTCTTGCTGCTTTCTTTTCATTTGCTTTTTTTTCATTCTTGCGCTTATTGATCTCTATTTTTGCTTTTGTGGCAAAGCGTTTGGCAAGCACAGCATCTCTGGTTGCTTTAGCAACTGACTGGTCGAGAGAAGATGAGGGAGTAAGTCCATCTGAGCCTTTCTGAACTTTGATGCTTTCATAATGTTGGCTGTTCTTG
This sequence comes from Poecilia picta, assembly GCA_033032245.1. Lineage (NCBI taxonomy): Eukaryota > Metazoa > Chordata > Actinopteri > Cyprinodontiformes > Poeciliidae > Poecilia > Poecilia picta. Next base: position 3,982,579 of record CM065371.1, read on the forward strand.
TTCACCTCTGAAGCAGCAGCCATGTCACCGTTAACGCTGCTGCACTCGGCCTCCTCTACTGTACTTGTTGTGTTGCAGGATCTGTTGGATGCAGGAAAACGAGTCCAGAAGTCAGAGAATTGAAAACAGAGCGTTCTACAGCACTTTTGGTTTTCCTCTCCTGGTGAGCTGGAATTATTGTTCCTGTTTCTCTCTGGAGAAGACAAACAAATTTCACTACTGCTGACACTCTGGGAGCTGATCTGGCGCAGCATGATTGATGACATCCTCTGGCTGCCAACTGTATCTTTTCCACTGCTGTGTTCCAGGTTCTGAGTCTGGCTTGGGTTGGTGCTTGACCCAGATCCCTTGAGACCTTGTATATCTTTAGCTCTCTTCTCTGTCTCCTGGTAGATCTTCCAAAACAAAATGGCCATGATACTCACTGGTAAGTAGAATGCAGCAATAGCAGTGCAGAAGGTAATTATGGGCTCGGACAAGAACTGGATGTAGCACTCATTTGGTTGGACCGTACGCTCTCCCACAATGTACTGCCAGAACAGTATGGCTGGGGCCCAGAGAATGAAAGAGATGGACCAGGCTAATGCAATCATGGTCATGGCTCGCTTGGTTGTTCGTTTGGTCCGATAGGTCAAAGGTCTGGTCACAGAAAAATACCTGGGGAGACACAAAAAGTAATAAAACAGAGACTGTGAACGGTTTGTTCTTTGCAGTATGATCTAAACAAACCACAGAGTTCCAGTGGTGCTTTTATGTCACAGACAACTGGAGCGCTGCTGCCTCCACTGGGTATTTAGACATTTTTTGTGCGTTTCCTTTGATTTCACGAATTGTTATTGGTTTGTGAACAACAAGAGAGTCTTGCCCAAAGCAGCAATAATGGCAGAACTGTCACATTATTCATATTTACATAGGAATAAATATATTCAGTTTTCTTAAATGCAAAAGACAAAACCATACAGTCAATTGGAAGAAAATTGTAAATTAAAATACTTTCAGCTACCTGTCAAAGCTGATGACGAGGAGGTTCATGACGGAGGCGTTACTGGCCACATAGTCTATTGCAAGCCACAAGTCACAAACCACTGGCCCAAGAGCCCACTGGCCCATGATGATGTAGGTAGTATAGAGATTCATTGACAAAGTGCCGATAGTCAGGTCAGCGAAGGCCAGACTGAGCAGGTAGTAGTTGTTAACCGTCTTCAGACTCTTATTTACCTTGAAGGAAACTAAAACCAGGATGTTGCCAACAACAGTGATGAAAGAAAGGGATCCCGTGAGGAAGACGATGATGATGACCTGGGAATGAAGAGGAGATGTAACCAAATAAAGTAATAAGCAGTCAGAGTTAGGTGCCCTCCCAAAATATAGTCCGATGGCCCTGACTCCTGTAATTAGGAAGTGCTTTGGGAGACTAGGACTCCAGCACATCACAGACCATAGGCTCCAGCACTACGATCCTCACCAGTTCATATCATGCTAAGAGATCCACAGAGGTTGCCACTCAGCAACTGGAGCAGCAGAGTTATGTCCAGATGCTTGTTGTTGATTACAGTTCAGCCTTCAGCACAATAACCCCAGACAGACTCATCACTGAACAGGTCACTCTCGGTGTTCTTCCTCTCACATGTGTGTGGATAAAGGACTTCCTCACCAACCAAACCCAGACTGAGACTTGGCTCCCCTCAGGGTTGTGTGCTGGGCCCCCTCCTCTATTGCCTCCATGCCCAAGACGTCAGTCCAGTCCACAACAACAACTGCATTGTCAGATTTGCTAATGACACCACAGTGGTCAGACTCATCTCACACCAGCCTACAGGAAGTCCTGAAGCTGGCAGAGTGGTTGAGAGAACAACCTCACTCTGAACACCAAGAAAACCAAGGAAGGAAACCATCATGGATCTCAGGAAGCTGACCCAGCTCCTCTCTACATTAACAGCGAGTGTGGAGAGGATCCATATCTTCAGGTTTCCAGGGGTTCTCATCCCTGAACTTTACTGCAAACACCACAGCAGCCATCAAGACTGAGAAGTGGCTACACTTCCTCAGAGTCCTCAGGAAGTACAAACTAAACTCCAAGCTGCTGTTGACCTTCTGTTGAGCCTGCTGACCTGTAACATGGAACAGCAGCTGTACTGTTACAAACAAGGTGAGGCTTCAGAGTAACGTTTTCTGACCTGCTGCCTCAGCAGAGCTGAGGTCATCACCAATGTTTGACCTGCTGCCCTCTGGGAGGCGCTACAGAGGCATCAAATCAAAAACAGACTGAAAGCCAACTTCTTCCCAAAAGCAATTAACACCCTGAAGCTCTCACACACTAATTATATAGAGCTGTGTATGTGTGTATATGCGTATCCATATATATGTGTTATTTATATATAATATATATATTATATATATATATATATATATATATATATATATATATATATATATATATATATATATATAGTTGTAAATATGTATTTCTTTGTTTGCATTGTTTTTGGAGTTGACTTTAGTTTCATTGTACATGTGTACAGTTACAAACAATAATTTCTAATTAAAACAAAATCCTGTTTTTTTTCTCTTTTGTTTTATAAAAAGATAACCAAAAGGAAAATCCCAGAGTTTCAGAGGAATGTTAGCAGTGATAGTGTGTCTCACTCCCATCGTGTTTAACAAATCAAACATACATGTTTTCTGCAGATAAACATAAGAATTTTCTTTTGTCTTTGTAGTTTCTCTGTAAGGGTCATTTATGGAAAAATAAAAACTTCAGTCAAAGTTATATTGGTATTATTTATAAAGGAATGATGGAATTATTCTAAATTAGTAGATATCAAGTTAAAATAATCTATTTTCATTTCATTTCAAAGAGTCAAAAACATAGATGAAAGTAAAGTTTTTAACCTGCCACACAGTGTGACCTCCCAGTGGATCAAATTCCTCTTCAGGCAGCTGGAAGGTCATATTAAGTGCTGACTCAGAATTGTTTCCTCCTTTTCTTGAAAAAATACTAATGTTATGCAAATTCCAGTACCTGGACCATTGCCGGAAAGAGCCACCTGAAAATGTACAGTTATTAAACATTTTAAACATCTAATATATTGTAATTCAATCTGCAGAGTAAATGTGCACAAACTAAAAGTAATGTGCATTTCTACTGTTAGATTGAGGTTTAACTTGATCTTTCATACCAGAAGGGTTATCAGGGAAGAAGTGGGCCGGATCAGACCCAGAAGTCAGATTCATTGTGGTTAATAATCATCTGGAAGAACAAAAGCACAACAAAAGACAAAATGTAGTTTAAATGTTGACAGTTAAGGTTTGGACTGGATCTTAAATGTAACCTGTCAGTTTCATCATCGAAGGCAGTTGGTTCATCAGCTGGTAAAAAGAAAACATGCATGGAAACTTCTATGATCTGAGTGTTGGCATTTCAAAGCAGACTCAGAGTCCCATAAAGCACAGAAACAGCAGAGGAAACCAAAATGTCAGAGTCTTTGTTTTACTTTTGTCCAGCATGGCAAGATTTCAGGTATTTCTAGTTGTTTCCCCCAGTTAAAAAAGTATACTTTAGTATACTAAATTTTAACATACTTTAGCATACTTTGATTGATGTACTTAAACAGTTCTATTTTGGAACAACTAATTTTGTACTTAGTATACTTTAGAAGTACTTAAGTTGTATAAAATTACATCTTTTAGTATACTTAGTATACTTTAGTATACTTCACCATACGTTTTTGGAACAACTTCAAGTTGTACTTAGTATACTTAAAGTATACTTTTAAATGTCATATTCAACAGCTTCATTTTTATATTGAGTGTACTAATTCCGTCATAGAACTGTATTAAAAATATACTTTTAAAACATTTTAAATATACTACTAATATATAAGAGATGTATTTAAATTACACTTAATTTTTATTTTTGATTTCTTGCTATTGATAACTACAATTTTAATTACTCTTAATTCGTCTTAATTCCTACGTACCTATTTTGTAAAAGACATGCATAACTACACTACAGTACTTACATTGTTTTAGGCTGAAAAGATTAATTACACAAGTTCCCCAAGATAATTCAAATATTTTTTATTACAGACATTTTAAAATTGTCCAATTTTACTCACAACTTTATGAACTTCACATGAATTATCAGTTTACACATCAAAAGTGAACACATGAACATGAAAATTTAAGTGTGACAATAAAACATGACAGTGATAATCAACGACAGAACATTCCTGTTCACTGCACCTTACAGAAACCTACAAAAAGAACAATAGAGCAATTAAACAGACAAAGCATTTGTATTTAAAGAGAACAGAAAAATGGCAAATAAAAAATAATGCTTACAATTTCAAGACGTTGTGGACTCGCCATGTATGTGACATCATAAGATCTGATGATCATTGGGACCAGATGCCTGGGGTGGAAAAACATTTCTGGGTGTCTTTGCCTGTTTATGTTGGAAGTAGAAAAAAATAGTCAGCAATGTCATAGAGTCAGTTGATGTTGGCATTAACTATGAAGCTGTTTTAAGTGTTGACTTAAGGAGACAAACTACCTTAAAATCTTTCCATCCATGATCTGAACACACTGATCCTTGCAGGTGGTGAGGGGGGCTGGTGGTGCCCATCTCCAGCAGCCATCAGAGGAGAGGCAGGTTCACCCTGGACAGGTCCTTACAGGGTCCTGAAAGTCAACAACAAATAAGAAAAAGAAAGATAAATGTTAGATTAACAAGAAGAGAAAAATTCTTTCCAGTTACCTTTAAATCAAATCATGTTTATTAAGCACTTAGTGTTGGTAACAGCAGTTTTTGTTGTTGAAAATGTAGCTTTAGCTCCTCACTGAAAAAAACAAACTTACATCATGAAGACGATGTGGAGGTTCATCCTCAGAGCTGGTTGTTGATCTGGTGGAGTCAGAGCTTCTTCTGAGACAGAAAGTCTTTAGGTTTCCTAACACCTGATTTCTCTGGCTTCATCTTTCATCTTCATTTGCTTAGTTAGACTGAAAACATATGTTGAAGATAAAAACCTTGATGAACGAACAACAACATCACAATATCAAAGTCTCTTTATCTTATGGAGCTTAATTAAAACCAGGTTAAGTTTATGAATTAAGTTTAAGTCACAACAAACAGCCTCCATGCAGTTATAACATGAAGCTGAATTATTACTATAATAATAATCACACAAGTCGCAATAAAATTGATAAAATAATTATTTAAGAAACCAACAAGTTATATATCTTTACTGCACTGTTTATAATAAAATGAAGATAATTAATAAGCAAACTTACCTCCAGCTAGCAACACTTAGCAGCCTTCGTCCCTTGTGACACATTTCATTTCCATCGGTTGTTGTCCCATTATGTTGTCTTCTAAATTGGACTCGGACGTCACCAGCTTGAATTTACCAAAATTGGTAACTATTGTCAAGGCTTCTCTACTTTTAAGGCAATATTATGTGAGTAAAAATGGCGAATTTAAACAGCGTCTGTTATCTTCCCTGATTCAAGTATTTTCTTCTCTTTGTGGTGTTTTTTAAATAAATGAAAATGTGCAAAACCGCCACTATCTGTGATTATAAGGCTTTTACATCACACATCTGAAAATGCATTGGGTACTTTTTTAAACATTGTGTCATAACTATAATTTTTTATTGTATGCAATTTTAATAAATATTAAAAGATTATTAAGGCACTTAAAAATTCTTACTTTTTAGGTACTTAAAAAGTATGCCTACATATTACATTAAATGCAGTAAAAGACGAACTTCTGCACAAGTATTAATTAGTTTTATTTTGTAATCAGGTTGCTGCATGTTGCAGACTTCTGCCCAGTTCCCTCTTGAAAATAAGATCTGGATCTCAACGGGGTTCACCTGGTTAAATAAAGAACATTTTAAAAAAGGCATACTTTATTAGCCTAAAATTTACTCTGAGATGAAATTTAAAACATACTGAAAATAATAATCTAAAGTAGTGTTAAGTGAATTTTAAGAAATTCTATTTTGAGCATATATTTTACACTTAATAATTAGCATATTTAAAGTGTACCTTCACAAGTTTAAGTATGTTTGTAAGGTGCACATTTTTTTTCACCTGGGTTTCTTGGAACTGATCCATGATTATGATATATTTTCAAGGTTAAACAGGCTAGAAACATATTTAATATATACAGTAAGGTTATATGATTAAAGGAGCCTCAGATAGTAGATTTATGCATGAAAAGCTCAAACTTTTGGCAGCAACTAGAGCATGTAGGATACTGGAATAAAATATATTTTTAGCAAGCAGTGACAGAACTATGCTGAATATTTGCAGGGAGCCTTAATCAGGCGGCAGTGGCTGCTGAAAGAGAAAACAACTCGACTTCCTTTCTTGCTTCTTGGAAACATTTGAAGGAATCTTGAAGCACAGCATCAGCATCAGGACAAAAGGAAGGATGGAAAACATTACCTTAGAGAGCCTTTTGTTAATTGATTTTAAATATGCTTTTACTTATTATTATTCTAATTTATCTCCAAGTGAACCTTTAAAGGTGAAACTGATTCAGATTTGGCCAGTGTTTAACCCAAATGATTTTGGATCCAAGCAGGTAAAACATGCTTGGATGACAAAGACAGCAGGAGAGCTACACAACATAAACAATATATTTTCTATCCTTGTGATCCAATGTTTTGCTGATTCTGGCATAGATTAGCATAGCCTGTAAAGAATACATGACATTACTAATACAGGCTGTACTAATTAAAGCCAAAATCATCACATATTCCCAGAGCCTTTCTTCAGTCAGTAACTTTAGGTGTATGTACAATGCTAAAAAAGAGGGAACAAAATGTCTTTTTAATTATTACACTGGTCCATTGACATAAAAAGCACAACCTTTAACTGCAGTCATATTCTCCAGTCATCTCTAATAATGGCTGTATTAGAGATGTCTAATAATAAATGAGTGAATTTTGTGTAATTTCCATGCATGGAGCTTTAAGAAATGTTAGTGTCAGTGACCAGCATGAACAAACCTGAAGTGATCAAAAAATGAATTTGATAAGAAACCTGGCAAATGTGTTAATTTACCAAAACCTCATTCATATACTGTGAACATGAAAATCAACACATTAAGAGATAAATCATATTTCATTTTTTCAGTTTAAATAAAAATAATCTCAATCCATATGAAACGTTTACCTTTATAAAGAGGTTAAAAGAAAACACTTTAGTGCAAAGTTGAAAGTCTTTAAAAGTGCAATCTTACTTGCCAGTCAGCTGTAGCTCCAAGTGCAGAGAAGCTTTGCTCCACCAGAGCAGCATTCAGCTTTCAGACAGTCTGTTGACTGTATAGTGCAGCAACTCTGAGCTCCGCCTCTGACGAAAACTCTAATGTGCCTGAGAGGAGAATCTCTGAGCCGCGTCATAGGAAGGGTTAACATCATGGATAGGTAAAGCACATGGGAAAAGGTATGTATACAGCTTGATTTTATGTATTTATACATAATAAAGTATATACATACTTTATTTTATATATTTTATGTTACAAGCACAGACTTTAATGTAGTTTATTAGGATTTAACATGAGAAAAACACAATGTAGGGCATGACTGTGAAGTGGAAGGCAAATGATGTACGGTTAACGAACTTTCACTAATAATAATTTGAAAAGTGTGGCATGAATTAATATTAATAATAAATAAATAAATGCCAGTGCAAATTAGAAGTAACTTTGGACATCTTTGAACTGCGCTGTCTGATCACTCACCTAGGAACCTTCAGATGTGTGTGGCACTCCTGAAAATGAAAATGTAGCTCCATCACTCGAGGTAAAAAAAAACAACTATATATATATATATATATAAACCTCTGCAGCTCTGTGCCACAAGCTGTGGAACTCAAAGTTTGGTGCATCAAACAATTAAATGAATGTCATATTTTAGTTGATGTCTCCGTTTTGGCAGTGACCGAAAAAGGTTAATATGAGAAGTGTCCAACATTAATACTCATGTCTGCATGTCTTTGGTCATAACTGAAATTTCCATGAATACAAACAAATTTTTTTTGCCAGCAACATCTCTGACGTAGAGGGGAGGCTTCCCTTCCTCAACAAGCAAGATGGGAACAAAGGTCAGAGTTCAGTTGATCGACAGGAATTTTCTACTGCTTTGAGAAATTCCTGTTATGTTTGTTTGCTCACTCATGTAAACACTAAGACTTTTTACTGGGTTTTTTTTTCACATTTCACCCTCCCACTGGGGATCACTTCAATCTTTTCTTCAATGTCATTATGGAATCATACCAGCTCTACTCTTTTGGTTGATCATGTCTGAGTGTGAATAAAATATCTGACCACTGAGACATTTGTTCCTAAGAGAAAGAGAAGAGTCAGCAGGCTGGTGGCATCGTTTCTTTGCTGTCAGATAACATTGGTTTTTGTTTGGAGAATAATCTTGTGAATAAGTTTTCTGGATGTCTCATATATTTGTGATATCTCGATATACATTGTATAATTGAAAAGTACATGCTTACTAGGGAGGGACACTATACTATATGAATTTACATCTGAAGATGCTGATGTTTGCTCAGTTTTAGTAAAAAGATTCATACGAATAGATTAACAACTGACATTTATTTCAGTTGGTCATGTTTGGTCATGTGACAGTGAATGATGATGATGATGATGATGATGATGATGAAGGATTCTGCAGTGTTTCATTGCAGCAGAGAAGAAGTGTCAGCTGTGTGGTCATTTTCTCACTAAAACCTCAGTGATTCTTTGGCTGCCATTTTACTCACCTTTACATTGACTGAGGCTCAATCGGATCCTTTTCCTCAAGCAAACAGTTTCACTGACATTACCAAGTGTTCTTTTTTGAATTCATGATTAAAGTGTTGTTATAAAGCCCAGTTGGAATATGTGTAGTAAGTAAAGAATAAATAGAATACAAAGTTGCTACTGAACCGATCCAAAAGACAAGAAGGTCGTATAAAAATCAGCAGCAAGTTCTCGAGGTTTTATAGTCACTATCAAAGTTGGTTTATCATGTAAAGCACTTAGAACTGCCTTGTTACTGCAATACTATATGGATGTGACTGGTGGCAGGGAGTCTTTAAGAATCTATGCTTTACAAAATGTCCAGAAGTGTAGAAGTAAAAACAAGTTAGCTTCTGTAGTTACTTTGCTTGTGTGTGTAAAAGTATATCTGACGTATACTAAAAATACACTTGTCCCAATTTCAAAATTAGTACTTTAAACACATTTAAACATAATTGTACCAAAATACACTTATAATATATTAAATAAAAGTATACTTTAAGTGAACAAAATATGAATGAATATGTATGAACTTTTAAGTGCCTTAATAATTTTTACTATTTATTAAAATTGCATGCAAAAAAAGGATAATCATCATGTAATTTTTAAGAAAGTACCCAATCAATTGTCAGATGTGTGATGCAAAAACCTTATAATCAACAGCATTAGCTCCAGTTCATACTCCAGACCAGATGGTGGCGGTTTTGCACATTTTCATTTATTTAAAAAACGCCACAAAGAGAAGAAAAAACTTGAAGCAGGGAAGATAACAGACGCTGTTCAAATTCGCCATTTTTACTCGCATAAATTGCCTTAAAAGTAGAGAAGCCTTGACAATAGTTACTAATTTTGGTAAATTCAAGCTGGTGACGTCCGAGTTAGACGACAACACAACTGGACAACAACCAATGGAAATGAAATGTGTGTCACAAAAGGAGCCCGAGGGACGAAGGCTGCTAAGTGTTGCTAGCTGGTGGTAAGTTTGCTTATTAATTATCTTATTTAATTATAAACAGTGCAGTAAAGATATATTTTATCAATTTTATTGTGACTTGTATGATTATTATAGTAATGATTCAGCTTCATGTTATAACTGCATGGAGGCTGTTTGTTGCGACTTAAACTTTAATTCATAAACTAACCTGGTTTTAATTAAGCTCCATAAGATAAAGAGACTTTGATATTGTGATGTTGTTGTTCGTTCATCAATGTTTTTATCTTCAACATATGTTTTCAGTCTAACTAAGCAAATGAAGATGAAAGATGAAGCCAGAGAAATCAGGTGTTAGGAAACCTAAAGACTTTCTGTCTCAGAAGAAGCTCTGACTCCACCAGATCAACAACCAGCTCTGAGGATGAACCTCCACATCGTCTTAATGATGTAAGTTTGTTTTTTTCAGTGAGGAGCTAAAGCTACATTTTCAACAACAAAAACTGCTGTTACCAACACTAAGTGCTTAATAAACATGATTTGATTTAAAGGTAACTGGAAAGAATTTTTCTCTTCTTGTTAATCTAACATTTATCTTTCTTTTTCTTATTTGTTGTTGACTTTCAGGACCCTGTAAGTGTCCAGGGTGAACCTGCCTCTCCTCTGATGGCTGCTGGAGATGGGCACCACCAGCCCCCCTCACCACCTGCAAGGATCAGTGTGTTCAGATCATGGATGGAAAGATTTTAAGGTAGTTTGTCTCCTTAAGTCCACACTTAAAACAGCTTCATAGTTAATGCCAACATCAACTGACTCTATGACATTGCTGACTATTTTTTCTACTTCCAACATAAACAGGCAAAGACACCCAGAAATGTTTTTCCACCCCAGGCATCTGGTCCCAATGATCATCAGTTCTCATGATGTCACATACATGGCGAGTCCACAACGTCTTGAAATTGTAAGTATTATTTTTTATTTGCCATTTTTCTGTTCTCTTGTGAGTAAAATTGGACAATTTTAAAATGCCTGTAATAAAAAATATTTGAATTATCTTGGGCATCTTGTGTAATTAATCTTTTTATGTAATTTTAGCCTAAAACAATGTAAGTACTGTAGTGTAGTTATGCATGTCTTTTACAAAATAGGTATGTAGGAATTAAGACGAATTAAGAGTAATTAAAATCGTTATCAATAGCAAGAAATCAAAAATAAAAATTAAGTGTAATTTAAATGCATTATTATATTTATAGTATATTTAAAATATATTTGAAGTATATTTAATATTTAATATAATTTTGAGTCATAATTATTATATAATTAACACTCAAAATATAATAATTATATCAAAATATATTAATATAGCTCTGGAATATGAAATTTAGAAAGTATACTTTAAGTACACAAATTATACTTGAAGTTGTTCCAAAAAAGTACGTATAGTATACCGAAGTATACTATTATTTGGAATTTTATACTATTTAAATACTACTAAAGTATACTAAGTACAAAATAAGTTGTTCCAAAATAGTACAGTTGAAGTACATTGATAAAAGTATACTAAAGTATGTTAAAATTTAGTATACTATAGTTTTTTTTTTTACCAGGGGCGTGAGGACCATTGTTTTCACACTCAGCTTAGTTTCATTTTGTAAATGTCCCAATTTGCAGAAAAATGAAAAGCACAATACACCAGCAAATGCATGAATTATAAATATGCAACATCTCACAAATGTGTAAATATTTATTTTTCAGACCATGCAATTTCATTTACCCGGTCCTTCTTTTACATTTCCCTTGGTCAAAAGTAGCAATAATTTATTCAAAAGGTCTACATAATGCACTACTGTAAGGCAAACTAAACATGCCTCCTCATGGTAAATATTTTAATGTTTACGTTCACATGATCCAAATTCTACAAACTGTATTCATGGCATCATTCAGTCTGAGGCGGTACTGCATGAGTAGAAAAAAAAGGCATGATGTCAGTATGGCAAAACGCAACACACACACACACACACACACACACACACACACACACACACACATTATACATGTTGGCTCCTCTGTCACCTTTTCTGCTGGTCAGTTAGCAAGGCTGACTATACATGCAGTGTCACTAAACTAAACATGGCTATTCGTGGAACACCAGCATCTCCAGTCCTCTAGTGGCCTCTACAATGAAGCAACTTCAACATATTAACCAAAAGACTAAAAATTATTCCATAATCATTTTGAGATCTGATAGCGCTGATAGAAAGACAGAGCTAGCAGAAGCTAGCAAACTCTACTTCAAACCTGAAGTTGTTTCACCGGATCCATCCTTGATGGTTGGAAACCCGACCCTTGAGTGAACGATTCCCATCTTCACTTTAATACCTAAACGTAAATATGCCAGGTGTTCAGACCGCAGTGCATTTGGTTTGATGAGGAGAAGAAAACCACCATGACTTGTTCAGTGCAAAGTCACCAGCTTGATTGTTTTCAGTCAAGACAGGAAAAGGACCAATCACTTCCTTCTATGTTCTTCATCTTTAAGGCAAAGGAACATTCAAACAAATTGACAGAATAAATGAATAAATACGTGCATTTATTTAACTGAAATAAACTTTAGCAATGTGTTGTCCTATCTTTGTTTACCATTAACAATATACAGACCCTCCAGTACATTCAATGAAGAGGTATTGCTTGAACCAAATCATTAAAGATTTCTCTTATAAATTGCATATAGTAAGGAAAAGATACACAATGAAATAAGATGTTTCTTTTTAAGGGATGCAATGTGTCAAAATACTTAACATCTAGATATACAGTAAACCTAAAACTAAACTTTTTAAATGATCCTAATGAAATGCTTTACGCAATTTATAGTTGACCTTAAATTGTCCCAGCTTCATTAGACTGCCATAGTTCCCATGCAATGACTTTATTTCTAAACATTTCTTGAAAAGAATAACATATTTTGTTGTATTTTATAAGAGCATTACTAAGCATAAAAAACAGAAGTATGATTGCTGGATGGGTTTTGTTTCTTTGGAGCGACTTCTGAAACAACACAGCTCCAATCTAAAACTCATGTCATATCTAATGCTGTTATTCTATTCTGTTTAGAATGAAGGTCCAGACCTTAAAACAGGGGGACATATGGAAGGTGTCCCTGTTAGTAGCTAAAGACGGCTTTGTTTGGAGCGACACATCACTGGATGTGTGAACAGTGAAGATGGTCAGCTTGGCTCCTGAAGCTTCATGTTACACGGCCGTTCAGGAGACGCTGTCCCTCTGTGACGCCTTCACTAGAACAAACCATCAATACTGTCAATAACATCGATTCTTTAGAACTAAACTTTAAAAGCCTCTCAATAAAATCAAATCTTAAAGCTGCTCCAGCAGCAGGTGGTACCTGTTTATTATAGGCTGGATGAATATATATGTGTGTGTGTTATATATATATATATATATACATATATATATATATATTATATATATATATATATATATAGATATATATATATATATATATATGTATATATATATAATATAATACATAAATATATATATGTATATATATGTTATATATATGTATATATATGTATATAATATACTACATCATACTGTATGTATATTATATGTATGTATATAATACTATACATATATATATACATATACATATATACATATATACATATATACATATATATATATATATAATATATATATATATATATATATATATATATATATATATTATATATACACTAGGGATGTGCCGATCAGGTTTTTTTCTCCCGATACCGATCACATAATTATTATTTATTTATTTTTTATCATTAACACTACCGTTACATTATGTAGAAAAAGGAACCATGAATTCACCTTAATTTAGACAAAAACTTGTTTTTAATAACTTTTCCATGAAGAAAACTAAACAAAACAGGCATTGTGCAAATTGTACTGCTATCAATAATACTATCTTTAACAGACTGATAACATATGAGGCTCTGAAGAAGCTAAATAATGCAAATAAAACCTCTCAACATTGCCAAAAAATTCAAGTATAAAACTTAACATTCAAAGGCAAAAACAGGATCAATTACAATAAACAATCCAGAGTTACTGAATGAAAACTTCCTGTTAGCATAGCGGCTAGCTGGTTACTGCCAGTTCTGATTGGCTGTTTCTGACTGAGCGGAGTAACAGGGAGGAGATCGATTATTTTTTTAGAGATTATCTGTCTCATGTTAGGACAGAGAAAGTTTTAATATGCATGTAAAATGTATTTTTTAAGTTAGATGCTGCAGCTTTAAACAGGTTCGGTGTGAGAGTCACTACCAGGTGGAGCAGAAGCGGCTCCGTGTTCAAATATTACTAAATATTAAATATTACTAAATATTAAAATATTATAAATATTAAATATTACTAAATATTAAATATTACTACCTGTAGCGGAGCAGCGGTTCAACAGCAGAACCAGCGTCTTACATCGCAGCTCCAAGACTTAAATCATTTACAGGTTATTAGTTTATCTTTCTGACCGTCATGCTAATCCGGTGATTGTTTGTAGCTGTGCTGCTTCACCTGCTGTCTGATCCTCCATGTCTTTTTACTGCACTGAGCCTCGATGTAGCCAAACTCCGTCATTGTTTTTATGTCTATTAGCTTCGTTGTGTTGATGCATTTTGATCTGCTTCTATTTTCCGCCCAACACGCAAACGTCCTCATTCACTCAGTGGTTATAGTTACACATCCTTAGCATTTGTTGCTGCGCGTTTGCACAGTGAAGGAAAGACGAGACCAGCTGGACAGACAGGCTGGGAAATGAGATGCAGGTGATCGATATCGGTAACAGAGCCAATGATCGGCCGATCCCGATCATCACCGATTTCACGGAAATCGGCCGATTATGATCGGTGACCGATCGATCGGCACACCTCTAGTTTATACATATACATATATATATATATTCATCAGCAGCACCCAGTTTCTCCTCAGACTGCACTGTGCTCTTGAATGAAACTTTCACTCTCTCAGATGTGCAACACAGTTGTCACATCAACATGGCGGCTGTTGCTTTGTTCTGCTGGAAATGAGTGAGTGAATGAGTGAGTGAATGAACTGTGTTGTGTTTTTACCTCCTGGATCTACAGCTGACATGAACATGTGGAACAGTTTTTTGCTCTGAATGGCTTTCAGGCTTTTTCACGTCCTTTTAATTTTCTTTGCTGTATTTTTTGCATGTTGCCATGTCCTGTACGTAGAATAAAGTGAACAAACAACAAACCAAAAAGATCACTTGAGATAAAAATCTTGACATGCCATCAGCACATATGGTACATATTAGAACCTTATATTGTTTATGTACAAGAAGCATTCAAAGTGGGCTGAAGGTTAGGTCAGAGTTAACAGGCTGACTGTCTATATAAGGAAGGGAAGAACATTTGGATCCGCTTGGACTGACAAGTGGAACAAAGAGGACGGAGTTGTTTGGCTGCTTCTCGGAGAGCAAACAGATCCACGATGAAGGACAGGCTGAGCTCAGTTCAGTTGATCCTCATACTGTTTCCGGAAACAGTCACCAGCAGGAAAAAACTCCCAGCATCGCTCCTGGTACATCTTCCATACATAAGACTCCTTCAAGAGGAACAGACAGCATGAGAAGGATTGCATCTAATTTTAGGACTTTAAAACTAACAAGAAAAAAAATGCTATCAGAAAATATCCACCATGAACATATTATATCAACATATGTGGAACGAACTGGACCGTAAATACTGGGAGCAAAATGTCCCTCAGAATGAAAGAAAAGCTGAGTGGAGAGGAGCTGCTTTACCTGGCCTGTGTGCTCAGTTTCATCTTTGTTTATCAGATACATCAAAAAGAATCTGAAACACACAAACATTTATTACATTTATTACAGATGACGGAACGAACTGTGTACAGAAATATTGGAGTTTATCAGAAAAACCACCATTTCAAACTTAAGGGGAGATGTTGCAAAAAACCAAGTTCTATTATGTTATAACATTATTCATTCATCAAAAACACACCTAAACTAATACTTTGATTCTTTCACACATGTTTGAGAAATCCTCAAATCAAAGCTCACTGCCTAAAACCTGTTTAGCTAATGAGGTTTTTTTTTTTTTTTTTTTTTAAATTGATTCCAAATGCAGCTTATTGATTGAGGACCAGCCATATAAAAACTAGAGTTTAACACTGACCACTGTCTCTGAACATGATGAGACTTACAGGTTTTAAACTCCACAGGAGGAAAGAACATATTTGACCTTATTAAAGGTCACCATCACATTAGAATGAGAACATGTGTTGGTTTTTACATTTCTTTGCTAAATGTAAAACCTCTTGACATATTAGCAGTCGTATATAAATAATCCTAGTAATAACTGCTGCAGTGCCTTGCCCACTGAAACTTTGGCAAAGTGCAAGGCATCAGTTGAGCTGAAGGTTCCCAAGCAGCAGCTGCCTTCAAGCTGCAATAACAGGAACAACCAATAAAAGCACAGAGGAGCCTCTTATACTCACAAGTAGTTGGCTAAGTTGTGCTCTTGTAGTGTGTGAGATTCAAACCCATGTGGTACTGTGTCAAAATACTCATTTCCTATTCCACAGATAAAACATTTGGTCTGCAAGAAAACAAAGACAAAGGTAATAAGTTCTCTCCAGCAATTACTGATCTTCATCTCTGACATCTGCTAGCTGTTAAGCTAAAATTTGCATATGACTATCAAATAAATACTGAAATTGGTAAAATGGTGGAAAATGTGCTGGTGGCACAGAGACAAATGTGTGTGTCTTCACCTCCATGTCTTCTTTGACTTGTTCCTGCTGGTCTCTCAGTTCACCAAAAGCATCAATGATCAAGCCTAGAATTGGACGAGAAAAATCCCATTTCTCAGGCCGGTCAGCTATGCAGCACATTTCAACTTACTCCTCAAAACCTCCGCAGCATCAGGCACTCAGAAAACTGAACCCAGTGAACTGTTGAACTAAATAACAGTGAATTCAACAACCCAATCTGATCCTTTGCAAAGTCCTGTATCATATCAGGTTAAGAAGAATCGCACATGCTCAGAAGCTTACTCAGTGAAGTAACTTAAATGGTGCAGCCATCTTTATGAAGGTATTTTTGGTGCAACATGATGATGATTCCATCATGTGTAGAGATTTCTGATATCCACACATGATGTGTATCAAACCTTGCAGAAAGTCCTCACCAATCCACCACATAACAGGATAACAGGACTATAACTCCTGTCTGGAAAGTGGGATTTTGGCCAAACTTTTAAAATTTGTTGATGAACTTGTACTGAACCGGACAGAAGGCTATTTGGAAGATTCGCCAAACGTGCCACCTAGTGGACAGGCATGGGATTGGTGAGAATCGTTGACAGAGGCACCTTCTCGCTGCCATATGAGGCCACTTAGGAGTCATGTTCCACAAAAAAATCTGCAAATTGGACAGGGAAAGTTTTTGTGCTTTCTTATCTTTGTCATCCCTGTCAGTATGTTTTCCTCTTACTTTTGACCTCAGATGAGACAGAGCAGTGGTACCATCATTCTGAGGCATTTTGTCCATAGGAGCATATATCTGCTGCGTCTCTCACCCTGTATGATGGCCAGCAGGATTACAATGACAAAGAAGAAGAATGTAATGTCAAAGATGATCCTGTAGATCTCGTACTCGTCGCCCGCCGGATCCTCAATTTGGTCACCAATCCCTCCGCCAGCTCGAACGCCCACATACATGTGGAACATGTAACACTGGGCAAGAAATGGAGAGGAAGAAGGTGAAAGAAAAGTGGATTGTTTAAGTTGTTTTAGCTGTTTTGATATTTAATCCGTAATATTAACTCTCTTCTGACCTTCATAACACAATTCAAGTCAACCTTCTCCAATTTTTTTAGTGATTTAGTGGTTTTGTGATTTATTTCTATTTTTTCTGTTTAGTTTGTGTTTTTAATGTTGTAAAGTGTCCTTGGGTATTTGATCAAGAAGCACCACATGTTGGTTTTTATTATTTAAAGGCACAATGCACATTAATTAGCAGTATTTCAGCTTATCACTGTAGTTAGGTGTGTAGACATACAGTAAACGAAGGAAACAGAAGTTTTTGATGTTAATAAAAGGCCAACCTTAGTAAACTATTAGCTGACAAAAAAGGGACAGAAACAATGATTTCATTCAGTTCTGATATATATTTCAAAGGAAAAACATGTAATAAAATAGGAATTTAAGTGACAACATCTTTGCAAAGTAAACTAGGAAACAGGCTTAGGAATGTTGTACCAAAGATTAAACTAACAGAACACAAAAATCAAATAAAATAACTAAATATGAGGTATATTGGTGCATCAGTTGATGCCAAGAATGTACAGATGACTTATAAAAGGGTCTTGATTAAAGAGTTATACGTCATAATACAGGAAAGAAACTAAAAATATCTTCGAACCAAAATGAAGAGATGAAACGAAAAATAGGGAAGAAGAAGAAAACAGATGCATTTTCTTCCAGGCACAAGGGAAAAAGAAACAGAACAGGAAGAAAATGATCACTTCACTCCACTATGTGGGGAGAATGTGGCTGTGTGGGTAGCTTGTGATCAGAAGGTTGTCAGTTCAATTCCAGCTTCCTCCTGCTACGTGTCGATGTGCCCTTGAGTAGCACTTAACCCCAAATTGCCTACTGATCTGTGTGAGTGTTTGTGAGTGCGAATGGGTAAATGTGACTAGAGTAAAGCGCTTTGAGTGGTCAAAATGATTGGAAAAGCAGTTCATTTATATAAACTCTGAAACCTGAGGCGAGTGACTCCATGACTACAGACTTCCTCTTGTTCATCCCTCTAAGCTCCTGTCATCTTACCGCGGTTCAATGCAGGCAGAGCTGCTACTATTGGCTCCTTAATAGGAACCAGTTGCTCCATCAAGTGCTACGGCTGGGT
This sequence comes from Poecilia picta, assembly GCA_033032245.1. Taxonomy (NCBI): domain Eukaryota; kingdom Metazoa; phylum Chordata; class Actinopteri; order Cyprinodontiformes; family Poeciliidae; genus Poecilia; species Poecilia picta. The sequence continues at coordinate 4,001,272 of CM065371.1, forward strand.
GACTAAAACGGATTAGTGTGTGTGTCCCAAAACGTCTGGGTGACACAAGGTACTTCCTAACTGCAGAAACGCAAACAGCCAGATTCCTTTTTATAATTATCTCTTAAACATGGCAGAGAACAGACAGTTGCTGCCTATATGTCCATAGATACTCATTAAAATACATAATTCTAGGGCTTTTATAATCAGAAGACACAATAGTGTAGCAGATTATCTGCAGATCCAAGCATGATCAGGCCTGAACGCTCTGACCCTGCTTCTCCCACCATAAATGGAGGCCAATGATTCTGGTAAGACAGGCGGTAAGATACTGACTGGTTTCAGTTCCTCAGCAGTTCATTGATGAATCATGCAGAAAGTCAGACATCAGTAAAACTTTGCTCCACCAGCTTGTTTTTCTACAGGTTTACATCAACATATTTGACTTTTAGCACAAGTTCAGACATGATTTAAGGCCATTGGTGCATTCAATCAAAACTATGTTTTATTGAAATATGTTCAGATCTACTTCATATTCATTTAGATGTCAAAGCAAATGTAAAAGTCACTGCAGTTGTTTCTTTGTATTCAAACTCATAACAAATACAATCAATCAATAAATACAATCAATGAATGTGGAGATATTTATCATACTCACTGTCAACATGTCATCACACTTCATGTCTGGAAGTTCTCCATCTTCACTTTTGTTGTAAAACTTTCTAAAGAAGTTGAAGGCAACCACTGTGTAGAGATAAACCACCACTGCTAACAGACCAACAGTGAGCACAAGCTGGAAGACAAGAAGGATGAAAACACTACTTTGATGGCCATCAGGGTCAGAACATTTATAATGCCATGATATGGAGATTTTCATTATCGATCAACTCTAACTGAGCTGGAACGTCTGTGCTGACTTCCTGCATCCGTTTGCCAACACATTCATCAGCAGCACTCTGGAATAATGTAGAAAAAACATTCCTCCAAAAGAAAGAGGCAATGTTCAGGTGGTATTTAAAAAAAACCTGTTTTTATTTTTGCTCATGCTGCTCTCACAAGATGCCACCCTGAGCAGTTGCCCATTTCCTCCATATCAGAAACCAACAAGAAACACAGCAAAGCTCCTGAGCAGAGAATCTGCAGTTAGTGTTGCTGTCTCTACAAAACACTTTAACCTCCTTTCTAGATGGAAAATCATTTTAATATCTTATGTTTTATTGTTATTTTTTTTTAAAGTTACACTACAGGAACCTATCCATAACTTGACTGAACAAGTTAAGTTTTTGTGTGATTTTCTTGAAAACATGTGAAGTTTGGTAAGTAATTTATATTCATTCATTGTGAATCATTTGACTTCAAGTGAAATTTAACATTTCCTTTACAAATAAACCCCAAACTATTAAAACTAAGCTTAAAACAGCCTAAACGGAGTTAACTATAAGCTATACTAAAGTTTACACAAATAATAGGTACATTTTAGTGAAGTATTTCATAAAACATAATTAACTGCATGAAGATTAAAACTCAATCCAAGACTTTTCTAACTTTTAATTTTTAACTTCTAACTTAAAGAAATTAAATACAACTTTATTTATTTATTGTTTTATAATTACATTAGAAGAATTTTCCTTCCATCATGCTTTGCTTAGACTAGCGGTTCTCAACATGGGGTTCGGCCCCCCAGGGGGCGCTGGGAGGCCTTAGGGGGCGTTTGGTCAAAGGTAAACTTTACACCTTAAATGCACAACAATACCAGTTTAGACTTTGAGCAACTTGGTAAAACTATATTGTGTAACATTAAATCATGTTTGGCTGCAACATGGCGGCTATTCTATTCAGTGTTTGTAGCTTCTTGTTAGCTTCTTGTTAGCTCCTCTCCTGCTACTGGCAGCTAAAATCACGATACCTTCACTGTGTTCCCTCTGAAAAATGAACCTATTTAAATAAATAAATCCCTCCATGGTGACACCAGATAGAGATCGTTCATTTTATAGCGTTAACACCGGAGCTGTAAGTGGTTCGGTATGAAACGGGTGATAGAACAACACAGAGCTTTAAATGTCAATAATCAGGATGCAGAAATGCTTTTTCCCCATCGATGCGCTTCCCGACCGACCTGAACCATATGCGGTAAAAAAAAAAAAAAGACGCGCACATTGCGCAAAACGGAGCGACGAACTAGATGTGAATTATGGCATAAAAACAGAGAATCCGACGCTAAATAGTGAAAAAAATCAACACATGATGATTAGACGGAGCAGCAGGTGATGAGTTCAGCGTCAATAAACGATAAAATAAATGTAGCAACAGGAAAGAAACTAAAGTGGACATAGCAATAAACCAAGAGAGGATAATATTAATCAAATGAAACTAAATGGAAATGAATGAAGAACAAAATGCAAGAATAAACTATGAAACTAAACTAAATACAGAGGAATAAACTGGTATGGCAAGACCTTTAGAGCAATAATTAATACAGAGACTGTATGGCAAGAATAAACAGACACTATTTCCAGATAAAAGGTAAAATAATATTGTTAATGGGTTTATTGAGACCATATCTAGTACTGAGAATAAATATATCTTACAGACCATAACAGTAAAGAACTGATCAATAATTTTTATGTTTTAATTAGATTTGATATATTTATTTCTTCAATATTATTTTTCATATCAGTGTTAATGTCATGAGGCTGAGACTCCATGACACTTTCAATTTGACTCATTAGGATTTGATTAAGAACCAGATTTGTTCTTTGTAAAACTATTAATCTATAATCAATAGACAGATCTATATAAAGATATAATCCATGTTTCTGTCACATATTTGTATGACATTAAAAGGACCTGGAACTTTTGCTTTTCCACTGAAAGCTCTGGTTTGCACATTAAATGCCATGTGGGTGAAGTTTTATGGATGATGCTCTGATGTCCCATTATCCTGAAGGCAGCACAGAGCTGCACCACCAGAAACTGACAGAAACACTGAAGAGAAGAAGAGTTATGATTAATGTAGATATGGTTCTATCCATGTTTTAATGTTGCAGAGCTCAGTCAGTTTGCAAATAGTTCAAAATTTAAACTGACATGTTGTTCATCTTTTATCTGGTCATTTTGTGGAATATTTAACAACTAGAAAATGGCAAAGAATAAGAATATTTTCTCCACTCTGATTGGATGCTGTTCGGCCTACCAATTTTAACTTGAATGTTCATTGCATTTTTCATAGACACCTGTATTATTTTTATATTATTATATGTATTATTTTTTATGATAAATACAGAAACAAACATAAAAATCAAAACATCTACAATAGTGATAGTAATATTAATGATAAAATAATAGTCAGTGCAAAGTAGCCTACAAATTCTTTGGTGGGGGCAGTGAGGGACCTGGATAAAGGCTGGGGGGGCGCTGGGCCAAAAACGGTTGAGAAACACTGGCTTAGAACAAATCATGTTTTATCATATCAGTGACAATTTAAATTTTAAATTTATTCATTTTTTTGTGGTCAATCCTTCACGTTTTTTAAGAGGCTCATATGACAAAGTCAAAGTTGAAGGTCATTATCCATAGTGTGTGGATAATTAATGACTGCAGGGACTCCTAGAATGACTCCTAGAATGACTCCTAGAATGACTCCTAGAATGACTCCTAGAATGACTCCTAGAATGACTCCTAGAAAATGACTCCTAGAATGACTCCTAGATGACTGGGCTCCTAGAATGACTCCTAGGGGCCTTTTAGCCTTTATATTAACAAGCGTGTTACACACACAAACACACACACACAGTCTGCTTACCTGTTTGCCATTATGTGTGACTGAAGAGAGGATGGTCCGAAGGGTCTTGAAGCCCATAGCAATGTCCAGCAGATGGGCAGCAAAGAAGAAGTTGTTATAGTGACCCAGGATGGACATGGTCATGTACCAGGCCAGATACAGGAAGGACTACAGCAACAGGACAGCACCATGGTTACGGACTGATGCAGGAACCACACTTATATCATCATATGGTATTTATAAACAATATGAAAGGAGTTTTGGGTAAAAAGTTTTGGAATTAAAGTTCGACTTGTTATTGCACTTTCCTCTGGGTTTCAAACATCAGAACTAACCTAAGTTAAAATGTTTAATATTTATGTGAAAATAGATTAATTTCTTTTTCAAGCATGTCCTGTGTTACAAAACGTTTTGCTTAGTAATGCTAATTATTAGCATAAAGACTATGCTAATAATTGAAATGGAAATGAAAAAGGCACATTTCTGTCAAAAATTAAGTGCTTAAATTAAGTATAATTATTAAGAAACCTTGACAACTGTGTGGATAATGACTCAATATATCTGATTAGACTGAACTCACCATATATACCAAACTAAAATATGTTAAGTCAAATATTGTTGTCATGTTGAGTTAACAACTATAAATGAGTATTTGCTGATATGTTATTGTACAAAAGTAATATTTTCATCCAACTTGCTGTCAGTGAGCATAACTCAGTGAGTTGTTCTTTTACTCAGTACATGCGTGAGGCATGTCCACTGCGTGATCAGACAAAATGAGCAACAACTGGACAATCCTTGGACTGGGGACAATCAAAGGCCGCCCCAAAATGTCACATTTGGTCACAAGTCATAATGCCTCAGATGTCTGAAGTTATGTCGTAGCGACGTCCCCCAGAGCAGTAGCTGCACGGCTCAATGTCCATTAAACAGGCAGTTTCCAACAGGCACCATTGCAAATCCACCTCATCCTAGTTGGTCATGTATGACCACTAGGATTATCGCCACATCAGGCTCAGACCAGCGACACACACACAGCTGATGAGACTATTGGTCTGCACAACAGACGCATCACACTTCAGACTGTCTGTACCCGCCTATGAGAACAAACTGGGTCAAAATCAAACTCCTCAACCTGACCCTTATGTTCAAAGGACTGTCAATTCGTTACAAATGGATGTTATCAATGCCAATATGAAGGTCAGTAATTGCTGAATTTATAGTTTGAGTTTCTCTATAGATTGCGTAACCCAAATGTTCATAAAACTCATATTTGACATGTGGCATTTATATTTTTGTTCAGTGTATTCCTGGATATTAAAATAAATCTAATATTGTGAAGCATCTGAAAACCCACACTGGGTTTTAAATGTTTAGATGGCGTCTCTTTGTGCATGTGGCTGCTGGAATACTTACATTATCAGTAAAAACAACCCCAAGCTTCCAGATCTGATACTTCACATCGATGGAGTTGAGCCTGTTAGGAGGCAAGACAAGGTTGGCTTTCTTTATGTTCATAATAAATAATAAAGCATTTTATGTATTAAGATGTGAAATCTATGAGGAATACTGTGCTTGAATCTCTCACTAGTGGCTTCAGTATGTATGACTCTAAGGAAGACAGTAAGGGAATGTGTTTCTTCTGTTGTTTTTCTGTAATATATTCAATAGTTCAATTAAGACATTGATGGGGAAAAAAGTGAAATCAATGGACTGATGCCAATAACCGTTTTAATAAGAGCTACTAAGTTTTCAAACATGGCTTCTAGTTTATTCAGAACTCCAGATCATGTCAACCCAGGATATTAAATTAAAATGGCCTCGACATGCCAGCATTTTATGCGAGTAGGAATTAAAAAAAAATCTACTATATTACAATGAGTCCAAATGGCAGAAAGTACATCTTCCTGTTTAAAGAATGTTGAATTGTAGAGTAATTGGTTTGCAGGAAAAGCTTGAAACCTCAAGACTACATCGTGTTAATTATTCATTAATATTTAGTTTTAATTTTCCTGCTCTTAAAAGGACACACACACACTGTTGGAGTAAGACACTTACACAGCGGCCAGTGAACTGTCTTTCCTGGGTTTTCTTTTCTTGTGAGCGTCACTGAAATCCAGAGCAGCCTTGTCCAACCCCAGCAGCTCACTGATGCGGTCATGGCCATAAAACTCCCCATATTTATCCATCACCTGCACAAGGTAAAAGACTGTATGAAAAATGTCCAAAATTCATTCAGTTAAACTTCACACATGTGAATTCCTTTGTCTACCTTCCTCTTTACAAACTTATCCCAGTAGTTGTTGGGGAAGGATCTGAAAGGACAACATTTTTATGGAAGTGAAGAGAAATGTAAGTGATAAAAAAGAAAAAGATGAATGCATTTTATTTTCTGGCTCTTTTTGTTCCTGTTCTGATCTACTCACTGAGTGTTGATCACAAGTCTGTCCCACTGTCCTTTAATGTCGTCCTCAGATGGTTGCTCAGTGATGTAAAGACCATCAAATTCAAGCTTCCTGGCCACTTCCTTCTCACGTTTGAAGATCACCAGTGGAACCTACAGGAGCCGCACAAAACAATACAGGATATCGAAACATTTTAAACTACTTTGAATAATGAACTGAGCATACTGTACTGTACTAGGATCAGTTGGAATGTGTGTGATTGAGTTGGAATCATGTTTTTGTAAATTGCCTGTTGATGACATTGCTTGGTGCTATAGAAATAAACTGAATTGAAATTAACTGTTAACATCAGGAAATCCAAACCAAACGAGGCTTTTTTTTTTTTTTGCTTTGTTTCGTAATTTGCCAATCTTGCCTTCAGACAGTAGTATCCGATGATGCAGAAGAAAGAAATGACGGTGTGGAGAACAGCCAGGATCCGTAACATGGGCTCCATGTATCCGCTGCTTTCCTCCAGAACAAAACGCACTGAGACTGGCTTCAGAGGCTCGCCCGTCTCATCCGACACCCGTTCGTTCAATTCCAGCCTTTCTCCAAGCAGTGGATCCCACTGAACACTGCTGTCTGCATGGCTGCTGCTGTGAACAGTTTCCTTCTCTTCCACCAGGGATGAAGAAGTAGAAACCTGGCAGGAACAAGTTAACTAGCTTTTTTCACAACAAAGCAACAACAACAACAAAAGACCTTAAAAAAGAAAGAGAATACTGTTTCCTTTTCAGGCAGGTTCTACAAGAAAACCAGTTGTTCTTTAATTGCTCTTTGCAATTAAAGAACAAATACTTTACAAACTAATAACTGCTTCAAACAACAGTCTGCTTTAGACAGTCTACATGTGGATAACAAAGTACTAAACCTAACCCAACAGATTTGTGTAGTAATGCTGCTCTATAAAGCATTCTGCAACACTGACACTCTTTAGCTATGGCCTGATTTCATGACCCATGACCCCTGACCCCTGACCCAGGCTTCTAACCATGTCAGATGTTTGCAGATCATTTATTATCACCCTCAACTATTCAAAGGCTTTTTAACAGAAACAGTTGCCATAATGTATTATGGCAACTGGAATAGAGGACTAAAGAATGAGTGTTGTGTTGTGTGTAGTGTAGGTGTGTGTGGTAGGTGTAGGTGTGTAGTGTGTGTGTAGGTGTGTGTGTGTAGTAAGGTGTGTGTGTGTAGTGTGTGTGGGTGTGTGTAGGTGTGTAGTGGTGTGTTGTAGGGGTGTTGTGTAGGTGTGTGTGAGTGTGTGTGTGTGTGTGTGTGTGTTGTGTGAGGTGTGTGTGTGTGTGTGTGTGTGTAGGTGTGTGTTGTGTGTGTGGTGGTGGTTGTGTGTGGTGTGTGTGTAGGTGTGTGTAGTGTGTGTAGGTGTGTGTAGTGTTGTGTAGGGTTGTGTGTGTGTGTGTAGGTGTGGTGTAGGTGTGGTGTGGTGTGGTGTGTGTAGGTGTGTGTGTGTGTGTGGGTGTGTAGGTGTGGTGTGTGGTGTAGGTGTGTGTGGTGGTGTGTTAGTGTGTGGTGTGTGTGGTGTGTAGGTGTGTGGTAGGTGTGTGTGTAGTGTGTGTAGTGTAGGTGTGTGTGTGGTGTGTAGGTGTGTGTGTTGTAGTGTGTGTGTGTGTTGTGTGTGGGGTGTAGGTGTGTGTGTTGTGATTGTGTGTGTGTTTGTGTGTGTGTAGGTGTGGTGTGTGTGTAGGTGTGTGTGTGGTGTGTGTAGGTGTGTGTGTGTGTGTGGTGTGTAGTGTGTGTGTGTGTGTGTGTGTGTAGGTGGTGTGTGTAGGTGTGGTGTGTGTGTTGTAGGTGTGTGTGTGGTGGTGTGTGTAGGTGTGTGTGTGTAGTGTGTGTGTAGGTGTGTGTGTGTGGTGGTTGTGTGTGAGGTGTGTGTGTGTAGGTGTGTGTGGTGGTGTGTGTGTGTGTAGGTGTGTGTGTGTAGGTGTGTGTTGTGTAGTGTGTGTGTGGTGTGGTGTGTGTAGGTGTGTGTTGTGTGTAGGTGTGGTGTGTGGTGTGTGTGTGTGTAGGGTGTGTTGTGTAGGTGTGTGTGTGTAGGTTGTGTGTGTGTGTGTGTGTGTAGGTGTGTGTGTGTAGGTGTGTGTGTGTAGGTGTGTGTGTGGTGTGTGTGTGTGTAGGTGTGTGTGTGTGTGGTGTGTGTGTGTAGGTGTTGTGTGTGTGTGTAGTGTGTGTGTGTGTAGGTGTGTGTGTGTAGTTGTGTGTGTGTGTAGGTTGGTTAGGTGTGTGGGGTAGGTGTGTGTGTGTGGTGTGTGTGTGTAGTTGTGTGTGTGTAGGTGTGTGTGTGTAGGTGTGTGTGTGTGTGGTGTGTGTAGGTGTGTGTGTGTAGGTGTGTGTGTGTGTGGTGTGTGTGTGTAGGTGTGGTGTGTGTAGGTGTGGGGGTTGTGTGTGAGGTGTGGTGTGTGTGTGTGTGTGTGTGTGTGTAGTGTGGTGTAGGGGTGTGTTGTGTGAGGTGTATGGTGTGTGGTGTAGGTGTGTGTGTAGGTGTGTGTGGTGTGGTGTGTAGGTGTGTGTGTGTAGGTGTGTGTGTGTAGGTGTGGTGTGTGTGTAGGTGTGTGTGTGTAGGTGTGTGTGTGGTGGTTGTAGGTGTGTGTGTAGGTGTGGTGTGTGTGGTGTGTGTGTGTGTAGGTGTGGTGTGTGTGTGTAGGTGTGTGTGTGTAGGTGTGGTGTGTGTGTAGTTAGGTGTGTGTGGTGTAGGTGTGTGTGTGTGTGTGTGTGTGGTGTGTGTGTGTAGTGTGTAGGTGTGTGTGTAGGTGTGTGTGTGTATGTGGTGTGGTGGTAGTGTGTGTGTAGGTGTGTGTGTGTGTGGTGTGTGTGTAGGTGTGTGTGTGTGTAGGTGGTTGTGTGTGTGTTAGGTGTGTGTGTAGTGGGTGTGTGTGTGTGTGTGTGTGGTGTGTGTGGTAGGTGGTGTGTGTGAGGTGTGTGTGTGTGGTGTGTGTGTGTGTTGTAGGTGTGTGTGTGTGTGTTGTGTGTAGGTGTGTGTGTGTAGTGTGTAGGTGTGTGTGTGTGTAGGTGTGGTTGTGTAGGTGGTGTGTGTGTAGTGTGTGTGTGTGTGTGTGTTGTGTGTGTGTGTAGTGTGTGTGTGTGTAGGTGTAGGTGTGTGTGGTGTGTAGTGTGTGTGTGTGTAGGTGTGTGGTGTGTAGGTGTGTGTGTGTAGGTGTGGTGTGTGTGGTGTGTGTGTGTGTGTGTGTAGTGTGTGTGTGTGTGTGTAGGTGTGTGTGTAGGTGTGTGTGTGTGTGTGTGTGTAGTGTGTAGGTGTGTGTAGGTGTGTGTGTGTAGGTGTGTGTGTGTGTGTGTAGTGTGTGTGTGTAGGTGTGTGTAGGTGTGTGTGTAGGTGTGTGTGTAGGTGTGTGTGTGTGTAGGTGTGTGTGTGGTGTAGGTGTGTGTGTGTGTAGGTGTGTGGTAGGTGTGTGTGTTGTGTTAGGTGTGTGTGTGTAGGTGTGTGTGTGTGTAGGTGTGTGTGTGGTGTAGTGTGTGTGTGTGGTGTGTGTAGGTGTAGTGTGTGTGTGTAGGTGTGTTGTGTGTAGTGTGTGTGTGTAGTGTGTGTGTGTAGTGTAGGTGTGTGTAGGTGTGTGTGTGTGTAGGTGTGTGTGTAGGTTGTGTGTGTGTGGTGTGTGTGTGTGTGGGTGTGTAGGTGTGTGTGTGTAGGTGTGTGTGTAGGTGTGGTGTGTGTAGGTGTGTGTGTGTAGGTGTGTGTGTGTAGTGTGTGTGTGTAGGTGTGTGTGTGTAGGTGTGTGTGTAGGTGTAGTGTGTGTGGTGTAGGTGTGTGTGTGTGTAGGTGTTGTGTGTGTGTAGGTGTTGGTTGTGGTGTGTAGGTGTGTGTGTGTGTAGTGTGTGTGGTGTGTGTGTGGTGTGTGTGTAGGTGTGTGTGTGTGTAGGTGTGTGTAGGTGTGTGTGGTAGGTGTGTGTGTGTAGGTGTGTTGTGTAGGTGTGTGTGTGTGTAGTGGGTGTGTGTGTGTAGGTGTGTGTGTGTAGTGTAGTGGTGTGTGTGTAGGTGTGTGGTGTAGTGTGTGTGTGTAGGTGTGTGTGTGTAGGTGTGTGTGGTGTAGGTGTGTGTGGTGTGTGTGTGTTGTAGGGTGTAGTGTGTGTGTGTGTGTGTGTGTGTGTGTGTGTGTAGGTGTGTGTGTGTAGGTGTGGTGTGTGTAGTGTGTGTGGTGTGTGTTTGTAGGTGTGTGTAGGTGTGGTGTGTAGGTGTGTGTAGGTGTGTGTGTAGTGTGTGTGTGTGTGTAGGTGTGTGTGTGTGTTAGGTGTGTGTGTGTGTAGGTGTGAGGTTGTGTTGTGTAGGTGTGTGTGTGTAGGTGGTGTGTGTAGGTGTGTGTGTGTGGTAGGTGTGTGTGTAGGGTGTAGGTGGTGTGTGTAGGTGTGTGTGTAGTTGGGTGTGTGTAGGTGTGTGTTGTGTGTGTGTAGGTGTGGTGTTAGGTGTTTTGGGTGTGTGTATGTGTGTTAGGTGTGTGTGTGTAGGTGGTGTGTGTGTAGTGTAGGTGTGGTAGTGTGTGTGTGTTAGGGGTGTAGGTGTGTGTGTTGTAGGTGTGTGGTGTGTTGTGTGTGTGTGTGTGGTGTGTGGTGTGTGTGTGGTGTGTGTGTGTAGGTGTGTGTGGTGTGTAGTGTGTGTGTGGTGTGTGTGTGGTGTGTGTGGTGTGGTGTGTGTGTGTGTGTGTGTGTGTGTGTGTGTGTGTAGGTGTGTGTGTGTGTGTGTTTGTGTGTGTGTGTGTGTGTGTGTGTGTGTTGTGGTGGGTGTGTGTGTGTGTGGTGTGTGTGGTGTGTGTGGGTTGTGTGTGTGTGTGTGTGTGTGTGTGTGTGTGTGCCCAGTGTTATTTTTGGGTTAGGTTTAATACTGAGGTGTGAACTGAGTTTAGGATTATACTGTAGAAATCAATGACAAATGAATGGAAGTCAGTGCAAAGTCATTGTGAAGATACATGTGTGTGCATGCGCACGCTGGTTGTGTGTGTGTTCCTACCATACCCAGTTCCCTATTACCTTATAGAATAGAAGTATAAAATTAATTGCAAATGCAACAAGCAGGGCCAGCATCCTCATGTTGTAGAAGTTTCTGGCAAAGTAGTTCTGTAGGGACGACAGGAAGACAACAGCAGATTGATGATTCTGGAACAGATTTCCAACATCATCTCATCTACTGACTGAATGAGAACATTCTAGTCCAGGAGTGTCCAAAGTCGTTCCTCAAGGGCCGACATCCTGCATGTTTTAGTCTCTCCCTGGTTTAACGCACCTGGATCAAATGAGGCTCATTAGAGGCCTAAGAGGAACATTGACAAGATGAAAAGTTTGTTACTACCACCAGGGAGAGAATAAAACGTGTAGGATGCCGGAGCTGGAGGACCGACTTTGGACACTCCTGTTCTAGTCCATACATGAAAGTACTTATGCCTTCATCTGAAACACTGAAGGTGGATCTGAACACCGGATATGAGCAGAAAGACCAGAAAGTGAAGGGCAGGATGGGAAAGAACAGAACGGGATAGGAGGATGGGACAGGACAGGACAGTATGGGACAGGACAGGTGTTGGTCGTACCAGCAGTTTCCTCTGGTAGGCCAGGATTTTCTTCAGGACAGCCGACTCCTGCAGGTCTGGTTCATCAGACTTTGAGTTGTGATGCTTTCTCACTTTTGATTTCATCTTCTCATTCTTCACTTGTTTCTCTTGTTTCACCACATGCTCCTCTCTACAATCATGAAACATTGCTTGAAGGTTTGTGCTGTTTGTCCATATTCGTCTACTTCTCTCGTTTTTGCCCCCCAAAGTTGTTCTTATGACGACAATAAAGACTTTTTCTTACTCTGACATTTTTTCAGGTTCAGCTTCAGCTTCTGGTATTTCTTCCTTCTTTTCAGAGGAACCACTCTTTGACTAAAGTAGAAGACATGATTAGAAAATATGCATAGTTGTTGTTATTCAGCATGAGTCTCAGTCATACAGGGTCTTACAAAAGTGTTCACACCCCTTTATGTTTTCCTACATTTGTCATGTTGAATCCACAGCATGTTGGGTTCAACAAAATATCTCAGTGAATAAATGTGAAGTTTAAATTTAATTAAACAAAAACTGGAAATGTGTGATTAAGTTCTAGTAAAACATTCCAAATGTTGAGTGTCTCTCAGCTCTTTTCAGTCTGTCATGTTTTACATGGTGATAGGCCCACAGTGGCTCAGGAGGAGCTGCAGTGAACCATGGCTCAGGTGGCACAATCGCACAAATCAGGTTTTTATAAAATAGTGGAACAATGAAAGGTAAAGTCTGGGACCCTGTTACTAGGGAAACTGTAACTAGGTAACAGGGAACCTGTGCGATATTCTCTGGTAGATTCTGACTGGAATCTGCCAGAGAATCTATGGAAGGAGCTAAAGATTAGGGTGATGGACAGGAGGCCATCACTCTATACTGTATGGTCAAAATACCCGAGGAAAAATGGGAAAAAAAACTGGTCAGAAATTGTAAGCAGGGTTTGATCGCTGCAAGTCCAACAAAGGCTTTTCCCCTGATTATTTTGAAGGATTTAAGTAGATAAATAAATAAATAAATAAATAAATGAAAGCAGACAAAGTAATTTAATTTCTCAGGGCAGTAACTCTGAATGTGCAAGTAGAGCTTCAATGGAAAGATTCATATTCAACCATTCCTGGACTCTAATGATATAGATAGAATATTCTCTGAATGCCTCAAAAAACAGTCTTACAACTGGAACTGCAGTGACAATTGATTCTACAAAGCCTGCTGAATACAGGTCCCTTTTCAGATGGTCAGATTTCAATTGGAAAAAAAGATGCATAACTTTCCTTTTCTGATTACACTTCTACCTCAGCACTAATATTTTCTTTATTTTACATTATCACAGGTTTGTCAGGTGCTTCAACAAAATCAGGATTTTACAACTGAGGAGCATTAGCCTAATTATTTTCACTCTGTCACTACGAAAGTAATGCATGACGTTCCTGGAGCAGCATTTTGATTTGATTACTACGGTTTGTGGTTTTAATGTGAAAGAATATTCAAAAGGGAACCAAAAAAAACCACTGAGATGATAATGACATAGTTAAAGTGATTATAGTTCCACACGTAGGCTAAACGGATCATTTAGAGTCCATATTTCAGACACTTTTAGCTTTACGGTGACAAATACAATAAAATATGGGAAAGACAGCAGTGGCTCTAGCAATTCAGCCATGATAAAAATACAGTTTGTATGAGCGAAGACAGCGAGATAATAAGTCAGTTACATATGACATAATGAATACATCTTTTAAATTATTCTAGACAAAGAGTGATAAATAAACAAAAACTAGTTCATTTATCATAAATGAAATCTCCAAGACTCAATTTGGAGTATTGAATTGAGTTCTGAAGGTTTAGATGCTGAACTATAAACACGAACTGATTGATAACCAAGCTTAGAACAAGTTCAGGGTGATCCCTGCACAGATGACTATACATAATGAATAAACCCAAAGTAGAAAATGTTTCACTCACCTGATGTCTTTGTCTGAGTTCTGGCTGTGGAGCAGGGGGCGGCGCTGAGGGGGGCACTGGGGAGTTGAGGAGCTCTGTGAGGGTAGCGCTGGGGTTGTGGGGGGTGATTTTGTACTGCCCCCCTTCTCTTCTCAAGTCAAGACCAAAAATGTCCGACAGCAGCTCAGTTTCACTGGTATTAACTGCTAGATCAGCCAGGTCCTCCTTCGGGGAGATGCGCTCAGACAGCCTCTTCTCTCTCTCGTCTCCTTCACTGCGGACCTCGTCCTGGGTGGGATCAGGCATGGTGGCCAGCAGTTCTGACACCTATGGATGGAGAAACTTTAGCTCTTCATGAATAGCTGATGCAGAATCTAAATAGTTCTTTCTTCAACCATTTTTACATCTATTTTTAAAAAAATAACCTTGACAGCTTTGGCTCCGTCTACTAAATTCCCTCCCATGAAGGTATTGTAGAAGATTCTGCAAAATCCTCGAGCCACACTGAAGGTCACATGGAGGAGACCCAGCAGGACTGACCAGTAGAAAGACACCAGAGTGGTCACCAGGTCTTTCAGTGTCATGTTCTTGATCTTCTTCATTTGTTTCTTTAGGCTCTTCATTGACAGCACCTGAAGAAAGAACAAAGCCAAAGCTCAGGTCACCTGTGTCACACTGTGCTGCACATCACTGTGCCCCTCGAGGTGGACTCTGACCTGAACCTTCAGAGCCACATGAAGACCGTTACAAAGCCAGCCTTTTGTCACCTGAAGAACATTTCCGGGATTAGAGAACTAACGTCTAGACAAGATCTAGAGAAATTCATCCATGAGTTTATCTAGTCACATTGATTACTGCAACAATCTCGTCACTGTCTGTTCTGCATTAAGAAGCAAAACTAAACATGGAGTAGCAGCCTTCAGCTTCTACACGCCACAAATCTGGAGTAAACTTCCAGAAAACTGCAGAACAGCTGAAACACTGAGTTCCTCTAGAGCAGTGCTTCTCAGTTCCTCAGGCCCCCTGCGCTGTATGTTTTAGATGTGCCTCTATTCCAGAAAAGTTGATCCAAATGATTGCATGGCCTCTTCTGCAGCCATTAAGTACTGCAGAAGCCTGTTAATCAGCCACAATTTCAATCCAGGTGTGGCAGGAGGGGAACAGCTAAAACAGGAGGACCAGAATCCAGAAACCCTGCTCTAGTCTGAAAGTCAATCTGGTTAGAATTGCTTTTGAACCATAATAAATGAAACATTGACCAACATTTGATGTGTATTGATGATTTTGATGATGACACTGAACAAAATGCTATGCTTATTAATTGCATCATAATTCATTATCATATTATGTTTCTGTCATGTAAAGCATCTGCTGCATCTTCTAGCAGGCATGCTGCTGCCACCATCTCAGGTTTAAGTTGCATGTTTTGTCCAGGGAAAGATTAGAATCATTTTTTAAAATTTGTGATGTATAAAAATAATATTTACATAATACTGCATTTTTTCATTACAAAACTTCATATATGCAAAGTTTGGAAGACACTGAATCAATATTTATTTGCATATTTAGTTTTTCAGAATATACATGTTAAATTGGCAGTGAAGGGAATGTGTGCTCCCACCTTTATGAGCAACATGACGTTATAACGAAGGGCGATTAAAGCCAAGCGCACAGTAGACAAAGAGAAGAAGCCCATGTCAGGATTTTCCTCGTCACATTTCTCTCGCTCACTCTCCTCTTTCACAGCTGAGCGTTCGCCAGCATCGGACATCTGTGCTGCTAGCTGCATTTCAAAGATGGTGTCCTCACAGAAATTCACAAACAGCTCCATCTTCTCTTTCTCTCCACCTTCATTCACCACATCGAAGATGAACTGACGTTTTGATTCTTTAACCTGCACACAGGAGGGATGTTTGGAGAAGGTTTCAGGGTTAACAGACAGATGTATGATCATCTGAAGTGATGGATTGTTAAAACCTTTTCACCTGAGGTTTCTCCCACTGTGTCCGACTGGACTCACTGATTTCAAAGTAAACCCGCTCAATGCGCTTGGCGCTGCCCATGATCTCGATCCGGCCCAGATATGGCTGGAAGTAGTTGAGGACGCTCTCGGCCAGCTCCAGGAAGGTCTGCAGGCGGCTGTCATGAGGCATGTGCTCCGACAGATTGGTCAACAAAACTGCTACATTGAAGCCAATGTCCTGAGTAACAAAGTAAAGAGTAAATATGAAATTAAGCCTTTATTGCCTTTAAGGATGTTAGGCATAATGAATCATGATGGAACCATAAAAATTTACTTAGCTTACAAGTTTGAGAAAACTAAATGACCAAACCCTTGTTATTTAAATAATCCTTGGGTGTGTGATGTCTTTCTGAACTCTGCACACACACCATCCTGGTGAAAACCAGCTCTTTGTTCTACACTATTTGTTTCACCTATACCAGGGGTCCCCAAACCTTTTCCTGTGAGGGCCACATGACTTTTCCCTTCTCTGGTGGGGGCCGGAGTCAGTTTGTAACAGAAAAAGTCTGACGATTGCAGGAGTGTCTAAATGTAAAAAATTCTTGTTTTCCAGAAAGCACAATCAAATAACTCTCTCTGGGTTCTTCACAGAATAAAAGTCGGGAAATAAATAAGAACACTATTAATGAAATAAATAATAACCAAATAACCCTCTTCACAGAAAAAAATCCAGGAAGGATTATAGTCCTTATTTTCCAAACAATGAGCCGCACCGGACTATTAGCCACAACCCCAAAGGTTTTTTTTTTTTTAAAACCAGTAAACATAAAGCCGCACCAGGCTATAAGCCTCAGATTCTCTGCCGCTCCAGGTTTTCCACAGCGATGCAGCAGCAGCAGAGGGGCGGACAGCCACAATTTGAGTCATAACAGGTCAATTAAATATCACATTTATTACGGTTGACAAAGAAAAAGTTACCAAGTTTAGATTTAACTGATTTTATTGTTCAGTAGTTTCCTAACAGTAACTGTAACAGTAAAAGTGCTGATCCTTCATGTTGCTACTAGCATCCGCTAAATGAAAACGGGCGATTTCTTCTTCTTCTTTAGATTTCAGCTGCAGCTTGCATCCATTATTGTTGCACTACTGCCATCTGCTGGATCCTAATATCTATACCTCAAATTCTCATAATGATCCCAGTATTATTAAAAAAACCCCCTGAAAAATCTTCTTTTCTCCTCAATGCTATTTAACTGATCAACAACATTCTCAAATTTCAATTCCCTATTAAAACCTAATTCTGTTTTAATGGGTGCTTTCTTATTTTGTTTCCAATTATGACTTCCAATGATTCACTTCCTGCTAAAGAGCCCCCTGGTGTTTGAAGAAAAATCCACATATAAACGGCTTATAGTCCCGAAAATACAGTATATGAAAAAAAATCTGAATGTTCTCTGGTATTGTTCAGGGGGCCCGACCAAATGTGGAGGCGGGCCGGATTCGGCCAGCGGGCCGTAGTTTGGGGACCACTGATCTAGAGGGTCTGAGCTCTCAGATGTTGAGAAACAATTGCTTCCTCCAGTCCTAGACTCTGTTGACGTTTGAAATTTTACCCAGTAGCTAACGTTTGTCTATGACAGTGTTTTTCAACCACTGTGCCATGGAAATGATCCAATTTCACCTACTGTATTTTCCTGACTATAAGCTGGTACTTCTTTCCTACACGTTGAACATGCGGCTTTTCTGTGTATTTTTCTTCAACCACCAGGGGGCTCTTTAGCAGGAAGTGAATCATTTGAAGTCAAAATTGGAAATCAAAGAAGAAAGCGCTAATTTTCATTTAGAACAAGCACATGCTAGCAGCAGACACGACAGAGAAATGTTTTCAAACTCATATGATGCAGCTTCTAAGTTGAGGAATATCGGGTGGGAGTTAAAAAAATTTGAAGGTACGGTTTATAGTATGATGCGCTCATAGACTGGAAAATACGGTAATTAGTCTTAACAGATATTTTGAAAACGAATTATCCATCCATCCATCCATTTTCTTCCGCTTATCCGGGGTCGGGTCTCGGGGGCAGCAGCTTCAGAAGGGAGGCCCAGACTTCCCTGCCCAGCCACGTCTTCCAGCTCCTCCAGGAACCCCAAGGCGTTCCCAGACCAGCTGAGAGACATAGTCCCTCCAGCGTGTCCTGGTCTTCCTCGGGGCCTCCTCCCGGTGGGACGAGCCCGGAACTCCTCACCAGGGAGGCGTCCAGGAGGCATCCTGACCAGATGCCCGAGCCTCAACTGGCTCCTCTCGACGTGGAGGAGCAGCGGCTCTACTCTGAGTCCCTCCTGGATGACCGAGCTTCATTTCATTTCATTTCATTTCCTTTATTTAACCAGGTAAGCCCCATTGAGATCTAGATCTCATTTTCAAGGGGGACCTGGGCAGAAGTCTGCACACAACATACACACACTCACACCTAGGGACAATTTGGAGAGGCCAATTAACCTGACAGTCATGTTTTTTGACTGTGGGAGGAAACCGGAGTACCCGGAGAAAACCCACGCATGCACAGGGAGAACATGCAAACTCCATGCAGAAAGGCTGGGGCCGGGAATCGAACCCAGAACCTTCTTGCTGCAAGGCAACAGCTCTACCAACTGCGCCACTGTGCAGCCTAAAGATAGGGTGAGCTTCTCACCCTATCTCTAAGGGCCCGGCCACCCTGCGGAGGAAACCCATTTCGGCCGCTTGTATCCATGATCTCGTTCTTTCGGTCATGACCCAAAGCTCATGACCATAGATGAGGGTGGGAACGTAGATCGACTGGTAAATCGAGAGCTTCGCTTTTTGACTCAGCTTCTCTTCACCACGACGGACCAGTACAGCGCCGCTTCACAGCAGACGCTGCCCCAATCCGCCTGTCGATCTCCCGCTCCCTTCTTCCCTCATTCGTGAACAAGATCCCCAGATACTTAAACTCCGAACTGCTCCAGCGAGAGCCGCAGATCATGATCTGATGAAGCCAACAGGACCACATCATCTGCAAAAAGCAGGGATGCGATCCTAAGGCCACCAAAACGGATCCCCTCAACACCTCGGCTGCGCCTACAAATTCTGTCCATGAAAGTAATGAACAGAATCGGTGACAAAGGGCAGCCTTGGCGGAGTCCAACTCTCACCGGAAACGAGCCCGACTTACTGCCGGCAATGCGGACCAGACTCTGACACCGGTCATACAGGGACCTGACAGGCCGTATCAAAGGGCCCGGTACCCCATACTCCCGGAGAACCACCACAAGGCCCCCCGAGGGACACGGTCGAACGCCTTCTCCAAGTCCACAAAACACATGTAGACTGGTTGGGCGAACTCCCAGAACCCTCCAGGACCTGCTGAGGGTGTAGAGCTGGTCCAGTGATCCACGACCAGGACGAAAACCACACTGCTCTTCCTGAATCCGAGGTTCGACTATCCGACGGACCCTCCTCTCCAGGACCCCTGAATAGACCTTACCAGGGAGGCTTAAGAGTGTGACCCCCCTGTAATTGGAGCACACCCTCCGGTCCCCCTTTTTAAACAGGGGGACCACCACCCCGGTCTGCCAATCCAGAGGAACTGCCCCCGATGTCCATGCGATATTGCAGAGTCGCGTGAGCCAACACAACCCTACAACATCCAGAGCCTTAAGGAACTCCGGGCGGATCTCATCCACCCCGGGGGCCCTGAGGCCACTGAGGAGCTTTTTAACCACCTCGGTGACCTCGACCCCAGAGATTGGAGAGCCCAACCCAGAGTCCACAGGCTCAGCTTCCTTAACAGAAGGCATGTTGGTGGGATTGAGGAGGTCTTCGAAGTATTCTGCCCACCGACCCACAACGTCCCGAGTCGAGGTCAGCAGCTCACCATCCTCACTATAAACAGTGTTGGTGCTGCACTGCTTCCCTCTCCTGAGACGCCGGATGGTGGACCAGAATCGCCTCGAAGCCGTATGGAAGTCTTTCTACATGGCCTCTCCAAACTCCTCCCACGCCCGAGTTTTTGCTTCAGCGACCCGAGCCGCATGCCGCTTCGCCCATCGGTACCCATCAGCTGCTTCTGGAGTCCCACAGGCCAAAAAGGCCCCATAGGACCTTCAGCTTGACAGCATCCCTCACCGAAGGTGTCCACCAACGGGTTCAAGGATTGCCGCCGCGACAGGCACCAACAACCTTGCGGCCACAGCTCCGATAAGCCGCTTCGGCGACGGAACATGGTCCTCTCAGACTCAATGTCCCCCACCTCCCCCGGAACGTGTTCGAAGTTCTGCCGGAGATGGGAGTTAAAGCTCCGTCTCACAGGGACTCCGCCAGACGTTCCCAGCAGACCCTCACTACACGTTTGGGCTGCCAGGTCTGACTGGCTTCCTCCCCCACCACCGGAGCCAACTCACCACCAGGTAGTGGTCAGTGGACAGCTCCGCCCCTCTCTTCACCCGAGTGTCCAAGACATACGGCCGCAGATCCGATGAAACGACGACAAAATCGATCATCGAACTGCGGCCTAGGGTGTCCTGGTGCCAAGTGCACGTATGGACACCCTTATGCTTGAACATGGTGTTTGTGATGGACAAACCGTGACGAGCACAGAAGTCCAACAACAGAACACGACTCGAGTTCAGATCAGGGGGGCCGTTCCTCCCAACCACGCCCCTCCAGGTCTCACTGTCATTGCCCACGTGAGCGTTGAAGTCCCCCAGCAGAACAAGGGAGTCCCCAGGAGGGGCATCTCCAGTACCCCCTCTAAGGACTCCAAGAAGGGAAGTAATCTGACCTGTTGTTCGGCCCGTAAGCACAGACAACAGTCAGAACCCGTCCCCCCACCCGTAGGCGGAGGGAGGCTACCCTCTCGATCACCAGGGTAAACTCCAACGTACAGGCGCCAAGATGGGGGGCAACAAGTATGCCCACTCCTGCCCGGCGCCTCTCGCCGTGGGCAACTCCAGAGTGGAAGTACGTCCAGCCCGTCTCAAGGAGACGGTTCCAGAACCAGAGCCATGCATCGAGGTGAGGCCGACTATTTCTAGCCGGAACCTCTCAGCCTCGCACACCAGCTCCGGTTCCTTCCGAATTAATTATCTGCAAATAATGCCATCTTTGAGTGTCTCTGCTGTAGTAGTGACTAATCATGTAATTTTCTTATCACTAGAAGTCAGTAGGTACAGAGCATTTTACATTAAAACAAGAGAATTAGTGACGCATGAATATTACTACATTCATGAGTCACACACTACAGTGTTGTAGCTGTTCAGGTGTATTTTTGAAGTGAACATGTTAAGTACAATTTTAAATGAGAAATGTAAAATATGATAAAGATAAATTTTTGTGTTTATTTGATTCCTATTCAAGACACTTTGATAAGAATGACTATATATGTAATATAGGCGGCTACAGAGTATCTTTGTTTACAATTTTGGTTGGTGGTGTGCCTCGGGATTTTTTCAATTAAAACAATGTACCTTGGCTCAAAAAAGGTTGAAAAACACTGGTCTATGACATATGCAATGCGCCAGTTCTATGGAGTTTACTGGAAATTACCTGCACTGTGATCAATCATCACGGACTGAACAGCTTCTTCCTCCACTGCCATTGCTGAAACTAACTACAGGTAGACTGCAATTCTAAAACGGAGGAGAAACTCAATATCATTGTTCACAACTTCTCCTTCTGTCTGTTGATCAACCTGGCAGAAAGTCTAGCTCCATAAATCCAAGTCAATGGGAGAAATCCCAGATGGAACACTGAGGCGAGATCGAGTGGAATGTGTAGGCAAATGACAGATTAGGCAAAAATGGTTGTTAAGTTTTTGTGTTTGCCCTTGGGGTTCTTATGGACATTTTGATTCATTATTTTAATAGTTGATTGATTTGCACATTGTTTTCCAAATATCTGAATTGAATTCAGCTCCATCTGTCTGGAGGCTAGTGGTCATTGGGTTAGGGGCGGAGTACACCCCGACAGGTCTTTACTCCATCACAGGCCAATACAGAGTTTATGGGTGCATGAACAAGTCCACTATTTAGACAGAATAATCGACAGTCAATTTTAAGACTGTGGGAAAGAGCTGGAGCACCCAGAGAGAACCAGTATGGAGGACATGGAACGTCCATGCAGAAAGACCTGGAATTCAAACCCAGGACGTTGGCAACAATGCATCCTACAATACAATTTGGTTTATTTGTATAACAGCAATTACAAAAAAAAGAAAAAAAAGAAAAGGAATGTCTTGTTTGCTCCCTGATCTTACAATAATTCTGTCAACTGTAAATGTGTTGGAAAAAATGTTTCTTTGAACCAACTTAAAAAAACCAAACAATTATTCTAATTTGTTACAGCTAATTTTAATAGTTTTGCTCAAGCTATAATTCTGATATGATTTTCAAATCAAATCAGAACTGTAGCCTGAGCAAAACTAATGAAATTAGCTGCAACAAATTAGAGTATGTTATGGTTCAAAGAAACATTTTTTTCAGTGTACATCCAGTGCTCTGTGATCTGACTCACCTTGGCAGGTTCATGAAAACGCATCACAAACTCCTCATAGTCCAGAAGTTCATTCTCATCAGTCTCAGCACAGGAGAGGAGGAAGTCAGTTTCAGACTGGGTGTAGTGTTTGTGGCTCTCCATGGCTTTATGAAAGTCCCTTTTGGAGATGACACCTGTAGGTTCATACACAAACCAACAAATCACAAACTATTTCCACCATGCAAAACACTCCATATGCAAATAATGTCAATCCAGCACATTTCTCATTAGGGCTCATTAATAACTTGTTAAACAAAAAAAGTGTTCAGAGGTTTTTGCCTTTTCCATCGGCGTCATACTCCTTGAAACCATCAGAGGAGGTCAGGTCTTTCAGTTTCAGGAACATGTCAAAGAACTTGAGAATCATCTCCACGTTGTTGGACGATTCCACCAACATATCAACCATTTGTTTGCCGATTGTCCCATTTACTACATTACCTGCGGGGGTGACAGTGAATATTTTTAGACAGGATTTAACAAGCATTAGTAGACACAGCTTACCTGAAAACAACTAATGTATGCATCTGGTGTTTCTATCTATAACATAGATCTAGACTGAAACCCCACCTGTTTAACTTTTGAAACATCATAAATATGAAATATTAATATAATGGTTCAATTGTTGACTGTGTGTTCTATAACTTTGTACTTTTGTGCTTTTACTTTGACTTGTCTTGCTGCTGAAATGTGCTATACAAATAAACTTAATTGATCAATCTACACTGTAAAAGAAAGGCCTCAATTTACAGTAAAAAACTGGCAGCTGTGTTTGCCAGAATTTTACCGTCTTTATATGGTAAAATACTGGCAAACAAAACTGCCAGTATTTTACCATATTCCCGAAATATGGTAAAATACCGTATTTCCTAAAATATGTTAAATAAAAAATTAAAATGTGGTTTTGCCATAGTAAATACGGTCATACTGCCCGAGGCATAATATCTACATAAGTGAAAAACACGGCCAGACTGTATGATATGTTGACATTTTATTGTAAAAAACCCCCAAAAAACTTTATGGTAAATTACTGGTCAGAATTTTACCATAAAAATTACAGTACAACACAAGGAAGTATAACTTGTCAGCATTTCTATACAGAAACTTATAAAGAAAATAAATTCAGGTTAAACAAAATACAGAGTAATCTACTTAAAGAAACTATTTCTATTTAAAAATTCAGTTACAAAAAGAACTGATTCTATTTTCTGTCCAGTTTCCTCACGGTATTACTGAGATCTGGAAAACAAAACACACAAAAACAGCATGTGTCCACATAAGAGATAACCTATTGTAGAAGAAAACCCGGTGATAAAAGGATTCTTGTTCTGGGTTGAGAGTAACAAGTCACTGAGTTCAGACTTTGTTCAGGATGGTTGTGGTCTTCAGTCACAGGTTGAAGTTGAGACTCACATGTTGTCAATCAGGTGTTTCCTCTCTGCTGGAAAACAAACAAAGCAAAAGTTAGAAAAACATGAACATCATATAAATGCACCATTCACTTAAATATTTGTGTAGCCCAGTGATAAACTGAGGTTGCAGTAATTACTGTATGTTGAGGTTAATCGAAACCTTACATGGTCAAGACAAGATACAAGTATATTAAAAGTAAATTCTTGTTTACTCAGGCATATATTGATGACCAACTAAGTGTTTAGTATCCTTCTTTCTGGAAGAAATGAATGGGTGTTTTCCTTCACCTTAATAGTTGAATAATATAAAGGTCACTATTGAGTAATTACCTTATTTGCTGATTAAAACTATTGTTTGTTAGTCAGCTATTGTGTAAATATTGTAAAGGAAAGAAGTAGTGTGACGTAAGCTGCACTGTGCATTTTTCTGGTCTCACCATTTCATTGGCAATGGGGACAATTTGTCCCGTGCGGGATGGTGATTGGTGGAGAGAAAAAAAGGAGGCGGGGAAGAAGAAAAAAACAGGAGGGAGGGAAAGAGACGTAATGATGGAGAACAGAGACGCGACAAGCGACGGAAAGAAAGAAATAGATAAAAAGGAATAGAGACAGACGGAAGGAAGAGACAAAGGGACAAGAGGACCTGAAAGTCAGGAGAAGTGGAAGAAGTTCAGTCGACGCTGGAGGGACGATCGACAACCTTCGGGCTAAGCTATGTGGGCTAAGCTATGTGGGCTAAGCTAAGTGGGCTAAGCTAAGTGGGCTAAGCTAGGTGGGCTAAGCTATGTGGGCTAAGCTAAGTGGGCTAAGCTAAGTGGGCTAAGCTAGATGGGCTAAGCTATGTGGGCTAAGCTAAGTGGGCTAAGCTAGGTGGGCTAACGCTTTAGCCCCACGGTTCCGCTGCAGCCGTTGAGCCCCTGTGAAGCTGTGAGGCATCGCAGCCTTTTCTATGTTTCCCTGAACTGCAACGCTCTCAAATTGTGTTTTCTTTTCTTCTCGTTCTCCCTCTGGGTTTAAACATCTACTCCTCGTTCATACAGGCCTGCAACGTTTTTGTTCTCTGTTTTTTCCCCGTTTTTCCCATCATTCTGGAGGTCGTGAGTAGAACTGACTAGTGGTTCAGGACGTTATGCTAACGTGGACATTGTTTGGGGCCTCAGTCTTAGCGTACTGACACTATTAGTTTAGTCGGTCTGCCTTATGTTAGAAGTATATGTTGTTTTGTTGTTGTTTTCCTTTAATCTTGGGAGTTTTACAGTTTACTGTTCAACTGGTGATTAACAGTGAGATTCCTTGTTACCTTAGTTAATAAAGTGGAGCTGAATGATTTTGCCTGAAATTCTGTTTCTCTGGGTCATATTTGTTACAAACCAGGTCAGTGGTATTGCCTACATAAGGGTGAACCTGTTTGATGTCCAACCCAGGCACCCACCATTTTAGTTTTCTTCATAAAGTGGTTTAAAGTGCTACATTTGTTTCACCTTTGTTGACTTGCATATGGAGTCTGGTACTTAAACTAGGTGGTGTGATCATTTCTGACTGAAAATTCAGTAGTTCTTAAACCTTTGTTTGTTGACGACAGGTATGATCCTCTCTGCAACCAGACAAAATACACAAACAATAAACATAAATAAAAACAAATAGAACTATTTTAGGCAATTTATGAAATAGATACTCACCATTTATCTGAGTCTCATGAAGGCCAATAAGTTGTCTTCAACCATTTATGCAAGTTTCAATTCCTGCAAACTAGCAGAAATAAAGCTGTAAATGTGAACACTTTTCATTCAGGCAAACAAATAGATACACCTGAGACGATTTATGCTGTTAGTTTTTCTCTGTCACTTTTGGTGCATTTCTCAAGTCATTGTTGGCATTTACAAAACAGTTAGAGCACTTCTCAAAACAATTTGTAAAAACAGCAAAAATAGCATTTGTTTGCTTGAAAAATCCTTATTTCAGCTCAAAATTCTGTGAGTTAACATATCAGTGACTCAAAATAATAAGTTAGAGTTTCTCTATGTACAGATAAGACAGTCAAATTGATTAGTCATGGGAAGAGACTACAAAATGATCATTTACCCTTTTGCTGTAATTTATTGATGGGCCATGGTGATTCAGAAAGAAAAAGACAGAAATGCAGAGAACAAAAAAAAGTAGAAAAGGAACCACAGGACAATCTCCTCATGGTAAACTGTACAGTGCTGTAGAAATGACATTACATTTTAATTTCCATCATCATGCTGACAAAGGTTCCTGAGTGGGTTAAGGAATGAACATCAGGGTGGGAGGACAACCTTCAGCATCATGTTGTGGGTCGCAGCCACATCCTGATGTTGGACTGATGGAAACTGGCAGATGTCCTCAGCCTCTTCTGACTCTTCTTCTGCTTCGCTCCCAACTGTTTCCTCCTCAGCCTTGATCCTCTTCTTCTCTCTGGCTGTTCACTCTGTCCAGATCAAAAGTTCTCAGAAACTGAGAAAAACTGTAAAATATTAATATTTAAATTTCCTTATCTTAAAACCCTTCAACTGTCATGGACCCAGTGACTTTAGTGCAAGTATTTTGGGGTGAGAGTCAAGAAGTCAAAGGAAAATATTAAATATTAGCTCTGATGCCAAGATTTATACTTCCAAGTATTACCAAAGTATTGGAACCAAAGCTAACATGTTCTTCACAGTTTTAACTTGCATGCATGAACATTTCACACTCAAAGTAATTCAAATTAATTACTGAACCAAACTTGAAAAAGTTGCTTCTACCATGAACAATAACTTTAAGCACATGCAGTCTAAAGTGGACCAGAAATATAATCTATACAGTCGTTCCTACAGAAACATTAATGGAAGTGTTGCATCTGGGAAAATTAAATGTTCCATATAGTAAAGATATCTAGCTGCAGTGCATGTACATAAACAGCTTGGCTCAGAAATTACACATTTCTTTATCAGTTGGTTAAAGTTAGCTAACTTCAGTTAAAACCGTGAAAGTGGCTCACCTGTGATGTGTTTCCTTCTCCTTCTCCTCCTGAACTCGCAAAAATAGCAGAAACTTGATTTCAAAGACAGCAGCTGCATCCTGACAAGGACCAGGAGTCCTGCTGAGAGTCCAGGCCTACTGGGCTCTGGACCATGAGACATTTTTAAAACCAGTTAAAAAAGAAACCAAAATATCCCCAGCATTCTGTTCTTTGTAAAAAGTACTTTTGCAATCTTGTTTACAGTTTTACATTGTAGATATAAATACCAGCAAAATTTGTAATTTTGGCTGATTAGTACTGTTAAGTTTAGGGTAATTAACTGCTGGGAATATTATAATATTTTTATATGAACTTTACAATTACTTATATTTTTTCAATATATTTCTGTATTTTCTACATTCATGACAGTCAAAATTACTTAGGATATATGTTTATTGAGTTATGATAATTCCACATATGTTCTATGCCAGTATAATGCTTTGGATATTACAGTCAATAACTGTTGGTATTTTACCATATTTTACCATAGATTTACAGATTTTTTTTGCAATGTTGACTTACGATAATTCCATGTATTTTTTTTACAGTTTTGGATATTACAGTCAGTAACTGTTAGTATTTCACAATTTTCTCACTGTAAATGTACAGAGTTTTTTTGCAGTGTTGACTTAGGGTAATTCCATGTATTCTCTACGGTATCAAAATGTTTTGGATATTACGGTCAGTAACTGTTGGTCTTTTACCATTTTTTACCGTAAATTTACTGAGTTTTTTTTACAGTCATACATTTGCTATGAACATAAATATACCTTCCAGCATAGACAGCAACATAACCACCATATCTTTCTGCAGATCCATCAGTTCTTTTAGTAACTCAATCTGACTGGAGTCCTGAGAGGAAAGAGAAGGAACCATGTTTGTTCAGTCTGGAACCCATTTATACTAGGCTAATTAAAAGAAGGTACAAATTGTCTTTTAAATGCTTAATTTCACACATGCTTAGCAAAGAAGTGCAGACTTTCAATCTACTCAATCAACTAATAACTAACAAAACACGAAATGGGTGACTTTATGAGACCTGTCAGTTTCTACCCAAGTTGTTTTCCACTAACCTGAGATAATTTCATCTGCATGTGAGCAAAGACATGCAGGAAGCCAACAACAGCATCCCACAAGCGACTGTGTGCCAAACTCTGCTGGTTGCCTGTGCACGGCCCCTACAAAAACAAACTCAGTCAGTCTCACTGCACAGGGCGATGTGTCACCCTGTGCACACAATGACAATGATGCAAACAATTTTTTCAAACAAGAAAACATTAAATGACACTGCATGACGTGAGGGGAAGATAAGAAGCCATTCATTAGGAGTACATGTACTGCAACATACAGAAGAAGTTCATGATTGGATCTGATTAAAGGAAGACTTGTTAGTAGCTATTTTTAAAATAAAGGGATTTTTATTAGAAATGATGTTTCTTTCTGCTGAATCCTCTTACCTGGATGTACTCTGTAAGTGTGTTGAACACCTGTTTGGCCACATTGATTGCCTTGGAGAAATTCCTCTGGCCCTGCTCATCAATAACATCCTTCCCAGAATAATACCAGTAAAAGTCACTGATAGACTCCTGAGGAACAAGAATGGGAAATTAAAGTTTTTCAGTAAAATTACAAGCTTAGATTTTTACTGAATAAGCAAACAACTAAATGCAAATGATATATTAGTTCATTATGATGGATAATTCCTTCTATGGCAAGTCTACAGCAGCTACAGCTGCTGGAGTCTTCAGCCAAAAAATAATACATTTTTGTCATTCTGTTATACTAACTGATCAACTTGTTCCAAAATATTTTTTCCACTCAAATTAACTGCTTTGTATGAAACTGGTTAGTTAGTCATGTTTGTTAGCAAAATATGAAGGATGTCACAGTGTCCATACAGAGTTTTTTTTTTCAATTTTTCCCCAAAATTGGATTTTTGTCATATTGCAGCTGTGAAGAGACAAAACTAACCTGAACTCTGAGTAAGTAGTCAACAGTAGAGATAATGATGTTGACGGTTGTATTGTTCCCAGTTTGTGTCCTCAAGTAGTTCTGGAAATCTGAAACAAGATGAAGCAAAAATAAGAATATATAAAGTTGAAAGGGAAAAAGCAGAACAAGATGTTTCATAAGCTCCATAGAGAGTCCATTAAAGGCTTTCACCCCCTTGGATGTTTTAAATTTTATTGTTTTTACAAATCACCGGCTTCAGAGAGCATTTATTCTCCAACCGGACGATGAGCCGAAACATCCAGCTGAAGATGCACATAGATGGTTTGAAGACACCAAGGTGGATGTCAAAGACCAGATCACCTTAGAGAGCTGGAACAGTTTAGCAGGACTAATGGAGGAAAACTGCAACATTCAGAAGAGCAGCCTGACCGAGACCAAACCACACACACTCCCTGTGGACAGAGCCGGAGATGAAAATACCAAATACTGACTTAAAGGGGGTGAATAGTTATACATTCACTTTATTTATGTAAATTATTTTTATTTAATTGTCATCATTTTGTAGAAACATAGATTCCACTTTAAGTTTTTTTATTCTTTTGCAAATTGTTTTGTCAAAAACAGCCAAGTGATCGTGACTGATTTATAAAAGTCAAAAAAAAAGAAAAAAAAGGGTGAAACATCCAAGAGGGTGAATATTTTTTATATAAGAATCAATTGATTTATAGATCAGATTTATCTTCCTCCCTTTTAAGCTAGAAAAATAGACTTAGTTTGAACAGAACAAAACCACTTTATATCACTTGTATTATAAGTCAGAACCATGGAGCTTAATTCACAGCCTGCTTCACGTTTCTCTATAAATTAATAACCAATATGTAAGAGCTTAGTACCCGAGTTGTGTCCTTCGCAAAGCAGCTGCAGGAAGCGGAAAAGGTCACAGGTGAACTCATCATCCTGCATGACCTTCTCACCTGGCCAAAGAGAAGAAACAAACGCACACACACACCCACACACACAGACACACACACAGACATGCAGGCACACATAAGCACAATCACAGACATGTGTATGCACAAACATTTCAACAACCCAAGCATGAGCAAACATAAAAGCACACACACATTCATATACACAGACACACAGAAATCAGAGAAAGAACAACAGGAGCAGACAACATGTGAGAAACAACAGGACAAACAGGAAGATGGAGAGTGAGGACATGTTAAAAGAGAGATGCTAATGTAAGGATATCACCAGTGCTTTTCTTTACTACAGTGTCAATGATACACGATTCTCATCTAACACAAACACACAGACACACTGTTGGATTAAAGGTGGGCAGCCAAGCACTTGGCACAAAGCTCAAGTGTAGTCTATATAGTGCAGCATTTTACAGTCAGAATGGGACTTTCCTGGTTTTTATCATTTGGTTGAAAGAGTTTGAAGTTCACTGCTTGTAGATTCTGTAAACCACTGAGGAAAATGAAGCTGGCTACTCTGACTGTGTAAAAATACTGCTCTAAACCATGAAATGGGCAAAGAAAGAGTGAAAGACCAAAGACCATGTGATAAAACAAAACATGAACAGAAACATTAACAGAACACATCCATACAAAGTGACCAGAAACAGAACTGGCCTAGAGGAGAGATTCAGTCTGGAACAGGACTGAAAATGTTTTCTTTCAAACGAGCAGATTCCACTTCTTTATGCATAGACATCCTACCAGGATGTCACATGCTGTATGTTGGGACTGGTAGAGAGAGGGCTGTGGTTGGAGGTTATAGATTACACCTTGAATTCCTTAAAGCTTTGAAAAAAAGTGTTATTAATCAAATATGGGCCTATTGGAAAACATGTGTAGCTGTCTCAGATAGATAAATGTTCACTCACGTTTCTCCTGCTGGCACTAGACACACACACATTTGTTAAGGTTGTATTTACCCAGAATGCCTTGCACTGTAGTCCACTTCCTGCTTTTGGGGAGGTCTCTGGCCTGCTTAGCGTTCACATATGCATTCCAACTAGACCCAAGTTTACTTCAACTGAACTGAGTCCTAGGTTAGTAGGCGAACCAGAGTTCAGTTTTTTGGTCTGCATCAGAGTTTGAAAACATTCACACCTCCCAAACGAACTGGACCTTCTGGACAGACAGACTGGTGGTGGACTAAAGCAGACCAAAAAGGATTGGTGTGAATGCACCCTCAGTCAGAGTCCATATAATTCCAGAAAGAACTTTTGTCTGAACAGAACCTACAAAGCTCAGTTAGGTGAAACACTGTGTGGACTACAATATTCACAAGAACAATATGAGAGTGATGAGGTCACACAAAGGACGATGCAGGTATTATTGCAGCAGCTGCTTCAGGTTGCTCATTCATCTCATATATATTGGTGGTGTACAGACAAAATGGGGTCTTTACTGGAGAATGTGTAGTCTCTGACCTATATCCATACTGGTTTTGGAAACGGGGAAAATGGCAATACAGAACTGAGGTGACACTCCATCATGACCCCTATAAGATTTCTCACCATCACACTCCTGTCCCCAGAGGCTCATCCAGCATTAGGGTGGATGATCACCAGGGAGACGTGGACCAGAGATCAACACAATGTGATAAGTTGTGAGGATGCCAGGCTGCTTGCTGCAGGTGGTGATAAATACCATGCATTGACCAATTATGGTTGAATGTGGGCATGTAGAGGCAGGACTTTATGCATGTCCATATTTCAACTGTAATATACAGTCATGGCCAAACGTTTTGAGAATGAGACAAATATTATATTTTCACATGATCTGCTGTTCTCTGGTTTTCATATGTGTATGTCAGATGTTTTCATCACATACAGAAATACAATTGCAATCATATTATGAGTAACAAAAGCTTTTATTGACAGAATGAGTTAATGCAGCAAGTCAATATTTGCAGTGTTGACCCCTCTTCTTCAGGACCTCTGCAGTTCTCCCTGTCAAGCTCTCAATCAACTTCTGGACCACATCCTGACTGATACAGTCCATTCTTGCACAATCAATGCTTGCATTTTGTCAGAATTCCTAGGTTTTTGTTTGTCCACCCGTCTCTTGATGATTGACCACAAGTTTTCAAAGGGATTAAGATCTGGGGAGTTTCCAGGTCATGGACCCAAAATCTCTAAGTTTTGTTCCCTGAGCCAGTTAGTTATAACCTTTGCTTTATGGCAAGATGCTCCATCATGCTGGAAAAGACATTGTTCATCACCAAACTGCTCTTGGACGGTTGGGAGAAGTTGCTCTGGGAGGACATTCTGGTACCATTCTTTATTCATGGCTGTGTTTTTAGGCCAGACTGTGAGAGAGCACGACTCCCTTGGCTGAGAAGCAACTCCACACATGAATGGATTCTGGATGCTTTACAGTTGGCATGAGACCAGACTGGTGGTAGCGTCACCTCGTCTTCTCCCAACAAGCTGTTTTCCAGATGTCCCAAACAATCAGAAAGGGGATTCATCAGAGAAAATGACTTTACCCCAGTCCTCAGCAGTCCACTCCCTGGACCTTTTGCAGAATATCAGTCTGTCCCTGATGTTTTTCCTGGAGAGAAGTGGCTTCTTTGCTGCCTTCCTTGAGACCAGGCTTTGCTCCAAGAGTCTCCGTCTCACAGTGTGTGCAGATACACTCACACCTGCCTGCTGCCATTCCTGAGCAAGCTCTGCACTGCTGGTAGCCTGATGCCGCAGCTGAAACACTTTTAAGAGACGGTCCTGGCGCTTGCTGGTCTTTCTTGGGGCCCTGAAGCCTTTTTGGCAACAATGGAACTTCTCTCCTTGAAGTTCTTGATGATGTGATAGATTGTTGACTGAGGTGAAATCTTTCTAGCTGCGATTCTCTTCCCTGTTAGGCCATTTCTGTGCAGTGCAATGATGACTGCAAGTGTTTCTTTGGAGATAACCATGTTTCACAGAAGAGAAACAATGATGCCAAGCACCAGCCTCTTTTTAAAGTGTCCAGTGGTGTCATTCTTACTTAATGATGTCAGATTGATCTCCAGCCCTGTCCTCATCAACACCCACACCTGTGTTAATGGAGCAATCACTAAAATCATGTTAGCTGGTCCTTTTAAGTCACGGCTGCAATGAAGTTGAAAAGTGTTTTAGGGGATAAAGTTAATTTTCTAGGCAAATATTAACTTTGCAATTAATTGTTAATGTTAAGCTGATCACTCTTTATAACATTCTGGAGTATATGCAAATTGACATTATGAAAACTGAAGTAGTAGACTTTGTAAAAATTAACATTTGAATCATTCTTAAAACTTTTGGCCATGACTCTATATTATTAATCTCACTGTTGAGCAGGACTCCTTATGGATTGAGGGGATTTAGGGAGTCATCCTGGACAGACAGGGAGTTGCAGTGGGTCAAATTTAAGTATCTTCATAGTCAGATTATTACAGACATTTGTTTTGAATTGACTGATGTTCAACCTGGGTAAATTATATAGACTTAAAGAAGATTTAAATTGTTTCAATTTGTGTGTTATTTTTTAAATTGGTCTGAAGCACTTAGTAGAATATTTTGTACGTTCGATCTTATTCCAAACAACATTAAACCAGATGGAGAGTTTGCATTGTTCACAGAGTAAAATGATTTACTTTATTCTTTAAAAAAGGTCTTATTTCACAGGTGCTTTAAAAGTATCTGTTTAAAAGTGTTTCATACACCAACAACTAAAAATATTATTTTTCTTTAAACAATAACTTATGCATCTAAACACATACACAACATATTACATTAAACTTTTTTAAATCAGTCATTATCTAATCAGGAAAAATCTTGAGCAAAGCTTGAAAAGAAATGGAAAAGAAAGGCATGTGGTCAGAATAGGTTTTTTTTATCAGAAAACAAACTTTCAAATGAATCATTTACACAAACAGCAAATACAGACTACAGCAAACAGCTTAGCCATCAAAAACAACAAAGAAGAAGTAGAAAAGTCAGAGTCCAGTCTCCTCTAGGAAACAGTGTGGCCACAATCGGCCACTCTGAGGTCCCCATAAGAAATGGGGAGGAAGAAACATTTGACTTCTTAAAATGGATGAAAGGTGGCAGATGATAAATGACAAGGGCTGCAACTACTGACTTTGGTTTAGAGTTGATAAAATAAAAATGTAAACATTTTACAGTCCCTAAATTAGATGAAATACATTTTTTTGTGTAGACAATTTTGGGCTGTCCTAACACTTTTCAGTCTGGAATGGCTCATTTTGTCAGCTGATTACCAGCAATGATTAAAAGATATGTAGGTTCCTGTGGAGCGCAAAGCTCAACAGTAGCAAAATCTACACCCTCCAGAAAGCCTTTGAGTGGACATCAACTCAACCATCTACTGTACTGCAAAGTTTTTACTAACAAACACTATATTCCCAAACGTATTTGCTCACCCATCCAAATGACCACAAGTTCCAATCACTTCCATGGCCACAGGTGTACAGTCATGGCCAAGAGTTTTGAGAATGACACAAATATTATATTTTCACATGATCTGCTGTTCTCTGGTTTTCATATGTGTATGTCAGATGTTTTCATCACATACAGAAATACAATTGCAATCATATTATGAGTAACAAAAGCTTTTATTGACAGAATGAGTTAATGCAGCAAGTCAATATTTGCAGTGTTGACCCCTCTTCTTCAGGACCTCTGCAGTTCTCCCTGTCAAGCTCTCAATCAACTTCTGGACCACATCCTGACTGATATCAGTCCATTCTTGCACAATCAATGCTTGCATTTTGTCAGAATTCCTAGGTTTTTGTTTGTCCACCCGTCTCTTGATGATTGACCACAAGTTTTCAAAGGGATTAAGATCTGGGGAGTTTCCAGGTCATGGACTCAAAATCTCTAAGTTTTGTTCCCTGAGCCAGTTAGTTATCAGATTTGCT
This sequence comes from Poecilia picta, assembly GCA_033032245.1. Lineage (NCBI taxonomy): Eukaryota > Metazoa > Chordata > Actinopteri > Cyprinodontiformes > Poeciliidae > Poecilia > Poecilia picta. The sequence continues at coordinate 4,035,776 of CM065371.1, forward strand.
TTATGGCAAGATGCAAGATTCTGGAAAAGACATTGTTCATCACCAAACTGCTCTTGGACGGTTGGGAGAAGTTGCTCTGGGAGGACATTCTGGTACCATTCTTTATTCATGGCTGTGTTTTTAGGCCAGACTGTGAGAGAGCCGACTCCCTTGGCTGAGAAGCAACTCCACACATGAATGGATTCAGGATGCTTTACAGTTGGCATGAGACCAGACTGGTGGTAGCGTCACCTCGTCTTCTCCCAACAAGCTGTTTTCCAGATGTCCCAAACAATCAGAAAGGGGATTCATCAGAGAAAATGACTTTACCCCAGTCCTCAGCAGTCCCCTCCCTGGACCTTTTGCAGAATATCAGTCTGTCCCTGATGTTTTTCCTGGAGAGAAGTGGCTTCTTTGCTGCCCTCCTTGAGACCAGGCTTTGCTCCAAGAGTCTCTACCTCACAGTGTGTGCAGATGCACTCACACCTCCTGCTGCCATTCCTGAGCAAGCTCTGCACTGCTGGTAGCCTGATGCCGCAGCTGAAACACTTTTAAGAGACGGTCCTGGCGCTTGCTGGTCTTTCTTGGGGCCCTGGAGCCTTTTTGGCAACAATGGAACTTCTCTCCTTGAAGTTCTTGATGATGTGATAGATTGTTGACTGAGGTGAAATCTTTCTAGCTGCGATTCCCTTCCCTGTTAGGCCATTTCTGTGCAGTGCAATGATGACTGCAAGTGTTTCTTTGGAGATAACCATGGTTCACAGAAGAAAAACAATGATGCCAAGCACCAGCCTCTTTTTAAAGTGTCCAGTGGTGTCATTCTTACTTAATAATGACAGATTGATCTCCAGCCCTGTCCTCATCAACACCCACACCTGTGTTAATGGAGCAATCACTGAAACAATGTTAGCTGGTGCTTTTAAGGCAGGGCTGCAATGAAGTTGAAATGTGTTTTGGGGTATAAAGTTCATTTTCTAGGCAAATACTGACTTTGCAATTAATTGCTGTTAAGCTGATCACTCTTTATACGGAGTATATGCAAATTGACATTATGAAAACTGAAGCAGTGGACTTTGTAAAAATTTGAATCATTCTCAAAACTTTTGGCCATGACTTTATAAACTGAAAGATCTCAGAATGCAGACTGTTTTTACAAACATTTGTGAAAGAATGGCTCGCTCTCTGGAGTTCAGTGAATTCCAGTGTGGAACTGACAGGATGCAACCCAACAAATCCTGTGGTGAAATTTCCTCGCTCCTAATTGTTCTACAGTCAACTGTCAGATATATTCTAAGAAAATGGAAATGTTTGGAAACAACAGCAACTCAGACACAACGTGGATGGGAACGTAAACTGATGGAGCAATACAAGCGTCAAATGATGTGGTGCAAAGAACGTCGCCGCTGGACTCTAGAGCAGTGGAGGCGTGTTCTCCATCTGGCAATCCGATGGACAAGTCTGGGTTTGGAGGTTGCCAAGACAATGGTACTTGTCTGACTGCATTGTGCCAAGTGTAAAGTTTGGTGGAGGGAAGATTATGGTGTGGGTTTGTTTTTCAGCAACTAGGCTTGGCTCCTTAGTTCCAGTGAAAGGAACTCTGAATGCTTCAACATACCAAGACATTTTGGACATTTCCATGATCCCAACTGTGTGGGAACAGTTTGGAGTTGGCCCCTTCCTCTTCCAACATGACCAGAGCACAAAGTAAGGTTCATAAAGACATGGATGGAGAGTCAGAAGTGGATGAACCTGACTGGACTGCACAGAGTCCTGACCTCCACCCTATAGAATACCTGTGGGATGAATTACAGCGGAGACTGAGAGTCAGGTCTTCTCATCCAACATCAGTATGTGACCTCACAAATGTGCTTCTGGAAAAGTGGCCAAAAATCCCTTTAAACACTCCTAAAGCTTGAGAACATCCTTTACAGAAGAGATGAAGCTGTTTTAGCTGCAAAGGTGGACCAATGTCATATTGAACTCTGGATTAGGAAAGGGATGTGACTTAAGCTCATATGTGAGTCAAGGCAGATGAGCAAATAGGTTTGGCAAAATAGTGCATTTCTGCCTTTTTTGAATCTTTTATGTTTGAGATAAAATCCAGTTTTTAAATAATAATTTTTTTCATCAAAAGAAAAAAAAAGCTACCCAAACTGCAAACAGGTTTCTGTAACTCCAATTTGCAAAAACTTTACTTATTCACAGATTTGGTCGTAGAGCATTTCTAAAATATTCTAAAGAAATTGTGACTCCAGAAGCTGAAATATCTAGGCTAAATTTAAGTCCGAATTTGACTATGACACTCGAAAACATGCACTTTATTTATTTGAGCCAATCAAAGGTGAACTTGCTGCTGTGCTTTGCTTCATCATGCTGTTGTATAACCAAAGTGTACTTTAGGTGAAGGTCAAAAACTGATTAGTAGACATTCTCTTTCACATTTTTGGATGAATTTCCCAAAGCAGCTCCCCATTCCTCACTTTCTGATGGAGGCCATATTTGCCACATCTCAATCATCAACACTGGCCTCACCTGAGGCCTGCAGAGCTTTAGATGTTTTGTTCTTTGTTACCTCATGAAAAGGCCATTGTTGTACTATAGGAGTAGTTTTAGTGGCTGGCCAAATCATCACAAAGCTTTGGAAATGGGGTTGTTATTCTTTCCAGCCTAAAATAATTTCAATTAGTCTTCTCCTGACAGAGACACATTACATTTTACATTTTATTAGTCCAACTCATGTTGCTTGACAGGTTCTCTTGAAGTGATTTCTGGATTGTGCAGGTCTGGCAATAAGCAAGTCTGAAACATCTAAGTGCAACAAAACAAGCAATTTGTACAGGAGACAAATATTTTTACTGCACTGTAGTTTGCAAATCTAAATAATTTTTAAAACCCTATAAAAAACAGAAAAGAGATATACACTGAAAAAAACGGATGTTTCTGTTTGCTCTTATTTATGCTGTTTAGCACTGAGGGTATGTTGTTGCTTGTTGCTATGAGAGATTTTTGGATAAAAATGTTTTGAATATTCAGAGTGATGCATTTGGCAAAAGAGAAACATCCCTCAAACACTCGTGTAGCTGAAGAACATCAGGATGTGAATATTGGTGGCACCGTAAACTGCAGCTTTAATTAATCTGTGATGGACGTTTAAATTTGCTCTGAAATGTTTCATTGCAGCCCAAGTGAGTGAGTCAGAAAATGACTGAGAGGCTGAGAACACAAAAGGGACTGTTCACTTCACAACAAACAACAGCACAATAACCATCTTCCTTACTAAGACAAAACAACCAACTGATTGAAGGTTGACTGAGAGGAAAGAGGTGGTGAATGTGGGTGGGACAGGTTCAGTACTCGTATTAGTTCTTTTCAAAATGTGCCAGATACTGTGCAGATCCTGAGGGGGCTATGGCGAGATGCCAACACTTCCACCATTTGTTCCATGTCCAGATTTGAAATTTTTATTGAAAAATTAGTTGTTTATTGCTGTTTAAAAAAAGCAAGAGTAAAACCAGCCCAGGAGTAAACTGTGAGGAACTAACAACAAAGGGATTGGGATGGTGACAGTCAGGCAAAAAGTAGCTGGAAACACAGATGTCTGCACTCAGGACCTGGACAGAACTGATACAACCAAACCAGCCAGAGTGAAGAAGAGAGAAAGACCAATCAACACACAAGAAAATGGCAGAAGGCATAATTACCACGCTCATGAGTGATGACTGAGGTAGGGAGGAAAGTGCAGTAAACAAAAATGAGAAAAGGAAAACAGAGGGAAAAAGAGAGAGAAAGAAAGTAAGACACAAATAAAGAAACAAAGATTACATATAGGGAAAAGAACTTTGAAAAACTGTGTGTTTTTGTTTGGTCAATTAAAAATGTGCAAAGCATGAGAGTTCAAATAAAAAAAACATGGTTCCTGTTTTATTTAGGCTCTCTTGGAAAGCATCCTTGATTACACCATTGGTTAATGGTAGATTATTCATTTGAAATCGCTTGAGTTGAATTTATAACCAGCAACAGTGGATGTCTGTCTGCTCTTACTGTGTAATGGGGCAGCAATGTTAAAAGCAAAGTTAGTTCCAGTAAACCGTGGGTTCTTTGTCTAAAAAGATAAAACTGCAAGGACTTTTCAAAAATCCTTTAAACACTGTGAAATCCACCTTTAAAAAAGTTATAAACATCAAGGATGTCTCATGGCATCTAGCAATATAAATTAGGAAATTAAGAATAAATACTGCATAAAGGCAGCCAGATAGATGAGAAGAAAACTTTGTGATCTTTCCCCACAGATGAAAAATTCATAAAAATCAACTTTTATTTTATTCTAAAACTGAATAAATGTTCCACTATTAATTTCCCTACTGCTAATAATTTTACTAAACTTGTAAAAAAAAAAACAAAAAAAACACCCAACAATGTTTACAACACACACATAAAAATCGCTACATTGACAGGACTTGACAGGACGAACACTTTCAGGCCTAACTCTGTTTAGGCAGTTAAGAATCAGTGTGACAGCAGCTGCTGAGTCCTTGATATTTTAGTAAAGGAGGAATCCAGGCTGTTCTGGATGGAAACACATCAAACATCTGGCAGGCAGTAAGATTTCTGTCATGTTAAAACTCCGGTCTCACATATTGTCATAGAAACAATATTAGAAAACCTTCAGCCAGTGCTGCATTTGCATAACAGGATTAGTTACATAAAAGTCTCTTTGTCTTCTGGCTAAAGTGGGAAATGGTCCAAAACAATCATCATTCCATTTGAAACACCTGCTGAAAAATGAAAAATTCTAAAAAAAAAAAAAAAAAAAAATCCAGAAAATGTAATAACATTTTTTTTAATTGAAACTATTTTTAATATTGCATTTTTCACATTGCTTAACCATTTTACCAGATAGCTCCTCTGTCCAGTAACACTTCATTTGAAGGGGTATGAATAAGACTGACAGGACACTGTCATAAACATGACATAACATCTGTCATAAAAATGAAGAAGTCTTTATGAATGTTTATGACAGTTGTCATAAAGTGTCATTCGGTAAAAAAATGACACTTTTAATGCAAAGTTGCTCTAAAAGTTCAACTTCATGACAACTGTCATAAACATTCATAAAGACTTTATGTTCATGACAGACGTTATGTCATGTTTATGACAGTGTCCTGTCAGTCTTATTCACACCCCTTCAAACAAAGTGATACCCTCTGTCCTAATGTGGCCAAAGTGTCCCGTGTTTGACGGTCAGTGCAACCTAAACCTCTGTACCTAACCATCATTAAATAACAATTAGAGTTTTTCTGATGTTGTCGGCTCCACTCTGCCCAGCCTTAACAAGAACACTGACTTTCAAGGTGAAGATGCTTTAAGGTATTTACTGCAGGTCAGAAAATTTCTGATCAAAACTTTGTAATACAAACCCACTTCCTTAAAAATGGAAGTACTGCAGAAACTATAAATGATCTGGACTTATAAAATGAAAGTAATGCGACTCTTCTCCAAAAACAAAAACAAAAGAAACAAAAAAATGAAATAAAGATTAACTGAACTGCCACACAATAATAAGTATGTGCACTGAATTTAATTCACTTCAAACTCATTTCCAATCTTTGCTTCCCATCTAAGTTATACAACACGCAGCCTGAAAGAAGATGGAAGGTTTAACAGAAACATTAAAACAGGAATTAAAACATGAGAAAATGGTTTGGGATCGGCAAAGCACTTTCACACTAGCACATTCTATGTAAAGCTAAGTTCCACCCTAATGTAGAAAGAAGCTTAAGACACAGAGAAATAAATGGAAAACTTACAACTGAATGCATAAAACAAATGTATGTTATGAATTCAGATTGATTCTTACAAACAAAAGTGAAAGAACTGTTCTGAATGTTTCTGCTGTAGATTTTTTACTGAAATGATTCATTTTAATTCAAAATGATCTGATGAACACAATGACAAAATGGACATATGAACAAATAATCGTGTTCATGCTGTTAGAATAGAAAACATTTGTCCTTTTTCTAGGAACTTCTATGTGAAAACACCATGTAGAAGTAAAACTATAGTTGCTTCACTTTTATAATGTGACTAAAACTGGAAAATTAAAAAAATACATTCTTGTTGCTTGTTTAGGTAAGGGGGGACGATATTGCTGTGCTTCATAAAGGAGTGTAACAAATTCTTAGTATAACATCCATGATGTGGTTGATGTGCTTAGAATGCTTAGAATTGTGGTATTTGATCATTTCCTTCATACAATAGGCAGTTCTTAAGGTTTATCCAGACAATTCTACATGATAAAGATATTAACATAGTCATTCATTAGTCCAAAAGCAGCAGAAGACTTAAAAGAATAATGATGTGATAAGTTCATCACATTTATCAAATTCAAAAATAAAGTAGTTTGACAAGGAAAATAAATTTATGAACTGCATAGGAAAGTGATATCAATGAATATGTTCATTTGCATCACGGCATCAAGGTGGTGAAAACAGGAAAACAAGCCAGGCTGTGTCTTATAGGAAGGGCTAAATGGACATTTTCCTGTCTGTCCCTTTACAGACAGGAAGTTTCATATCAGAATTCAATAATCATTCAATTTATTCCCAGATGGGGCTAATGATTGACATAAAACAGAAAAGTCTGTCAAGATGTTGGTTTACACACAGTGCTTACCTGATCCCTCCTCCGTCACCATGCCCAGCCCCTCGGCTTTGTTCTGCCTCTCAAATGCATTCAGATCCAGAACACTAAACGGACGGAACAGACCTGTGAACCTTCCAGCGCTGATAAATCACAGAGCTTTTGAACAACAGCAGCTTCTTTACATTCATTTTCCAGTTATGATGCAAGACAAACACCAGTAAAGACAACAGCAGTGATACTGCTTGCAAACTCTGAACAAAGAAACACGATGGTGTCTATGAAATTAGTGTCTCCATCCAGCTGGTCAGCAGATGAAGCATAACGAGCTCCAGGTTCTGCTGGTCGAACACAGAGGACCAGAACCAGCAAAACATGACCGACTGAGGAAACTTCAGCTGCATTCTGGTCCTCTACCTTGATTTCCAAGTTCGATGGCCAAGAAAAGGCCTTTGGACTGCTGAGTAGTTGATTTTTATTTTACCCCACAATAATAACTCAGAAATAGTCCAAATTTGGATGTATTTTTATTTCTTTCCTATTTACAGAAAGTTTCTGTTTATTTCTTAGGTTTCTTGTGCCTTTCTATACTAAAGAAAAAGATATAAAACGTCAGATATTTCTCAACAAGATATTAACATTCAAGGAAAAACCTTACATAACTTTATATTAAAGCAGAAAGTACGGTGGCCACCGTAAGAAAGGTTTAAAGTGTTCAGTTATGCCGCATGAACTGATCAGTAGATTATTGTGATAAAAAATCCCCATGTCCCCTGGAGGAATCCGTACATTCTCAGCCAAAAAAACATGTTTTCAAACCATTTGGGTCTATTACCAGAGAAGCAAAAACATAAACACATAATAAATCATCAAGTCTTCAATGAGAAAGAAGTTACACACTTGCCTGCAGGACTGCATTAGACCAGCCAGACTTTGGAAGAAGCCCACATCCTTCTTATCCTTTAGATAATCCAACATTTTCTGCCAAAGAAAAGCTCTGTTAGATCTCAGAACGTCTTACAATTAATACAGACAGATGATGGACACAGTCACAAAAATATGAAACAGACCCTGTCTTACTGGGCCTTTTCAGATGCAGTATAATCAATTTAAATAATTGATTTTGATATACATTTTACACGTTTCTGTTTGTGTTGTACAGACATGAATAGAGGTAGATAAGGCAGCAGTTTGAATATAAAGGTAAATAATTAACTACCAGCCAGTAGTTAATTAACTACTTAATTAACTATTTAATTAACTACTTGCAGTGGCAGTGGCCAAATTATTTCCTGAACACAGAAAAAGGAGGAGACTAGAAATCGGTTCAAGTTGACTGCTGGTCTTGAGTTTCCTTTGGCGGTGCTGACAATTTTAAAAAGAATGACATTTTTACAATTCCCAAAGTAGATATGGCTCCAATTAACGGTAATTTCGATCTCAAAAGGACAAAGAGGCAAAGATGAATACATTTTTACTGACTATACTGAAAAAAAAAAAACCAGACAACCCTCTTCTTAAGTCCGCACAATCATCTCGAGCTAAACCACATCATAATTTCATGCAGCATCAGTGGAATTTACTCATCTCTGTATACACTGACCAGATTATTGTTAGCAGGATGAGCTCATACAATGTAAATCTCCTGATTGGTGCTAACTGGAAAACAAGCACTTCCCTGAGAGGTTTTGTTTAGTGAGGCAATACTTGTTAAAAAACGTTGATATCCAGTCTCCTTAATCCTGGACAGGGTTGGGAAAAATGACTCTTCATAATAAGTCAGACAGCATTTAGTAACAGGAAGGAAACAAATGGGAACATTTCAGTGCTGCATCTGTCATGCAATAGAAAAGGTGGAGAATCTGATTCAGATAAGGATCATTAACATGTTTATCTTTCTGACTTGTTTACAGTGGATTATCACCTATTTGCTGTTCAATGTTTTCAGATTTATCTATTTACAGATTCTTTGAAACCTAACTCCAAATTATTTGCAGATACCTGGTGCAACACCACTTGGTTGACATCCTGTAGTTTTTAGATGTGCAACAAGAACAAAACACTGGAATGAAATGCCTTAATTACCTTCTTTTTGTGTAGATCAGTTCTCCAGAGCCCTGCCTAATGAAATAATTATTCTATTAGATGTGCAGCAGAGGCACATCTAAGTTGCAGGACAGCGGCCCTCGAGGACTGGAGTTTGACACTTCTGATCTATGTGCACAATTCATTTTCTTTGGTGCTGATTTGCTGTATCACCAAAAGTGGACCATGGATGTTAGCTTCCATGGTTGAGAGACCGTTTCCAGGATGTGTATGGGGTTTGAACTAATAAAATGGCAGGTATAAGTGTTTTTAGATGTTTTAAGATTCTTGTCAAGTATGTCAGCTGTTTGAAGGCAGTTGGGGACTTCAACCCCCACAAATACCAGGAATCATTTTATATATATTTTATCTCTGTCTTATTAAACCCTCAGTTGGTCGTGGCAGATACTGAGGCAGGTTCTGGTTCTGCTGGGGTTTTCTTCTTGTTAAAGGGGAGTTTTTCCAGCCCACTGTCTCTACATTAATGCACGGCATTGCTGTAAAAAGTCAGCCTTGAAAAGCAAGTGATTGTCGGTATGCTGGTCAAGGAGGAGTGAATGCTGCAAGTCAATGACTCAATGCAATCTGCTGGATTTCCTTAGATAGAAACTTTTTAAACTACTTTGAATAATTGATTGAGCATATTGTATTGATTGATAACTAGAATCAAATAGAATGTATGTATGCATAAGTAGGAAACTATACATTAGTAGTTACCTGCTGTACAGTTGAGTTTCCTCCATTGAGAATGGCTATACCCAGCTTCAGAGTGGATGCAACCATTGGGCCCATAACACCTAGATCCCATACAAAACATGGCCATTAGTTTGCTTACACTTATTTTCCATCAAGAATTATTTAACTATAGTAAATGAGTAGAGTAAAAGCCATGTAGTTGTCACAAAGTCAATTATGACTAAATATTTCTATATGTGGATGTAATATGTAAAAGAGGATGAATTAGGAAAAACAAGGGTTTTCTGCCCCGTTTCATATGAGTATTTCTCATTCAGGGCCCAAAAATACAGAGAAGCATATTTAAATAAATAAATAGATAAATAAATCCATCTTTCAACAAGCTCATCACCATGTCGTGACAGTTTATGAGACAGATAATCAATGAATAGATTGCTCTCCTCCATCTTCTCCCTGTGCTGTCATCGCTGTCTTAAGAATGGACCGCTCCTGACCAAAAACAACCAATCAGAGCCAGGAGGCAGGTCTTAGTGCTATCAGTCAAACTAATTACCGTATTTTCCGCACTATAAGGCACCTAAAAACCTTAAATTTCCTCAAAAGCCGGCAGTGTGCCTTATAACCCAGTGCGCCTAATATATGGACCAATATTGAACCACAACAGGTCTAGCAACTACGGTAAGCAGTTGCAGACTTCATTTTCCCCGTAGAAGAAGCGTGCAGTGCATGCTGGGATAGTTGTCAAACAACTGGTTTGTTAATAAAGTTTGACTGACCTATCTACTCATAGACATGTCTATGTATCTACCTACCCACCTAATAATCAGGTCGTCTGCAGGTCATCTAGCATCACGTTCTCCACCAACATGCTGTGCGCGAACAGAGACGGGTGACCATCGTCCGGCCCAGACGCCCCATTCCAGTCGGAAGCCTCTCCTCTCCTCGCGACCGGAATCGGACTGTTTTGTTGTCATTCTTTATGTCAACAAAGTGGCTTTAGACATTTATCAGGAGCTTCGGCTAGAGTTACCAAGGGACCAGCAGCTGTACATTTAAAGCCGTGGGGGGAAGAGAGACAGAGGCTGCGGCGGCAGCGTGTCGGTTGGTCTGTGCTAACCAGAAAGCAGTTGGGCACAATATGGCAACACCAGAACCGTGAGTGAAACAATGACTAGTGCAGATGCTATATATAGGACTCAGGACCAATTTTTTATTATTAGACATCCATATTTGTAGTGAACGGAATAAATCATGTCCCGTTCAATACCAGACGGGTGGCAACATAACTGTGGCGTCTCTGTGTGCCTTATAATCCGGTGCTCCTTATAGTGCGGAAAATATGGTAACTTGGAAAAAAATGCCACAGGAAAACCTTTTATCCACTGTCATCAGTGACCATGCTAATTAGCCTGAGCATTCACAACAGGTTATGCTAGCAGCATTGTAGCACAGAGCAAGAGGGAAGAGGAAGGATGAACAAAGCTGCATGAGACTGTGACTGACAGTGCTAAGTCCCGCCTCCTGGCTCTGATTGGATGTTTCTAAACAACACTGGGTTAAGGCAGAGAGCTCCATTTTTTTTCACAGATTACCATGTCATGCCATCCCGTCATGACTTGGTGATGGTACAATCACAATCTTTTATTATTTTTCCAGTATTCAGACAATTCCATGAGTGTTTTAATGACTGGTAGTCTGGAAAGGGAAGCTTGTCTCTCTTATGGTTATTCTCACTCACCGTTATTTGGGGCCTTCTATGTGAAACTCACCTTTGCTGGCGCTGATGGTTTGAAGGACCATCTCTGCAGCTCCGCGGTCGTGCAGTCGGGCCTGCTGATACAGCAGCTTTTGCTTCTCCATCTCCTTCTCCTATTTCATTCAAGCAGGACAGTTTTCAGGTGAGAGCTTGAATATTCAAATGTTCCTGAATTATCCAAAGACAGTGAAGGGCACAACTAGTGAGTGATCACCTACTTCAAAGCTTTTAACTTCTCCTTCTTCATCCTCTTCATCATGACAACTCTGGGAGAAGGGAGTGTTATAGGAACAGGTAACACAGTCGAAGTTAAATTACCGATATAAAATTTCTAATAAGAGAACCAAAATCAAGTGTGGATTCAAGATTACAGCTTCTGTCAGATACCTTAGCCATGATGTCAGCGTACGCCATGTAAAGGTTATCTTCATCCAGCTTACTGCAACATATAACACACACACACACACACACACACACACACACACACACACACAAAACACACACAGAAAATAGGATGATGTCACTGAGAAATCAGACCAGTGAACAGTTTTTATTTGCCAAACAAGTCAGGAGTTCTTTTTGAGAAAACCTTGTGTGTAAGAGGCTGAAAGTTGCTTCACTTCATTAAATAATTTTTAGTGTAACACCTTTTCATTTATTTTCAAAAACAGAGCAAACATAACACAGTGTTGATGTGGTTAGAATACACACTGATGTGTGATGAGCTTAAAAGAAAAACACTGAACACTTACCGTATTTTCCGCACTATAAGGCACCTAAAAACCTTAAATTTCCTCAAAAGCCGGCAGTGTGCCTTATAACCCGGCGCGCCTAATATATGGACCAATATTGAGCCACAACAGGTCTAGCAACTACGGTAAGCAGCTGCTGACTTCATTTTCCCCGTAGAAGAAGCGTGCAGTGCACGCTGGGATAGTTGTCAAAAAACTGGTTTGTTAATAAAGTTTGACTGACCTATCTACCCATATACATGTCTATGTATCTACCTACCCACCTGATAATCAGGTCGTCTGCAGGTCATCTAGCATCACGTTCTCCACCAACATGCTGTGCGCGAACAGAGACGGGTGACCATCGTCCGGCCCAGACGCCCCATTCCAGTCGGAAGCCTCTCCTCTCCTCGCGACCGGAATCTGACTGTTTTGTTGTCATTCTTTATGTCAACAAAGTGGCTTTAGACATTTATCCGGGAGCTTCGGCTAGAGTTACCAAGGGACCAGCAGCTGTACATTTAAAGCCGTGGTGGTCGGTGGAAGAGAGACAGAGGCTGCGGCGGCAGCGTGTCGGTTGGTCTGTGCTAACCAGAAAGCAGTTGGGCACAATATGGCAACACCAGAACCGTGAGTGAAACAATGACTAGTGCAGATGCTATATATAGAACTCAGGACCAATTTTTTATTATTAGACATCCATATTTGTAGTGAACGGAATAAATCATGTCCCGTTCAATACCAGACGGGTGGCAACATAACTGTGGCGTCTCTGTGGCCTTATAATCCGGTGCTCCTTATAGTGCGGAAAATACGTATTTTTAAGACATTATAGAATTTCAAAATAAGAACTTTATTTAAGGTAAATTCGATGAGGAATTTTTCTGTTGGCCCTGGAAGTGTGCAGGGGTCCTACAACACACTAATGCCTAATACCAGATGCTACAAAGTGACCAATTTGAAGGTAGTCATAGAAATCCTTGTATCGGAGGCCAAATGTATTTTGAAACTGGGGAAAATGTGCCAGTTTCCAAATACTGCTGAATTCACCCCTGGGAGGAAGTCTTTACTGTTGGTAATTAGTGCAATATAGGTAAGAGAATCCTTCCTACCAATATAATTGTTCATGTCTAGCCAACCTTTCACTGTATTTTGCAGAATCAGATTATTCTCCCTCTTCAAACAGGATTTATTCATGCTTTTAAGCTCTTCTAATAAATTAAAGAGACTACAGCCCACTTCTCCAAAGGTGCTTCCTGGCCTTTAAAATAATTGTGAAGTCACTCATATAATAAGTTATAATGTTATAATGTCTAATGTTAGCAAAGGACTTTGCAGCTGCAAAGTTCTCATACGAAGTCCCCTTCAATCTCTTTAGCTATCTTCTTAGAAATACAGAGTGCCATCAATTGCATTGGGTAAAGTAATCTTGGCAGGATGCTCATTTTTGAGACTTATTCTCCCTATTCATGAACCTGGCAGATTCATCCATCTAGTAACATCTCTTTTAGTTTCTTTTTGTACTTTAGCCAGAATAATTCTCAGCAGTTTCCCAACATTAGTTTTAATATCAATCCCCAGATATTCAAATCCTGTCTCAGATCAAGAAAAAGGGGAGACAGATGGATAGGAGGTTTCATTGTTAAAGCCAATTGGCATTGCTCATGATTTATCCAAATTCATTTTGCAGCTTGACAGTAAACCAAAGTCCTTTATAGTAGACATTAACGCTGGTAAGGATGTTTCTGGGTTTGAAATGAAGAGAAGTACATCATCAGCATATAAAAATATCTTGCAGAATATCAAATCAATTGAAAATCCCATTGTATTATCGTTGCTACTTATAGCCTCTGCCAATGGTTCGATGGCTGGGAGGTTTTCTCACTTTTATTTTTACCTTACTGCTCTTCACCTCCAAGTTGAACTAGGGCAAAATGCCTCTGTCCGACCCCAAGGACATTAGCAGTATTCTACAATGACTTCACTTTTTTAGAAACGAAGATTCAATGGCTGGAGGTGAACTTTGAGATCAACGCTACGTGTGGAAATGAAACAACTCTTCTTCAAATCAGCGGAGAGGTTGTACACCCCACACAGAGCAGCTCACCCTGGATCGCTCAGGGCGCCAAGCCGAAACAAAAATCTCACACTGCAGATCCATGAGACGACTAACAGGGAGAATCTGCCACCTGGACGAATCAACGTGGCTCTGAGCCGAAACCCACCTTCAACTTCCACCTACTCTGCCAAAGAAAAGTGAACAAGAAGCTGGAACCAAAACGACTCCACTGACCCGGCTTCCAAGGACAAAGCAACCAGGTTTTGAGGCCAAAGCCTCAAAACACGCAAAAATCCACTGATAAAGAACTTTAATAACCTAATTTTGCTTATGGCTAAATTAGGGTTAAAGTTTTAATGTCTTTAATGTTTTTATCTATTACAGTTTCTCATGTTTGTAAAATGTTCTATTTTTAACAAAGCTAGTCTGTCCAGATTTAACTGAGACGGGCAGAAATTTCTCAAGTCTTTTTGCCAGAATTTTGGAGAAAATTTAACTATCAACATTGATTAGACTAATAAGAACCACACTTGTCTAGGGGTTTATCTTTTTTTAAGAATCAATGATATATTAGCTGTACATAGCGGCGTTGGTAAGAAACCTTTTATTTTTGAATGAACATCCATTTTTAATAAAGTGACTTTTAGAGTTAACATTTTATAGAATTCAGCATCCCTACCCATACCTGTTCTATAGTTTTCTTTACCTTTAGAATTTCTTCCATCCCAAAGTGGCCTGTCAGGCTCACATAAGGATGGAAGATCAATTTTATCAAGAAAATCTGACATAGCTTCACTAGGGGAGACAAGTGGTTTAGTCTGACAATAAGCAATTTTTTAATGAATTCTAAAATCTAAAATTGTTTTTTCAAGCAGCACAGTTGGATTGGTTTAAAACAAAAATATTTAATAATATTTGATTTAGTAAAAAGACATATGAATTTTGAACCCACCATTTCTCAGTGAGGGCTGTTCTGCTGAACAGCTGGATAAGTTGATGGAGTGGATCGATGTGTTTTATGCCCTCCTCTTCTTCAGATGGCTCTCTTCCACTTGCTTTCTGCAATCAGACCATTTAACACACATTGGACAAACAATTGAGTTTAGATTTATGATTCAAAACTGTTTTTTCAAGTATGATTTTTTTGTTGGGATCAAAATATTCCTATTTGTTTAACTTTGAATACACAAGATCTTACAGCAAGGTCCTCGATGAGTTTGTCTTCAAAATAATGCTCTTCTGCCTCAATCCAGGACTTCTCATAGCCTTGCAAGAACAAGTTCACAGCTCTGTGCCTAGTTTAAAGACAAAACGGTATTTTTATCCAGAGAACTAGTTAATGTTTCTAAAATATGTGTAATGTGTAAATTCCATCCATTTGTCCATCTATTTCTATCTAAAAAGAAGCAATAATTCATCAGGATTTTGAGTTGTTTGTGTTATTCTGGGTTTGTTTCTTATTTTTGTTCCTTAGTTTAAATTCTTTGATCAGATCAGCAGTGTTTCTGTTTTCCTTTGCTTCTGTCTTTTCTTGGTTATTCTAGTATTATTATGCATGTCATGTTTAGTGTTTCATTTGTGTTAGATTCATTTCCTAGTCTGCAGTGCAGATCAGCTTTGTTTTTGTTTTACCCTTGTTCAGTCCTTTAGTTTTATTAGGTTCCTCATGTCTAGTTATTTGTTAGCAATAGATTTTTCCCAGTTACCCCATTTTGGACACTCTCCCTTGCCCCACATTTTCTCTCTCTGTTGCCTCAGCCTGCTTCTGCTTTCTCGCCTCACACCTGCAGCCCTTTTCATCAGCCATCTGGTTCCTGGTCAGTAATCAACCTCCCCACACAACTCATTCTGTTCCTCCTTGCTGGTTCCTCCTGTTATATCCCGTTTACTTCCCCGTTGTTACCCTGCTTGCCTTTTGTTCCTGTTTTTGATCTTTTCTGGCTCCCTGCAATCCCTGTGATTTTGTAAATAATGTTCATCATTTTCATTAAACTTTTATCATCTACTTGCTGCCTGTACCTCTCTGTATTTGGGTCCAACTCAACCACAACACGCCGTGACAGCATCAAGCCTTTATTTTAGTAAGAATAGTTAATCCCTTTTAGTCAGAAATCTTTTGGAGTTAATGCTGAACGTATCCAGGGTGGGTATTTTCAGCAGCGTTGTGCTGTTTTTTTTATGAGTGGGACAGGGCAGATCATACCTCGGCAGGTTATAGAGAGGTGCCATCCTGAAACAAGCCACCACGGCTCGCTTCCTTTGCTTGGATAGCAGTTTATGCCATACAGCTTTCTTGCTGCGTTGAGGATGCTCTACCTGAAATACAAAGAGGTGGACTCTGTTTCAAACAACCACCAATACTTATTGTTATACAGCAGGGTTACATAACGTGTTCAGAAGCACGAAGTCCTATTATTAAGACCTGGTCTAGGTGGAAGAGGACATGAGCGATGTCCAGGACTCTTTTCACAGTCTTTTCTGGGTCCGATGTGTCGTCAGAGTGGTAGGGCAGGTCTCTGTACAAAGCCATCTGCCAGCGAATTCCTGGATCTTCAAGCTGCACAAGTTACACATGGGAAGAGCACTTCCATTGGAAAATCACTCAACTTGTAAATACAACATAGGAAAAGACAAAATGTTAATTTTAACATATTTTCTTATTTTTTTAGCAATCTAATGGCAATTTGTTACAATGACAAAAGAAAATCCTTTTTACCTTCCCTTGTAAATGCAGATTGTTCCTGATGATCTCTCGAACCTCATCCTCTGTGTCTTTCTGTTGACAAATGCACATTTTTTCAGCAGCTGCTTTAGAAAAGCTAATTCATGTGTTGTCTCTTATGTTTTTCTATGATGCAAAATGTTTGCATTCCTTTATTCAGCGTTGAGAGCAGAGCTAGCCAATAGATAGCCCCCTTCATTGTCTGCTTTTAAAACGATCCTTAAGGTTGAAAGCCAAGTTGTGGTCTTTGGCTTTCAACCTTAACTAAACTTAGTTTGGTTTTGGTGAGAAGCTGCGGGGGATGATGGGTGTCGGTGACTCTGTGATCTCCTGGGTTACTGACTACCTTACGGGCCACAGTTTGTCTGTCTGGGCAGTCTCCTGTCTGGTGTGGTGGTCAGTGACGTGGGAGCTCCGCAGGGAACTGTGCTCTCTCCTTTTCTCTTTACCTTGTACACCAACGATTTTCAGTACAACTCTGAGTCATGTCATCTACAGAAGTTTTCTGATGACTCGGCGATTGTCGGGTGTGTGAGAGATGGAGATGAGGGGGAGTACAGGACACTGGTGGACGGATTTGTGGAGTGGTCTGAACAGAATCACCTGAGGCTCAACATTAGTAAGACCAGAGATGGTGATCGACTTCAGGAGGAGGAAGACGCCTTCACAGCCACTGAAGATTAAGGGGGAGGTGGTGGAGGAGGTGGTGGATTACAAATATCTGGGAGTGGTGATCGGCAACAGACTAGACTGGACATCCAACACTGACGCTGTGTACAAGAAGGGGATGAGCAGACTCTACTTTTTGAGGAAGCTGAGATCCTTCAATGTGTGCAGCAAGATGTTGGAGATATTCTACCACAGCGTTGTTGCCGGTGCCATTTTCTTTGCTGTTGTGTGTTGGGGAAGCAGCATCAGATCCAGCGACTCTAACAGACTGAACAGGGTCATCAGGAAAGCTGCTCTGTACTTGGACTGAAACTGGAGACCCTGGAGAATGTGGTGGAGAGGACATTGAAGAAGCTGTTGTCTATCATGGTCAACGAGCTGCAGCCTCTACCACACAGTGGACAGACAGCGGAGCAGCTTCTCACACAGAGGCTTCAGCTCCGTAAGGACAGATACAGGAAACCTTTCCTGCCACAGGCCATCACTTTATATAACAATAGTTAGTCACCATTACACAGATTGTTCACATAGCACTATTGTACATATTGTATATATTATTAACATATAGATTATTATTTATTATTATTTTCTGAACCTTACATCTTACATTCTACATTTTTATAGTATTTTTTTTTTATTGGTAACTTCATCTCTGTGTTTGTTTATGCTGCTACTGCACAGTAATTTCCCGGTTGGGATGAATAAAGTACTTCTATTCTATTATATTCTATTCTATTCTAAGTTCTTGGATTTTATTGTGTTTAATCTTTTTGTTGTTATGTTTCACTTTAATTTTTTTTTCTTTTATGGTATGCTTAGCTTGCAATTATGTGCAGCACTTTGTTTCGGCTGATTTGGTTTTAAAGCACCTTATAAATAAAGTTGTTATGGTATAGTCCTCTGATTTCTACTCTTGGTTTGTAACAATGACACAAACTACAAACTCCCTCTAATGTCTTCATTGTCTTTTTCCACAGTTAATAACTCACTGCAATGTCTGCATGGCTCTGTTCTGCTTGTCCATAGCGGCCAACACAATATTCAGTGGCACACTATGCATCCTACCTTAGATGTTAATACCCACTTTATCTGGGGTCAAAGTTTATCCAAAACTAGCCTCTTTCAGACAAGCCACACAGTTATGATGGGAAACTAGCAGCATTTTTGGTTCCCCCAAAATATAGAAGCAAGATATGAAGAATGTGATAGGAAACTCTTCATATTGTATTTTAAGGTAAAATGTTCCTATGAAAGAGGAGAAGTGTGTTTGTCTTAAAGTATCGGGACTGTAGCAAAGGAAATGCAACAATATGAAGAGAAATTTCAGTTACTAACTGCTAACTACAAACATGGATTTTTGTCTCATTTTGGTACAATTAGGGGTGCGCCAGTTTTCTGGCCGATTGCCAATTACTGAGCAGCAGATTAAAAAACTAAATCTGCTGATTCCAATTTTGGTTGATACCATTTTTTTTTGTCTGAAATGTTACTCAATATAGCAAGAAAGTTGTTGAGTTGGCAACAGTGGGGTTACAATTGTTAATTGTAAATGTGCAGATATAACTTGGTGGCCGTTCTATCAGTCAAACCTCTCACCAGAGAGCAAAAGAGGACAGTGGTTGATTCTTAGACTTTGATCGGTGGATAAGGTCGGCTTCATATGAAAAAATTGGCCAATCACCGATCTCCCAACATTAAGAAAAATGGTGCCCATAAATTGGTGCAACCCTGGGTACAATACATGGAGTCTGTGCTGGGTGAAAATGCAGCAATTGAAAAAAAATCCCAAATCACACGTGCATGCAGAGCAGCTTTGAACGCTACCTGACCCAGTCTCCCTGAACCAGCCTCTCAGGTCCAGCTTGTTGTGAACTATTCAAACTAAGTGCATCTGTGTGTCTGTCTGTCCCATCCAGCTACCTGTGTGAATCGGGTCTTAGCCAGAGCGATGAGCTCCTGTTCTCCCGGAGCACAGATGTTCAATCCCACAGGCAGCAGGCGTTTCAGCGTGGCCACGATCAAACTGGTCTGAGTCGAGTACCGATCACCCTTCCTCTTCATCTTCTTCCTCTCCTGGTCTGAAACTATACCCTGAAGCCCAATCAAATGAAAAGGGACACATATGCTTACTTTGACATACGTCCAAATTATCTTGATAAGACAGTACTTATTGACATAGATTATTATACATTTATTGATATGACCTTTGTTGTCAGTAATTATTTGCCACTTTATTCCTTTTGAACATGACTGTGTGTCGTACCTTTGACATCTTGCACTTGGTGTCAGAGATAAGGAATGACATGTTGTTGATTTCATTCTGGACCACAAAATTCTGCTCTTCTCTCTTAAAGTTCTACAGATAAATGACAAAACACCTCAGAGTCACACTGACATGCTGCATTCTCTGAAACGTGCCTCACTGAACCACCACTGCCTTTGAGATGACAGAGCAGCTCCAGTTGAATCACTGTTGAGTTAATGGACACCTGACCAGGTCCATTACATACAGCCACATCCAGATATTCATATAATTACAAATAAAATATGTGTTATTAGGAGATCACAGTGTTAATAATGCATCATTTGTATGTACTTGCATTGGCAGTTCTTAAGTAAATGGTATACTTTACAAGCCCCTCCTTCTGCTGCCAAACCAACCAATAAAAAGAGACAATGAGACTCTACATTTAACAGAACAGTCGTATTTCTTATCAGGTGCTGGTGCTTCTTCCTTCCACCATCTGGCTCACATCTAAAACCTACATTGTGCTTTTGTGACCACTTGATTACTGAAATTGCTGCAATGTGCTAGTTATTAATATTAATAACTGTCAGCATTACGCTCTGTACGATGTCGCTCTGCTAAAACTCCGTTCGAGGAGACCCCATAAGGGCAAGTCCTCATGTGGATCAATGTTTTTAAATGTTTTATTTTTACTTTTAATAATGTTTTTATCTTTTTTAATCTTTTTCAAAATCTCTGTCTCTATTTTTATTTTTATTTTAAATTGTGTAAAGCACTTTGAAATTCTGTGCTGCTGAAATGTGCTATACAATGTTTAAAAAAAAAATACAAAGATACAGCGGAAAAGTAAGGTTCTTACATGAGACTTGGCCCAAAATATGAAAACTTCAGCCACCATTCTGAACAGTTCTTCTGCCTCCGGGTTGGACTCTTTTAGCCATCTTCCTCTGTAGTACAGATTTATACATCAGGCAGCTCAGTGACAAGTTATTTTAGTAGGACTTAAGTGATGTGTTGACAAAAATGTTGTAGTTTTATCTATTTAGCTTTAAAGTAGCAGTTACTTCCACTTGGTCATAGATCAGTTGGTGAAAAAAACATGCATTTAATGCAAGGACACACATTTCCACAGTGTTACACAACAACACTGTACCTGTTGTAGTCCACAAATCGTATGAGCAGAGGGTAGAAGGCATACAGGTCTCTGACCAGTATGGTGAACTGATCCATGATGAGGAGCTCTGTCTCAGACATCTCACCTCTCCCTTCAGCCCTGCTCTGCTCCTCATCCGTCAGAACCACTGCAGCTTTCTACACAGATTGGTGCAGTTTTACACAGACACAGTGTTTACAGTGTGTTTCAGTATCAATATCCAACACCAGTTAATAAAAACCCTGCAGCATGATTTGACAGTCTACTGAAAAAGTTCATTTTTACCAGACAGAGGTTCTCTTTGAAAGTCACATCTGTCCATATTTTCTTTTTATTGCTTCCTTAATTGGAGCTGTGAGCTTCTCATAAAATAAGATGGATGACGGAAAAAGATTAACGTCATGTTCACATGTTCATTTTCTCTGTTGCTTCTCACTCATGATCATCTAACTCAATGTATAACAGCTGTCATCATTGTATTAAGATTCTAATAAATGTATTAGTAAGTAATATTCACACTTCATATCAAGACAATACAAAGCAAGGAAAACAAAAAGGTTCATATCAAACATCTGGAGCAAAATGCTAATTTTTTTAATATGAAGGTTCTTTATTTTAAGTTTAAACTTCTTTATGTACGGTAAGTATACTGCGAATATTTTACAGTAACATCTTTTATTATAGTTGGCTTTCATCTGTATACCAGTAGGACTGGGAATAATGGCAAAAGAAAGTGTAAAACTAACAATTAGGGTTTAAGCTTCCTTCAGTTGAAATATTTATGTTGCTAAACTTCCTTTACTGTATGTAGGAGCCATTTATCTTTTCTTGGGTTTATCGCCACCAGGGGGCGTATTTAATTTTGATTTCTGAGTGTCTGATGGGTTATTTAAGGTCAACCATGATTCTGTTCAGGTGTGGTTAATAGGTAGAGGCAAACAGTTTTCTACTGTGCTTGATTTAGATGTATGTGGAATTTATGTGGATCTTAAAAGGGAAACAGTAAAACAATGGACTCTGTACTGAAAATAAATTACTTTATTTTATGTCAAACGGAAGATCGGCATCCTGAATTGGATTTGAGTGGTAAAACCAACGGCTTACAACAACAACCACCAGTAGCCTAAAATATAGGATTTTAGTCGCTACACTGTATGTAGGGCTGTGTTATTCATTCAATTTATAATAGGTTCTCATTTTGACACTGAAGGATAATAAAAAACTAATTGTTGAAAACATTTTTGTTTTATTTTGACACATTGTGTAAGTATGGTGTGATTTAGTAACGTTTCCCAACTGATGCTGGGATATTAAAGTGTGTCTGACACAATGACTACTGTTTTTCATTCTGTGTACACAAAAACTTTTAGAAATAAATATTTCTCACAGACTACTATAAATACCATGTAGATGTTTTTGTAGTAACTGGGTCAAACAACAGCGCCATCTTGAATCGTAATCAGGGTAAATCAAATCATAAACGACTAAGGCTGTGGACAGCTGTGGAGGAAGTTGTGAGGATTTCAGAGATTTGAGCGATTTATCTGCAGTTTTGGAGCAAGAAGCTGGATGGAGTGATGATGGAGAGGGAGCTGGTTCTACTGAAGGACTGCAACCAGATTTATTTGAGCCAGATAGTTCAGGAAGCAACGATGACTCCAAGGTTTCTGGGGAGGAAGGATCCGACAGTGAAGCATTGGAGATGGACATCTCACCTCTAAATCACTGACGGTTCAAATAATCTAGTCAAAGGCAAAACTGTATTTATGGTATTCTGTGAAACATATTTATAATTAAAGTTTTCATGTTCACAGAATGAAAGCACAGTAGTTAATCTTTATAAATGATATAAGTGATTTTATCATTTTAGTGACACTTGAACATTTTAGTGTTTGAAATGTAAAGATGACAGAGAAGAAGCGACATGCTGTCAGGTATGAATGGATGAAACATTCCATGGTAGACAGAACCATTTGATGCCTGAAACATCTTCCTTTTTTCTAACAGCTGTATTCTGACTGGTGAAAGCTGGGTTCTACCTTTTTTGTGGGTTTTGTAGTTTTATCATGTCAATACGTTTTCCTTTATTTCCAACATAGTGACTCTTTTTTGTTGCCAGTGGCAACTGAACCTTTACTTTATAAATGGCCTTTGTAGCACATCACCGGAGCACAGGACAACAAGGTGGAAAAGGGACTTACCTTTTTGAGTTTATCCATAAGAGGCAGGAAGTGTGTCTGTAATAGTTGGGGTTTAGCTTTGCTGATGATTGGCTGGGAAAAGACTTGAGGACAGGTATAGAGAAAGAGATTTGTCAGTAAGCATAAAATAAAAAGAACGGAAATTCAAAGACATCTGCTACCTGTGAGGCCTTTAAATTAGTCAGAACTGAGGTAAAATATGGATATTTACCAAAATATGGATATATTTTACCTGTGCAGTAAAATATATCCATAAGGAGAAAGTTGTAGGGAATAAGAATCTATACAGTCCATTTAAATATACTGTCTCTGCTTCAAGAATTGTTTGTGGATTTACCAGCCAGTCTTTTCATCCAGGCCCCCTCGTCGATTCCCAGGTTGTTGTAGATGATTTTCAGAATGTTTCCCAGCAGTGTATTCATGTGCTCAGAGGTAACAGATGTGCAGCAGCTGTCATCCTTGTCAGGATTGCTTTCTGGTCCATGCTCCCACCAGTGTGACATATAGCTGCACAACATGGGCAACACTACCTACACAAAAAGGACAAACACATGCTGATGCTTTATTGGGTCATGGGCAATGTCTGGCCAATTACAAGAAAGTCTGGCCTGTTACAAAGTCTGCCTTCTATCACCTGAAGAACATTTCCAGGATTAGAGAAATAATGTCTCAGAAAGATCTAGAGAAACTCATCAATGCATTTAGATGTCCTGATGTGTATTGATGAATTTGATGATCATCAATACACATGGTTGATGTGTTGATGTGTATTGATGATCACTTGACATTTTTTCACTTGATAAAATGTGATGTTTGTTACTGGTTTTTCATTTGGTGACTGTATAATGTTTTATTTTATCATATTATTTTTGTATGTTTATGATGTAAAGCAGTGGTCCCCAACCTTTTTTGTTCCGCGGACCGGTTGAGACTTTGAAATATTTTGGCGGACCGGGGTGGGGTGGGGTAGGGTGGGGTGGGGGGGGCGATCCAAACAGAGTCTGACGGGGTGGGAGGGGGACAATTCTGTTGATTCAAGGAGTGGGGAATTGGACCGGTCACTCAGTGGTTATGGGAAAACACCTACTTCCTGAACTACTGCGGTCCCACACATAGTGCATAACCTCACCAGGTAGCAACTTGGGACATTCCCCTTGAGATCGCTTTGGTCATTGTTGCTAGAGTCTGTGTTAGCCGCTGAGACAAGGGCATAAGGCTTTTTTTCTGTGAAGCACGTTCTCCCCTAGGTTTCTCTGGAATTATTGTTTACTGTATGTTTCTTTTGTAGAATAAAACCAGCAGTGCAGGATGACAGGATAAGTCTGGAGTGAGCAAAATGTGTAAGGAAGTCTGGAAGTCTCCACATCTATTTTTCTCAAAACAATAATGCTGAACAAACAGTGCAGCAATTATTTTGTTGGTTGAGGAAATGATTCAAATTTAAATCCTCTCTCACTTTCTTGTTTTTTCTCTTTGGAAATGATTTCTGAGACTTCACAGTGTTAATTACTGATTGGTTGCCCAAACTTGTGTCATCATCATCTCCCTATCCAACTGAGTCAATGTATGGCTCTGGTTCCATTGTTAGGAAAGTCAGGGGTGTAACAGAGGCAACATAACCTCTTTCTCAGAACACATGGAGACAACAAACAGGCAGGGGAGAGGTGTCCAGGTCCAATCCAGACCTACCATCCTGCTGCATTCACACGACTCTAACACACCAGAATGATGGCCTGAATCCCCTCATCCGCAGTCAGTCACTTTTCCTGAAGCCTGCTAACAAGCTATTCATTTTATTCAGGTGTTTTGGAGAAGGGATGCATCTAAGGTTTGCAGGGTAGTACCTCTCTGGACTGGCCTTTGACCACTCCTGGACTGAGCTTCCAAGAAATGGAAACATAATTCAAACTGAGGAAGCTGAGCTATTTGATGATAATGAGTAAAGCTGAAAAATGAGTGTTTCACCTCCATTACATGAGGCATCTGAGTATACTTCATGCCAGACTCAGCCAGCTCCATGATTTCTTCCAGAGACTTTTCGAGGCTTGGAACCAAAGGACACACCTCCCCAACTGGCCCTGGCAGACCCAAAGCTGAGAGCAGAAAAGTGTAACAATGTGTCACAAAGTGATGCAGAAATCTAATACATTGTTTGGTTTTGTAGGCTCTGAGTTGTGTTGTCAGTTCCATTAATTAGCGTTGCTGTTATTAAGCCTCCTCATACTTCCAGGGGCCCCAGGAACAGCAGCTAACAGGCCTCCATGTAGTTGTCCCACAAATAAAAAAGTTCAACCACTGACTTCATAAAGCCCTTCCGGAACATAAACTCTCTGCCTTGTTTAGTTTGATCTTTTGTGAGTATTTGATGTGGATTTCTAAAAATGTCCCAATCTACCAGCACAGCAGTTAATAAACTCAATATATTAACTGCTTAAAAGTTGCTTTCATTACCTCTGACAACGGTGAAGTTAGCTGATGCCATTTATGATACTGTGTAAATCTCTGCTGCCACTTGATTATAAGCCAGAAGAATCTACAGAATGTAAGTTATAGATTAAGCTATGTTGCATTGCCAGCAGTGTTAAGATGTACATCACTAAATAAAATATTTATTTCTGATTTATGTTGGTACTTTTACAATAAAAAGATGTTGTTATACCTTCCATCCTCATCACATTGTGAAATGTTTAATTCCCAGTTCATAAAGGTCTTCAATAAACCAAGTTGGGCAGTGATTTTATATTCTATGAAAACATTGCTTTTGTAAAAGATGTTGAGGTGAATTGATCTGACTGTTGTCATTAAATCAGGCTGCTGAATGTGAAGCAGTACCTGTTCTGTCTTTGCTTGCTTTGTTGTTGTAAATGGAGAAGCCGTTAAACTTGTTGAGCTGTGGCTCCAGGAAGGCGACAGGGAAGGCTGCTGAGAAGGCAGCTAAACACTTTCCTAAAGCTGGCCGCTGTCTGACGTGGATGGAAACAGGAAAGGAAGCGGTGAAGTTAGATCATGTGACAGAGGGTAAATACAGAGGATGTATGGGAAGATTGTAACCAGGTATTTGAGTTGACTAAAACAAACTATTGACCCTATCTGAGCTCATTCACTAGCACAACTAGAGGCACAAGAGGTACATCCTGGCAGCCCAGCCAGAAGAGGCAGCACGACGCGTCGGGCTGGAACCGTTCCCTTATTTACTAAATAAGACTAACCCACTAAAGGTAAACTGATTATTAATTGAAGCTGAGAAGTTTAGGACATTCAGTACCTCTCCACATAGATACTTTTGTTGGTTCCCAGGAAGTAGAGACTATTCAGTATTCTGTAGCAGGAGACCTGGACTTCATCCACTGGAAGAAAAGAGACAAGAATTTAGGCAACATGAACATTCTGCTCGGAGAACAAATATAGTCAAACTCATGTCATTACGCACACATGAGGTCCTCTCCAAACATGTTCTGCCCAATGTGCTCAAACAGGGAGGACAGCACCGGCAGCAGGGCGAAGGTGGTGTAGTTGATGATCTGAGTGACGCCGCGTGGTTGTTCTCTGGAGTGGGTGAACTGGCCCAGCTTCAGGTTCTCCTGAGTTTTCTCCAAATCCTCTGCCACACTATCAAAGTAGGACCATAGAGCTGCCTTCACTGACTCCAGCCCAGTCTTCATTACTGTCCTGAGAGAAAAATGTTTGGTGTTATTGCCATGGTTAGCAGAACCATGACTTAGGGATCTGAAGCTCATGTTACTAATTTACTTTGGAGACTGTCTGATAGCTGACAGTCTCAAACTATTCAAACTACATGTGTTCACATTTGCTTTCTTTATCGTTAGGATATAACCAATTAATAGATTAGAATATTATTGAAAAGTTCATTTATTTCAGAAAGCTTATCACCAAGTGAAACATTTCCCTTAATGAAAACCTTAATGATGACTGTCGGCTTAGAGCCAATGAAAACATGACAGTTTTATGTTTGAAACGTTACAGACATTACAGTCTACATGCTTAACCCTTGAGTTTACAACCCCACACCCTTAAAACTTGTGTCATTTGCCACAGTCCTCCACGTTTGCCTCAGTTATCGCACGCACTAATGTGCACTGTAATTAGAATAGTACACCAGATCAATAAAAAACGCCTTTAAAACCAGGAACATGGGCTTAATGAAAACTGTGTTTATTAACTGCTTAAAAGTTGTTTTCAGAAGGTACTTTTAATCTGACAAGACTCATCAAGACATGTTCTCTAATGCATGTGTCAAACTCAAGGCCCAGGGGCCAAATGCGGCCCGCCATAAGTTTTTATGTGGCCCTCTACGCTTTACTGGGAGACATAAATAGGACCTTCAAGATAACAGTTGTGTGCTTAAATATTACATTACATTAAACAAAGCAGTTTTTGATGTACACTGACAAATTATATCAATGTGAAATATGCAAAGACAGCTAATTATTAATTTATTAATATTTTGTAAGTTTTGTATAAAAATCAACAGTACCTGGCATCTAGACTCTGTCCTAGTATCTGCAGACAGTTGACAATTGATGTTGCATTGTTCCCTGGAGAGCAGAAACCACATGATGAGCTAAATGCCGGAACCACAGTCTGTCAGTAGGGGTCGCTGTCACCATCTTCTGCCTAATTTAGCACACAGACCTTAGAATCTGCTCTGATGGGTTTTTACCAAAGGGAACAGTGGATGGTAGAATAAATCACACACACAACAGAAAGCATGCATTTAAACACAGATGTCCTTAGATGTAAAGCTATAAAGCTACTAAGGGCATCTTTGAAATTAAATGACGTTGAAATTCTACAAATGAGAGTAAATATGATGTAGTGGGACAGTGGGGAACATTTTTTTCATAGACTGGGTGAAAAACAGCATAAGCCTTGCAAATTCTATTTTGTATTTATATATTGGGTTTGAGGATATACTTGTTTTTGGGGTTTTTTAAACATACTTTTGCATTTAAGTATTTTCTAACTAAAAATACACAGGCATCTGGTATGGTTTTAGATTCTACTACATCATGACCATCAGATGATGTATGGCTTTGGATCCCAGAACTAACGGATTGTGTGCTTTTTATTTTACTTGAACTATGAGTGTGGAGTGATGGCAGCATGGGCAGCTGACACACTGAACTGAAAGTAGATTGATATGTTGGAGTCTCTGGATAATAAAGGAAATGCTAGAAAGTATAAAAACACTTCGGCAAGCAGATCTGACTGTATGCTTACTGTCATCTGCATGAAGACGGTAAAGATATTACAATGTCTAGTGCTCTGCAAGATGAACCTTTAAATTGATTTTTATTATAATTAAAGCTGTACAGTTTAACTATTGTAATTAGTGTACTAGTTTAATGTATTTAAGCTCTTTACTATACTACTTTTTAATGTACAGTATGTGTGTTGTTTACCTTTAAAGATGTTTCCAGTTGTAAATTTTTAATGCTGTGTGGATGTGAATTAATGTGTGAGCAACAGATAACCTTAATTTCCCAACGGGATTAATGAAGTTTTACCTAACCTAACCTAACCTAACCTAACATAGTCATAGTACACCAGGACACTCAGAATGAAATACTTGCACATGCTATACCATTCAGGAGCCACTATAGATAAATATGAAAAAAATACCAATATGTCAGAATACACAGAGTATCTGTGTCTGGTCTACACAAGCTCAGGTGTGCAGAATCTGCATGTAAAACACATGAGCACCATGATTGGACAACAAACCAGACAAAACTTGGAACTTTGGTCAGCTTGGCCTCAGTAACCACAGAGAGTCTGAGTCATCATCCGTACCGCAATTCTGCACAGTGACTTTAGCTCAGCATGTAATCCCATCACACCCACAGACTATCAGAGGCTCTCCCTACTGTCATTTGTCTCTGGATTGTAAGGCTCCAGACTGAGATCACAGTCAGTCTTTATTGGAATAAACGATTTATTGCATAAAACAAAGGAGATTATCATCACCCTCTACAGGTCATGACCCTGCAGCAGTAGCAGCTCAGATGGAGAAGCTAGCATTAAGGTCCTCTAAGCAGAGGCCTGTGAAGACTTCAGCAGGTGAAGGATCACCACTGGCAAGCTGACAAACGCTGTTCACCACCAGCATCCTATAACAGTCGACAGAGCAGCAGTGGTCAGTATACTGATCTAGTGCCTCTAAGCAAGGCACCGTAGATGCAATAAGCAGCTGAGACAGCCCAGCCTGTCAGATGTCTGATGGGGTTGTTGCTTCCAGCCTTAGTGCCCTTTAGCACCATAAGAGAGATCTCTCCATATACATGGTACATTAAAATGAGTTCAATAATTTCCAGTATGATGATTCATATATTTGAAGGGCTATTTAATGTACATAGATATCATAATGTATTTAGTTTCAGCTGAAGGTGGTTTTTATTTCCCTTTTATTTAATGCTTTTGTGTTTTATTTTGGATGTTTAACATTTCTTCTAGCTCTAGTTTTAAATAACTTGACAAAAGATTATTGGTCTGTCAGAGGGTAAACTTGCATTATTCTGCCACAACAATATATTGCTTGAAGATGGTCTCAAAACAACAATATTATCATTTTAGCAATAATTACTGGAACCATTTACCATCCAGTAAACTGTGTTGTCACCTAACATGTACATGATTCCTGCTTTGTTCTAACTGAGCAGATTTAGAAGGTGATGGCATGCCAAGAAAAACAGCAACACACCAGTTCCATCAAACCAAAAGAAGATTGTTGGCAAAACAGTAACAGAAGCATTTTAGAGCAAGGGATCAAGCAGCCTTACCGAACAAGGAAATCCTATGTCTGACAAGAACTCCAAGTTTGCAAAAAAGACTGAAAAAATTCACAAAATTGGGATGAGAAAGTTGAATTAGTAAAAGGAAGACTACAAAGACAAGATGTGGAAATGCAGACTGAAGGTACAGACGATCACTAACAAGATGCTGTCAGACTTTCCTCAGTGTGGAACATATTTCTGCTCCAACAGTCTGAAGCTAGCTGGGTTTGTGGTTCTCACCTGGTCACCATCTCCTTCTCTTTATTTGAGGCATGGCCTCCACTGCTGATTGGATGAATGGCTGTGGACAGGAAGTACAGCCTGTGGTTCTTAAAGTACTGATCCACCAATGGCAAAACAACCTGGTGGTAAAATGATGCACAGACAGTGTAAATACATTTATTAATCAAACAAGAGCATTACTGGGTGGGTTAGGGCCTGGAGGATCTTTCTGTTCCTCCCCTGCAAGTCAACACTTGCAGGTTTTAGCATCATTTTAAACATAGTTACAGATTGTTGCTATTTTTCCCAAACAGTTAGCTCAAATGATGACCAGCAGTGCTAACACACACACAACTTTTGATCACCTAATATGTACATCCAGCTCTGGAGACTTCTTTCCTCTGAAACAGAAGATTCAAACAGCCCAGCATGTCTCTTCCATTTCAACCAGAGCTATGAGGTGGAGCATTCACTGACCCAACACTGACACATTCTAAATCATTACATTTCTCTCCAAATCCACCTTTCTAAAATATTCAGCAATAAATACATGATGAGTTGATGTTTTACTTAGACTGAAAACTTACGGTGGTATTTATCAGCAAGAAGGCAGGTTGAAATAAAGGAGTTTCTGCTTTCCAAGAATTTCCCAGAAAAATGACTTACAACTCAAACTTCTCTTTGAAATGCATCTGAGAGTTATTTTTTATTTAATAATTTCATTTGATAATTGGCCAATAATTGACAATTGATCAACTGACAGATTTCTTGTGGGGATGACATCAGGATTTTCTGAAACACAGCAAAGTGTAAAACTACTATAAAAATCATAAGTGAATAAAAACAAACTAAAAGAAGTGTGACCTTTCCAAAGAACTTTATTTGCTGTTCATGAGGAATCTTTCCTCCTTTCAGCTTTGCTCCCACATCTGAAAGACAAAAAAAACAGAAACAAACTGTGAGATCTGCATACATTACACACTTTCCTCAATTTGTCAATTTAGAGAAGGTAATAAGAACTCTTTAGAAAAACTCATGTGTCCAGTACCTTGGATATAGAAATAATTTCTGTTTTTAAAAAATGATACTTTCAGTCTGATTTATTGTCAAACAGTGAGGACTAATGCTTATGTTTAGACAGTGCATATGGCCTTCTGGTTTCACATGTTTAACACAGAGCTAGTATGTTAGTTAACATCAATAATCAAACAATCACTTAAACAGGAAGCATTCCTAATGCATTGTATAGTTTTAGAAATTAAGCCCGTCTCTCTTGACAACAATGTTCAGGGACTGTAGCTGTAAGTAGTTCATTTTAAAGTTCTGCAGGCTTTCATATGTAATGAACTGCTGAACCAGTCCAGCAGTATAAGTAGAAACCGTTGGAGGTTAGTGTCAATAAGCTCCTTCTACTGGTCTGGTTCAGCTGCATAACATGGTTGAGACTGTCATTTGATGACATGTCATGTGATATTTCATAAGTAGGCAACAACTGAAGAATCATACCAAAGTCCATCATATGCTGATGAGCCTGGTCTACATATGTGATGAGCTTCTGGAGGAAGGTGTAGGCAAACCTCTTCTCGATTGCTGGAGTGTCCAGCTCTGGAGACTTCTTTCCTCTGAAACAGAAGATTCAAACAGCCCAGCATGTCTCTTCTATTTCAGCCAGAGCTATGAGGTGGAGCATTCACTGACCCAACACTGACACATTCTAAAGTAAATGACATAGCTAAATAACAAATGTCAGCTGAAGTGTCAGAAAGTAGCAGGTTCAAACAATTGAAGGTCCAATAATCCAGCTTTTCCTGGATTGTCTCAAAAAACAATAAAAGCAGAAAATTTCTTCAGAACTCAAAAAAATTGCCATTTTAAAAGTTTGTATATTAAGTGTAAGATTTACTATATTACCTTAGTGTGGGGCTGTTTGAAGTGCTCCTGACCTAGTTGATCTACAGATCATCCTGAAGTTCTAAGATGAATTAGAACCTCTTTGAAACATTTTCTGTTGCACAAAGACAGTCCTGTGCTCATCAATCCATTGTCCATATTTTCTTTGGCTAGTTAAACTTGCAGTTTGTCACTGTATGAGTGAGATGAAACCAACACAGGCTAGGTATGGACAGACATAGCCTGCTCATACATGCTGTAGCAGTTATTGATATAATTTGACTGGGGATTAACAGTTTAAGAAGCTCAGATGATTTTCCAGCAAACACCACAGCAAAATGTATTATTAGACTGTGTAAGTACACCAAAGATGCAGCAAAGATTATTTTTCTCAAAAAGATTCAATCTATATAGATATCACTATACTTCATGACTTCTAATCAGCCTCCAAGGAAGAATGGACATGCTTCTACCTGGATACGATGTAACCATTGATCTGAAGAAACTTGAGAATGTCTTGAGCTTTTTCTCGGTCCTTGGATTTCTCTTTGGCAGTCAGTGTGTCATAGGGAACTAGAAGAGGATGTCTTCCTCCACCTGAAGATGTCAGTGAGCAAACACACAAAAAACCCAAAACCATTTCATCTAAAGCAGCAAAAAGACCCAAAAAGAACTAAGTTTTTATTGAAGTTATTCGCTTTACCTTAGTGACAGTCTGAAAAGATCTGGAGGCAAAAAATGAGGAGGATGTCTTTCTACAGACAACAGAGCTTTACCTTGGGGGAGGCCTTCTCTCAATACCATTCTAAAGGCGTTTTCACACTGCAGGGAACGGAACGGAACCGTTCCAACCATGTTTGCATTACAACTTGTGACCGGTTCCGTTGTGTTCCATTCTGTACTGTTCTGTATCGTTCTGTTCCGTTCCGTTCTGTACTGTTCTGTTTCGTTTGGTACTGTTCTGTTCCGTTCTGTTCTGTACCTTTCTGTTCCATTGCTGTTCATGTGTTCCACTTAGTGTTCCGTTTCTGTTCCGTTCTGTTCTGTACCGTTCTGTTCCATTGTACTGTTCCTGTTCCGTTGTGTTCCGTTGTGTTCTGTTCTGTATCGTTCTGTTCCGTTCCGTTCTGTACTGTTCTGATTCGTTTTGTACTGTTCTGTTCCGTTCTGTTCTGTACCTTTCTGTTCCATTGTGTTCTGTTCCATTGTGTTCCATTCTGTACCGTTCTGTTCCGTTCTGATCTGTACCGTTCTGTTCCATTATGTTCCGATCTGTACCGTTCTGTTCCATTATGTTCCGATCTGTACCGTTCTGTTCCATTATGTTCCGTTCTGTACCGTTCTGTTCCGTTCCATTCTGTACTGTTCTGTTTCGTTTTGTACTGTTCTGTTCCGGTTCTGTTACTGTTCTGTTCCATTGTGTTCCGTTCCGTTGTGTTCCGTTGTGTTCCGTTCTGTACCGTTCTGTTCCGTTCCGATCTGTACCGTTCTGTTCCATTATGTTCCGATCTGTACCGTTCTGTTCCATTATGTTCCGTTCTGTATCGTTCTGTTCCGTTCCGTTCTGTACTGTTCTGTTTAGTTCTGTACCGTTCTGTTCCATTGTGTTCCGTTGTGTTCTGTTCTGTACCGTTCTGTTCTGTTCCATTCTGTACTGTTCTGTTTCGTTTTGTACCGTTCTGTACCGTTCTGTTCCATTCTGTACTGTTCTGTTTAGTTCTGTACCGTTCTGTTCCATTGTATTCCGTTCCGTTGTGTTCCGTTGTGTTCCGATCTGTACCGTTCTGTTCCATTATGTTCCGTTCTGTTTAGTTCTGTACCGTTCTGTTCCATTGTGTTCCGTTCCGTTCTGTTCCGTTGTGTTCCGTTCTGTATCGTTCTGTTCCGTTCTGTTCTGTACGTTCTGTTTCGTTTGTACTGTTCTGTTCTTTTCTGTACCGTTCTGTTCCATTGTGTACCGTTCTGTGCCGTTCCGTTCCGTTGTGTTCCGTTCTGTTCCATTGTGTTCCATTCCGTTGTTTCCATTGTGTTCCGTTCCGTTGTGTTCCATTGTGTTCCGTTCCGTTGTGTTCCGTTGTGTTCCGATCTGTTCCATTGTGTTCTGTTCCGTTCTGTTCCGTTCCGTTCTGTACTGTTCTGTTCCATTGTGTTCTGTTCCGTTGTGTTTCGATCTGTTCCGTTCCCTGCAGTGTGAAAACGCCTTACGTAACTGACTCTTATTTGTTTGGCTGTGGTAAAATATTTTTTAAAAATATCTAAAACGAATATTGCATTGACAGTTATGCATAATATGTAGGAAGGTAAATGATTGTCAGACTAAAATGACAGAAGCCATCATATGAACATCAGGAGGCCTTGCTGTGGGGGTGTGGCTGTGTTGTGCCGCTTGTTACCTTTAGCTTCTAGCTCCATTTTCTTTTGCCTTGCCCAGATATTATGATAATTTTCAGCAAGCAGCTCAGCCATAGACTGGGAAAACAAAATGATTATCATGTGTGGTTGCGTTACACTGCAAACACCAGTGAATCGTGTAACATTTATTTTTAATTTAAGACACAGGTTTAATCCATGTGACTAATTATTTACACATGTTGTACTTTCATGGTCTATTTAGAGAAACATATTTACCTGCATATCTCTGGACAGTGTAACATTGCTCATGTCAACAGGTCTTGGGCTGAAAGCTGGAGCTCCTTCAAAAGACAGCTGTGGACATTAGGAACAGAATGTCACAAACCACACTAAAATGTTCTGACCAAACTTCTGGTCAGAAGTTTCTCTTCACAGACAATAATGTAATCGTACTGCCAGGCTTTTAATCATTTAAAGTACAGCAGAGGCCATGTGTAGAAATGATACACAAAAAAAAACCATGGCGCATTATTTTGCTCACTACTGGACTTGGAAAAAGATGAATGTTGTGTGTAATCCATGCACACTTTTTCAGTTGACAATCACCAAATAATATTCAGGTTATTTAACTCAAGGAGGTTTGAACCAAATGGTTTATCATGATTTGATTTTTTAATGGTTTATACCTAAGTAAGGTGCTGCACAGCCTTTGATCTTCATTGACCCATAAAGAGTTTTTACTGACCTTTGTGATCATCTACATAATCATCACTCCCATTCACACACTGACCGGGTTAGCATCATTTGATGAATGAACTGCTCCACTAGGCTACCTGGCTGGCCTGTGATATCCGTCTGGATTTGTTGTGGAGGGTGGCAGTGTCTCCCTCTCTGTTTCTGTCGATGCTCCAGCCCCACGACAGCATCGTCTTCAGAGACTCTCTGACAGACCAGCAGTACGCCTCCTTGTCCTACAAGGTTACAGGCTAGCTATAGATCACTGCTTAAACTAACCAAATATCAAAAGACTACAAATATTTGACGAAGTGTAGAGTTGCTTTAGATTCACAGTAAAGCCATGATTGGTTTGGGATGGAAAACGAGCAGCACCTTCTCAGACAGAGCTTTGTACGGCTTCAGCAGGGGATGGGTCTTACTGCTCTCACACAGGTGTTCTTCATATGTCCAGCCATGGGAAAACTGAAAAACATGAAGTCATTCAAGAATAGAATATTGGTTTGTTGGTAATATTACTGATGGGAGACAAAAAATAAATCTGTGATTCAAACCTATCGATATTTTACAACTCTCTGTTCATGTAATCTACGAATACCCTGATTTTGTATTTCTCTGTTGCCATTTCTGCAGATACATGAGCTCAGCCAGGTGGTGGACTTGTTGGGGGATTTCTCATCAGTAGCAGATGATCTTCACAGCTCTGATGATTTAGCATTTTCTATTTACAATCAACTGTACTCAGCTTGAAAGCTCTGAACTTTTCCCTCGGCTACAAAAGTTCACCACCTCTCTTTGGACTCCTAAAAACACTAAACACCTCACTTGTGCTGAGCCCCATCCTGTACCTCAGTACCAATGCTTTACAGACACGCAGCCTTGGTGACGTGGTGGGGGAGACTCCATCCTGTCTGTGACTCCTCCACATTCATTCTTGCTCTTGTTGCTGAGAAATAATCTACAACATTTCTGAAATCAAGGCAACTAAAAACAATGAACCTAAAATATGAAAACATTGCTTGTGTTTCTGTTGGTTGCTGTAAATCAGGACTGAAAACATATTACTGTTCTGCAGTTTTTTTTGTAAGGTTTTTTTTTTGGCTCTAGTGGCCTTTATTTGAGAGTTAACTGACAGGAAAGTGGGTAATGAGAGAAGGGGAAGACATGCAGCAAAGGTCGCCAAGGCTGGGAATCAAACCTGTGACAGCTGTGTCGAGGACTAAGGCCTCCATATGTGGGTTGTGCTTAACCCCTGCACCATCACAGCACACCCACTGTTCTGCAGTTTTTGATCAAACAATCTGACTAATAAACTACTTCAACATTTGCTTCTTTAATGGCTTTGATAACATGTTTTTCTTTTCTTTTATGCTTTGCTATTTTCAGTCTGTCTTTCCTGTATGATACTTTGGATTACCTTGGGTGAGTGATGCTGTGGAAATAACATTTTTAATAAAGTGCACAGTGTTGGTATGACAGTTTGTATGAACTGTTAGCTGTTTTAGTGAAAGAAAAAAGTGTATAGTTCAAATAAATAGATGAAATTAACTTTAGGACATGTTGAGGCTTCTTGTCTTCTCACCTTCTCTATGCACCACCTCTCATGGTTGTGCTCGGCATATCTGGTTATAAAATAGTCCAGCTTTTCAGGAGCAGTTACACTAAAGACAAAAACAGGATGTAACAGTTTGTCAGTTAGCAGAAGTGATGCTACAAGTTACATTTCTGAGAGCACTATAAATGCAGCAGCACATAGTAATTAGAGTCTTGTTACATACTTAGTGGTGTCTGCAGGTTGTGGGTTGAAGTTTCCCTCTGAGTCCATGGAGGACTGTTTCTCCATCAGGGCCATGTAGTTGGACTCCATGTAGTCTGGAGGAAGAGCGCCAGCCACCGCGCTCAGACATGGCAGTGCCAGCTTAAACAGCTCCTGGTCATAACGCTGCATCGTTAATACACAGGAGCACAGGTGTTCATTCAGGTTTGGATTCAGCACTTCAACAGCAACTCAATGCATTTAGACATGTAGACATGGCAAAGACGATCTGCTGCAGTTCAAACTGAGCATCAGAATGTGGAAGAAAGGTGATTTAAGTGATTTTGAACATGGTGGTAGTTGGTAGATGGGCTGGTCTGAGTATTTCAGAAACTGCTGATCTACTGGGATTTTCACACACAACCATCTATAGGTTTACAGAGAATGGTTAGAAAAACAGAAAATATCCAGTGAGCAGCAGTTTTGTGGTAGCAAATGCCTTGTTGATGCTAGAGGTCAGAGGAGAATGGTGACTGGTTCAATCTGATAGAACGGCAACAGTAACTCAAATAACCACTTGTTACAGCCGAGGTATGCAGAGGAGCATCTCTGAACAACATGTCAAACCTTTAGGCAGACGGGCTACAGCAGCAGAAGACCATACCGGGTGTCACTTCTGTCAGCTAAGAACAGGAAACTGAGGCTACAATTCACACAATTAGACAATAGAAGATTGGAAAAATGTTGTCTGGTCTGACGAGTCTCAATATCTGCAGCGACATTTGGATGGTAGAGTCAGAATTGGGCATCAACATTCAGGCTGGTGGTGATGCAGTGGTGTGAGGGATATTTTCCTGGCACACTTTGGGCCCATCAGTCACAACCTACTTGAGTATTGACCATGACCATCTCTTTATGACCACAGTGTACCCATCTTCTGATGGCTACTTCCAGCAGGATAGTGCGCAATAAAGCACAAGTTTATCTCAGACTGGTTTCTTGAACACAACAATGAGTTCACTGAACTCGAATGGCCTCCGCAGTCACCAGATCTCAATCCAATAGAAAACCTTAGAGATGTGGTGGAACGGGAGATTTGGATCGTGGATATGCAGCTGATAAATCCACATCAACTACGTGATGCTATCATGTCAATATGGACCAGACTCTCTGAGGAATGTTTCCAGTACCTTGTTGAATCTATGCCATTAAATTAAGGCAGCTGTGAAGACAAAAGGGGACCAACCTGGTACTAGCTAGAGTAAATGAGCAGCCATCTGTTCTACCTGGCTAGAAGAGCCTCTGGTAACGGAGAAGTTTTTGGGAAGAAGAAGGAGCACATATCGTTACTGAAAGCATCTAAACACAGAATCATTTCCTTTGGCTCACATGAAACAAAATACATTGCTACTCGCTTTTTCACACATACATTCGTATACGCACACAAAAATAAACAAGATAAAACAATGACAAAAATGTCAGCTTCCTTGTATCCTCCTTGTTAGTTTCAATGTTGTCATAGAAGCTTATTTAAGAATTTTCAGGGTTGAAAGTAGTTTTAAATATTATATATATATATGTCACCAGTCTTCCACCCGTGAGACCCGGGTTCGAATCCAGGCAAAAAGTTACAACAGTGAAATTAAGCTATCCAGTGTAGGCTCTTAGGCAAGACCCTTGGAGCTATATAGCCGACCTCATACCATGAGAGACACTGATAAGCACGACATGCCGGCTCAGACGTCACCCGACCAAACAAGGTCTGCATCAGGTGCTGGGGAACCAGAGCACCCTGATGAAAAATGGGCTACTTGAACAAGACAGAAATGGGCGAGAGGTGAAAACATGGATCTGTTGGAATGCTACTACTCAAGTAACCCTAGTCAGAGGGGCTACATGCAAAGACTGTGTGGGGAATGGTTAGCTCGACATCACCAGTCAACACTAACTACCAAACAACTAGTAGCTCAGTGTTCCAACATCTGCAAATGGCAACTGCTGTCACAACTTGAGATTGACGAGGTACAACACAAATGCTATGGCAAGGGGGAGGAGCCAGGATGCCAGGTCAGAGGGGAGTTAACTACCCACCCAGACACTGGGTATGTAGCCCCAGTAATGAACGAACCATCAAAGCCGAAAGAGGCAGCAACTGATCTGAGAGAGAGAATCGTGGCCGTAATGAACACCAGACAACCCCGACGCCAATTACAACGGCTGAGTGAAGTACCATCAGAAAGTCTAATTGAAGATGTGAATGCAGCATTGACAACGATCCCTACCACACCATAACAGAAACCTGATATACAAAGCTGATATACAACTCAGCATCAGTGATCCTTGAGATGCTTGGCTATAAGAGCAATCATGAGACCCAATACCCACCATGGAAAACACGGTTAGAGGCTAAGAGCAAGATAACAAGGAGGGAAGTGAGCTAACTGTCAGAGCTCCAAAGGGGTGCAATGAAAAGATCAGTACCCAAGAAGTACAGCCAGATGTCCATACCTGAAGCACTCGAAACTGCCAAACAAAGGCTCCAAGCCTTGGCCAGCCGCCTGAAGAGATACACAAGAGAGAATGAAACCAGGAGGATTAACCAGCTCTTCTATACCCAACCAACTAAAGTGTCTCAATGGCAGGGTACTAACAACAGAGCAGACCCACCAAGGCTGGAGACTGAACAATACTGGAAAGGCATATGGGAAAGGGAGGCGTCCCACAACAGCATGCAAAGTGGCTACCTCTCTTAAGAGGAACACAGCAACCTCCCAGAACAAGCCCCGGTAACCATCACTGTGGCAGATGTCCAAGAAAGAGTCTCGGGTATGAAAAACTGGACAGCACCAGGACCTGACATGATCCATGTCTACTGCCTAAAGAAACTCACTGCCCTCCATGAGCGACTGGCAGCTCAAATGAACCAGCTGCTACAAAATGGGATTCACCCTGAATGGTTAACTGAAGGTCG
This sequence comes from Poecilia picta, assembly GCA_033032245.1. Lineage (NCBI taxonomy): Eukaryota > Metazoa > Chordata > Actinopteri > Cyprinodontiformes > Poeciliidae > Poecilia > Poecilia picta. The sequence continues at coordinate 4,075,434 of CM065371.1, forward strand.
CACAATCCTGATACAGAAGGATCCCTCAAAGGGTTCAATCCCACCCAACTATCGGCCAATAACCTGTCTCTCTACAACACGGAAGCTCATATCAGGCATCATAGCGGCTAAGATAAGTGGTCACATGGATAAATACATGAGTACGGCACAGAAGGGCATTGGCAAAAATAGCAGAGGAGCCAAACACCAACTCCTTGTAGACCACACAGTCACCTGAGACTGCAAAACCAACCTGTGCACCACTTGGATTGATTACAAGAAAGCCTATGACTCAATGCCACACACTTGGATCAATGAATGCTTAGAGATGTACAACATCAATAGGACTCTAATAGCCTTCATTGCAAACTCAATGGGGCTGTGGAAAACCACCCTTGAAGCCAACTGCAAACCACTTGCACAAGTGTCCATCAAATGTGGCATATACCAAGGAGATGCTCTGTCCCCACTGCTGTTCTGCATAGGCCTGAACCCCCTCAGCCAAATCATCAACAAGACTGGCTACGGATACCGACTGAAGAATGGGGCCACAATCAGTCACCTCCTCTACATGGATGACATCAAGCTGTACGCTAAGAGTGAGCGAGACATCGACTCACTGATCCACACCACCAGGATATACAGCACTGACATTGGGATGTCATTCGGACTAGAGAAGTGTGGTCGGATGGTTACAAAGAGAGGGAAGGTCATCCGCACAGAAGGGGTCTCACTCCCAGAAGGAACAATATCTGACATAGAGCACAGTTACAAGTACCTGGGAATACCACAAACAAATGGCAACCTTGACGAGGTCACAAGGAAAGGAGCCACAGCCAAATACCTCCAACGAATAAGGCAAGTCCTGAGAAGCCAGCTCAATGGCAAGAACAAGATCCGTGCAATAAACAGCTATGCCTTACCAGTAATCAGATACCCTGCCAGAATAATTAGCTGGCCAATGGAAGAGATAAAGGCCACGGATGTTAAGACTCGGAAGTTACTAACCATGCATGGAGGGTTCCACCCCAAATCCAGCACCCTGAGACTGAACACGAGCCTTAAGGAAGGAGGCAGAGGACTAGCGAGTGTGAGAGCCACTGTCCAGGATGAAACATCCAAGATTCATAAATACATCAAGGACAAAGCCTCAATGGACGATATGCTCAGCGAATGTCTCAGGCAATGGGGAACAGAGGATGAGGGGCTAGAAGTTCCATCATGGGAGAACAAGCCCCTACATGGGATGTACCACCGACAAATAACTGAAGTGGCTGATATCAGGAAATCCTACCAATGGTTGGACAAAGCTGGACTCAAGGACAGCCCAGAGGCTCATCCTGGCTGCACAGGAACAGGCCCTAAACACCAGAGCAATAGAGGCTCAGATCTACCACACCAGACAAGACCCAAGGTGTAGGTTGTGCCATGAGGCCCCTGAGACAGTCCAGCACATAACAGCAGGGTGCAAGATGCTGGCAGGGAAAGCGAACATGGAACGACATAACCAGGTGGCGGGCATAGTGTACAGGAACATCTGTGCAGAATATGGACTGGAAGCCCCGAGATCGAAGTGGGGAACACCCCCAAAGGTGGTGGAGAATGACCGAGCTAAGATCCTGTGGGACTTCCAGATCCAGACAGACAAGATGGTGATGGAGAACCAACCGGACATTGTGGTGGTGGGTAAAGAACAGAGGAAAGCCGTTGTGGTGGATGTAGCAATACCAAGTGACTACAACATCAGGAAAAAGGAGCGTGAGAAACTGGAGAAATACCAGGCCTCAGGGAGGAACTGGAAAAGAACTGGAAGGCGAAGACCACAGTGGTGCCTGTGGTCATCGGGGCCCTCGGGGCAGAAACCCCCAAACTGGAGCAGCGGCTAAAACAGGAACAACATCAGACATCTCAGTCCAGAAATGTGCAGTACTAGGCACAGCCAAGATACTGGAGGAGAACCTGAAGCTCCCAGGCCTCTGGTAGAGGTCAGAGGTCAGAGGATGAAAGAGAGAGAGAGAGAGAGAGAGAGAGAGAGAGAGAGAGAGAGAGAGAGACCACCCACGGAGGGTGAGAAGGGAATTTTTTTTTATAGAGAGAGAGATCTGACAGCATATGTTGATCAGACTGAACACCAGATCATGGAGTTTTCAGTCTCTAAAACATTTGCCTAAAATAAGATTTGAAGATATATCACCATTTGCAAACCAATTTTCTTTGACAACAAAATCTAAATTAGACAAAGGCTACAAATTGTACACCGAACAAAACCTTTTTGACTATGAAGGTATTTTTGTTTTGCGTAACCGTTAGCTTAGCATTAGTGAATTTTGTTAGCTGCTAACTACGTGACATTAACCAGAACATTTTACTGTTATTGAACTATAACGTTTTAGGCTCTAATCTTGATCAGATTCTTAAATTATAGACTGTAGTTGCCGCTCATCCAATAAAATAGCAGTTAGTTTGTTATAAGCACTGATGTTCGGTGCCGCCGCTGCTTTTGTAATGGTTCCTCTAATCCGACCACTTTTTCGGTAACGAATAATCTGATGAGTTCATATTTCAAATCCAGTAATCAGATTAAAGTTATTTATCCAAATCACTGCGCATTAATTTTTTTTTGTAATTATTTTTATTCCTTCTGCGCGTCTTTGGGACAGACTGACAGTTAGCAGCGACAGAAACATGAACAGCGCATGGAGATGTGCATTTTGTTGCTGGAAAAACAAATTTCGTCAAGCCCAACTGTTATTTGTGGCTTTTTTCTTGTTTTTCTAAAATCATAAAAAATTACTCTCCGATCGGAGGCTGTTTATTTTATACACAGTTAGCGAATGGTGGATTTACAATGAGTAATAACAGCATCTAACACTTAAATGCTTTTATTATTAAATTTACCTTTTATTATATCCTTAAGATTATGAGAATGTGGGAATTTTTCAGCTTGGATCCCAAGGCAAAATCACACCGGAAGTAAGGATCCCCAGCTTTGAGTTATGGCGGCCATTGTCTGACGTCACTGTGAAAAGGGTCTATTGGAACAGAACTTGGGCTGCGGAGTCCCGGAGCACCGCGCGGATGGCGCTGCATATGCTTCTCTTCTAAGCAACTTCGTGTGCCGAGCTGTTATTTTGGACTAATACTGCTGTCGTGGTCTGTCCTTTTGTGTCGAATACTGTGTAATTCTATAATTCAGGAGGTGTTTAAGTGAGTTATCGTCTCTCTTACAAAGTAGAATGTCTAAGTCTAAACGTAAGGGAGCACATGCTGCTCACTCCGTTAGCTTAGAGAACGAGCTAGCTTCGGAGAACACAAATGCATTAATGGACGGATGTCACGATTATACTGAACGCTGGAGCAACTTTGAAGAAGAAAGTTTCCCTCCTCTACCGCTGACCCCTCGGGACTCGCCTGCTCCCAAAAAAGATAGGAAATCTGACAAGTTAAACGGTGACAATATCATTGAAACACTTTCCAAGCTTATCAACGAGAGAGCTGATGGTCTGGAATTGAAGTTGGGGAACCGGATCGAGACATTGGAGAAAAAGATTGACTCCAGCATGGCTGAAGTTAAAGAGTTGAAAGAAAATATCGATCTAATCAGAAAGAACGTCTCCGACTCCGACTCCCGCACCACGCATCTCATGATCCGAGTCTCTGAAATGGAAGCTCATTCCAGGCGCTGGAACCTGAAGCTCTGTGGACACAGCGAGAGGGATGATGAAGATGCTCGTCTGGCTGCTATTAAAATATGTCAGGCTACAATTCCTGAGGAAAAGGACACGCTGGTGTCCTTCATAGATGTCGCCCACCGCCTGGGTCCCAAGACGAAGGATCGCAACGCACCTAGACCGATCATCATCAGGTTCCTGTCCCGCCGACTGCGAGATGCTGTCTGGAAAGCGGCTAAAACATCAAGATTTCTGCAGGACAACAAGCTCCGCTTCACCGAAGATCTCTGCAAATCCGATCGTGAGAAAAGACAACTTCTGTGGCCATTGGTAGCTGATGCTAGAAAGAATGGAAAAAAAGCCTACTTCGTGGGAGGCCGCGCTTTCATTGAGGGTAAAGAAATCTCCCTTCCCCAAACCTCCAATGTCGAGATACTATAAGGCTCTTAACTCTTTAAGTGAAATGGAAGCTCATCTGTTCAAGCCTGCAGGAGTTTAGACAAGTAAATCCGCAGTAATAACACTTCGATTTATTCAATAATATTCTTACTATATATAAGATTTCCATCTATTCTTCTTCTAAGTTGCAGTACTTTCCAGGGTTCATGTGTTTTTTTTTTTAAAAAAATTATCTCAGTTTTTCTAATGTTGAAGCACTTTGTGCCCTGGTATTATGCTTAAAGTCATTTCTCCTTATATTGTTCTGACGGCACATGGCACAACGTTTTGCTCAGTAAGTTAGGGAAAGCCTTTTTTTTTTTTATTTGCTCAGCTCTATTTCTTCCACTTTGCACTCATGTCTTTATCTTTTGTTTCCCTTAATGCCAGGGGGTTACGTGATGATGTCAAACGTAAAGCTTTATTTTTGTTTGCTAAAAAAATGAAAACTGACTTTGTTTTTTTTCAAGAGAGTCACTCTACTTCTACTGACTTGACTTTATGGAAGTCTCAGTGGGGCAATAATGTTTGGATGTCTCATGGTTCAGAACGTACAGGAGGTGTTTGTATTCTTCAAAATAATTCAAACTCCAACTTTTCAATATTAAAAACCGAATCAGACCATGAAGGACACTACTTAATTATTATAATTGATTGTTTTCTTTCCTCTTCAAAATGTATCATCATTAACGTTTATGGATATAATGAAAGAAATACCAATATTAGGTTTCTTTCCCATATTGAGAATCGGTTAATTCACTGGTTAAATGTATACCCTGGTGCTAACATATTAATAGGAGGGGACTTTAATGTTACTCCTGATAACGCACTTGATAGATGGCCGCCACACTGCTCCAATAATGCCAATTGCTACTTAAATGCCTTTATAGAACGGCTTAGTCTGGTGGATATATGGAAAAGAACTTCCCCTCCCAAAGAATGTATACATGGCATAACAAACAACGATCATCCCAATCCCGCATCGACTTATGGCTAGTGCCTGACCATTTATCAGAAATGTGTAATAGTAGTATTTTGCCTTCTCCCCTTACAGATCATTGTGCCACACATGAAGCTACATTTTCAGTCAGACAGTGCAAAGAGATTCACTTTTTGGAAACTGAATAACTCGCTTTTGAAGCATGATTATATCATCCGCAACCTTACTTCTCTGATAGATAGATACTGGTCCAAAGCAAATACAGAGAATGTTTTTGGGTTAAACTGGGAGCTAATGAAATTTGAAATAGGGAAATATCTAAGAAAATGTGGTAAGGAAATATCTAGGAAAAAGAAACAAACTGAAGATTTTATCATTTCAAACTTAATGACGCTTTCCCTGAAATCAGTGGATCAAATGTCGGATCAGGAGAGAAATTATTTTTCACAATTACAGAACAGTTTAGATGAAATGTATCAAATGAGAGCAAAAGGGGCCTTCATTAGATCCAGACAAAGATGGTTGGAAGAAGGTGAAAAGAACTCTGCATACTTCTTTAGATTAGAAAAGAGCCGCTATAATTCTAATACCATACACAAACTCAAAATTAATGAAAACATCTGCAATGATCCCGGCGAAATTGCCTCCTTCTGTGCAGATTTTTATAGATCATTATACAGCTCCACATATAATAGTGAATATGCTGCACAGTTCTTTGATGCTCTTCCTAATTTTAAAAAAATTGATGAAAGTAATCAACTTTTTTGTGATCAAGCATTCTCTCTACCTGATATCCTTGATGCTATTAAACACCTCAAGATGAACAAATCTCCAGGAGTAGATGGCTTGAGTTCAGAATTTTATAAATTATTTTCCAAACAGCTGGCCCCCTTTCTTCTACAGGTATATCTGGAAAGCTTTGAGAGGGGATCCCTCCCTGCTACTCTCACTCAAGGCCTTACCACCCTAATTCCTAAGCCAAAAAAAGACATTCTTCTTTTAGACAACTGGCGCCCTATCTGTCTGTTAAATAACGATTATAAAATACTTGCTTTAGTGCTGGCCAAACGTCTTAAGAATGCTCTACAGGATATTATTGAGGAAAGTCAGTCAGGATTTATGAAAGGACGTCACATATCCAACAATATAAGGCTGATCCTTGATATAATAGATTATTCAGATTTAATTGAAGATAATAGTTTAATTTTATTTCTTGACTTCAAAAAAGCCTTTGATTCTGTGGAACACAACTTTTTATTTTTAGCTCTCGAAAAATTTGGATTTGGTCCCATCTTCATTAAAGCCATTAAAACTCTTTATGCTAATGGCAATAGTGCGATAAAGTTAAAATCTGGAACTTCTCCCAGATTTCAATTGCATCGAGGCATCAGGCAGGGCTGTCCTGTTTCCCCTTATCTCTTCCTCCTAGCTGGTCAACTACTTTCAACCCATCTTAGAGCGAGTCCTGTACAAGGTATCAACATAGCAAACAGGAGTTTACTAATAAGCCAACTAGCAGACGATACTACTCTTTTTTTGCGTGACTCTGAACAAGTTCCCCTTGCCCTTGATAGTATACAGTTCTTCTCTAGAGCCTCTGGTTTATATCTAAATGTCAATAAATGTGAACTCTTTGCTATTAAGGATTGCGCTCTACCCACTATAAGCAACATCCCTATTAAACAGAATGTGGTATATTTAGGAATTACCATTACTAAGAATGACAAAAATAGATGTGTTGAAAACCTTTCTCCAGCTATCTCCAGAACCAGAACCAAGCTGAACCTCTGGCTGCATCGTGATCTGACTCTGAGGGGAAGGATCTGCTGTCTAAGGCAGAAGGCCTTTCTAGTTTGGTTTATTTGGCATCGCCTCTCTTCGTTGATAACAACATTTGTAAAGAAATTGACCAGTTACTACTCAATTTTATCTGGAAACACAAAATCCATTACATTAAAAAGTCTGTTATCATGAACCCAACTGATATGGGGGGGCTAGATTTTCTAACCTTTTCTACTTTAAATAACACACTCAAGGTCAAATGGATCAAACAATACCTGTCATATCCCTCCTCTTGTTGGAATTTCATTCCCCATTATATATTCTCTCAGTTAGGTGGTCTTGATTTTCTTCTGCTCTGTAATTTTAATCCTGAAAAAATCCCAGTCAAACTGTCCGCTTTCCACAAACAATGTTTGCTGTCTTGGTTACTGATCTACAAGCACAACTATTCTCCTCACAAATGTATAATCTGGCACAATAAGGATATTCTATACAAGAATAAATCTCTGTACTTTGACCACTGGAAAAATAATAATATATTGTATGTAAGGCAACTATTTAATTATCAAGGGTCGTTGTTCAGCTACAGTGAATTTCTGTCTCTCTTTAAGTTTCCTGTAACTGCTAAGGAATTCGCTGTTGTCTTTGATGCCATTCCCTCTGGCCTTATTATGATTATGATTATGAAAGGCATCATCAGTCAGAAACCAGTCTCCACCTCATGCAATTTAATGGATACTTCTGTTGCTAAAATTTGTCTGGCACATAATTCCAAAAACAAAGAAATTCGAGCCCTTTTCCAAAAGTTGATCATCTCTCAACCTTGTACTGCTGTTTTTTGGAACAGGCACCAAACTCATGGTCTTATTTGGAAGAAGGTTTGGTCTCTTCCTAACAAATTCTTTGTTACCAACAAGGTTAAAGAAATTTCTTATAAACTTATCCACAGATGTTACCCAACTAAACAATATATGTGTAAATTCAAGAAAGATATTGACACATTGTGCTCTTTCTGTGGTACTCAAACTGAAGACATGTATCATTTGTTTTGGAGCTGTGACTATACCAAAAAACTTTGGGATAATATTATGATCCTTATTGTTTCTATTTCCCCGCAAACTCGTCTCAGTTTTGAATCTATTATCCTTGGCTTTACAGCTTTTGACAAGAAGAACTGGGACTCCTTTTTTGTTATCAACCTTATTTTACTTCTTGCTAAATTTTTTATACATAAAAGCAAGTTTAGCCATAGCAAACCTTTATTCTCCGTCTTTATTAAAGAATTGAATATGTACATCAATCTCATTGAGTCATCTGACAATCTAAAAGCCATTAAAACTGTACATTTGTTACGCAAATTTAATATTCTTTAATTCTCTCTAAACGATTTTCTTGACACTACTTCTCTTGGTTTTTTATTTAAATCCCCCCTGGCATATATATATCATTTATTTATTTATTTATTTTTTCTTTTTTTATATATATATATATACATATATGTATATCTTAATGTGCTTTTGTTGTTTTATCTACCTTTTCTTTAATTTTTGTTTTTCACCTTGCTATTTTGTTATATATATTTTTGCTGTTATCTGTTTGTTCTTTTATGTCGTTGATGTACAATGCTACTGCTTTACAAATAAAGATTTAAAAAAAAAAAAAAAAAAAAAAAAAAAAAAGAACTTGGACTGCTGTCGATGACGTTTCACGAGGACGCAAGACCACAAGTACAGACAAGAACCATATTGAGAAACGACCCAGAAGAGAAGCTTAGCCTCCGGCTAGCTGCTAGCTTAGGTTAGCTGTAGCCTCCGGCTAGCTGCTAGCTTAGGTTAGCTGTAGCCTCCGGCTAGCTGCTAGCTTAGGTTAGCTGTAGCCTCCGGCTAGCTGCTAGTTTAGGTTAGCTGTAGCCTCCCGCTAGCTGCTAGCTTAGGTTAGCTGTAGCCTCCGGCTAGCTGCTAGCTTAGGTTAGCTGTAGCCTCCGGCTAGCTGCTAGCTTAGGTTAGCTATAGCCTCCGGCTAGCTGCTAGCTTAGGTTAGCTGTAGCCTCCGGCTAGCTGCTAGCTTAGGTTAGCTGTAGCCTCCGGCTAGCTGCTAGCTTAGGTTAGCTGTAGCCTCCCGCTAGCTGCTAGCTTAGGTTAGCTGTAGCCTCCGGCTAGCTGCTAGCCTCCATCTCGGCGTTATGTTGCTTAGCAACCATGACAACGTGAAGCGCAGAGCAGCGAAGGAAAAAAAACGGACTCAAAGTTGTTTTTTTACTCTTTATTTCTGTATTATTCTTCACCTTGTGTAATAAAGGTTATTCCATAGTAAAAAGGAAATCTGTCTGATTCTAAAATGTTTAATGGGACATTATTCATTTTCAAATGCTCTCCAGATGTCAGGTAGTAAGAATGACAGTTAAATAAAACTATTATGTTTGAAGGCTTAACTTTAATCAGTCAAACCTATTTGCTCAGGAATAAATTAAATATTTTAGTGAACCAAAAGATTTTACTACTATCTGACTTAATATCTGTTCCAGTTCCACTCATAGGGTGAAACTAGCGGGAGTTTTTCTAACTATGTACCGGGAGACCTGGGTTCTCTGTCGGTACCGAACCTGGAGCTCCGGCCCGCTGACAGCTGGATGTTAATGCAGCGGAGCAGAAGGTCCGAAAACATGGAGCAATATTGGAATTAGGTGATTTATTAATGAACCGAGCAGATATTTCAGATCTATACATTCTAAAAACATTGTAAAAAATCATTTTGTGTAACTTTAAGTGTAATACAGCAAAACTGATTTTTTCACCATTGCTGCTTTAAAGGATGCAGAGCCTAAATTCGGACACAGCTGTTTTTTGTTAGACTCCCCCTAGTGGCCTGGAGCACTTCCGTTTTCAACACTTTTGTTTGCGTTTCTCTTTTTGTTTGCTGCATTTCATCTGTGCGCGTGTCTTTGTTTTGTTTGCATGTTTTCTCTGTTGCTGCTCATTTGCACCTGTCGGCCACCATAAGAAACAACATGAAATGAGAAAAAAGTTACTTATTAGCTGATTAAGTCGTGTTTTACATTGTTTTTGAAAAACTAATCAGTCACGGCTGCACAGTGAACCCGTTGATGTTTTACAGCAGACAGCCGATCCTCTCTTGCAGGTACTGCGAACCCCCCGCTAAATCTTTTAGGGGTAGCAGGACCCTGCAGTACCCCGTTACTTTCACCCCTGAGTATTTTGGGAGACTTAAATAATCTCCAATTAGTTTGTTTTTTTTACAATGCACAAATTATATAAAATTTGTGTATAGTTTGATCCACATAAAACAGTGAAGCACATTTTAATACCTTGCAGCCTTTCACATGTCGAAGAAAACTGTTCCAATAAATAGAATGATTTTGATGTAGCCTCCATAACAAGAGTCTACAAAACAGTTCTTATCACTTAATACACGCAGAACAAACTATACAGATGCTTTGGTGAGGCAACAAGGACAAAAGGAAATGTCAGGTCTCACCTTGCAGGACAGAGCATCAAATATTCCCCAGAACAGTTTCCTGGAGAGGTGAAGCTCTTCATCTGAAGCCACTCCAAAGCTGCCCCAGCCTCCGGACAGGCAGTAATACTTCCAGCAGCGCTCATAGTGATTGGTCAGCAGCTGGAAAAGTAACACGCTTCATTAGCGAACAGCACACCTTCACCTTCTCCTTGAATGCAACTTCAACAACCGTGGTGTTTGTCTTAAATAAAGGTCACAAGGTGAAAGTGAATTTTCTGACAAAGTGGCTGAATTATGAAACTATAAAAAATCAAATATACTCTGTCTTTTCTTCTAACCGTATGACATCATAGGAATAAAACTACATTAATATCATAAACAGGGGTTTATTCCATCTCCATATTTCTTTTGGGGATGCAGTAAGGATGAGAAAAGAGATGCTTATCACCTTCAGAGGCATCTTGGTGTGTTCATTCAGCAGGGGAACGTCGAACACCAGCCTCCTCAGTAGGTGCTGCATCATTGAAGGCCTCAGCTTACTGCATTACATCAGGGAGACACACAGAAAGTGGCCATTTATTCTCACACTCATGGTTTTAGGAAATGTCTCTTTAAAACCTGACAAATGCAAGAAATATGGCTTCAACAACAGAGCCAGTGTCAGTGTAAGACTGTACTTATTAGCTTACCCACAAACAGCCAGCAGACACTCCTCTATAGCGTCCCTCTGAGCCTTGGTAAGGCAGCAGCCTTTGGACAGGCGGTACACCGTGTGGAGGAGGGAGTCGATCAGAGAGGCGAACGGCTCAGTCCCCGCAAACAGAGGAGCACATTTGGTCAGGAGGGGCAGCACCGCTGTACACAAGTACCTGTTGAGCGCCAGGGCCATATCTGTGGCACTGAGGGCAGCCTGGACCACAGGACAGGGTCAACACAGTGAGTGGTGAAACATCTACATCACTATGATCTGTACATCTGATGACCCTTATGCAGCATTTCAGTGTCAATGAGTTTTTTTACTTAGTATTTGGATTAGGATTCTTTTCCACTCAAAGCTGATTCTTTCAAAGCAAACAGAAGGCAGTTGGACTTCATCTTCATCTCATGGTTGTTCAAAACATTTCAACACCTTAATAGTCAGTCTGAAAAAATACCTCCTCTCTAAACTGAATAAAATGTGAACTTCCTTTCAGCCATCACTGAAAGATGAGAGGTGAAACATCTTTAAAAAGCGAGAAGGAAACATCCAGTTTTCTGTTCAACTGTGTAGAGTTTGATCTTTATGTTGACCAGCTGCATCTGATATCCACAAAGGAACTCCAAATTATTTGTGGAAAATTTGCCTATTTGTAAGAAAATGCAGCTTGGGAAGCTGTGCACAATGGTACTTGACATGCTACTGGCAGCATTCATTTTCCTCGGCACTGACTGGACATTCCCCTAAAAGCAAATACAAGAAAAAAACTATGGACACTAGCTTCTACTGTAGAGGAAAGATTGTTTCTGTTGCATATATTAATGGATATTAATATTTATTAAGGTATATTTGGTTGCTGTTAAGATTTTCAGTTAAAAATGTTTTTGAGTGTGTCCCACATATTCATGTACAGATGTGGTCTAACAACTTGGATTCATTGCATATATCATTTATATCAAGTAAAAACAGTTTAGGACCGAGAACTGACCCGAGTGGTACTTCACAGATCACCTCCAGTAAATCAGTACTATTTATTTGTTCATATTGATGTCTTTGATTCAGGTAACGTTTCATCCAAGAAATGCCTCTTACAGCATATTTCTCCAATTTATGTAAAGGTAGTATGTTGACCAGCATCAGAGGGGAGATTGGAGGGAAAGCTTACTTACAGTATCAAGAGAGGCAGCAGCTCTGAGATCTGGCAGGAATCCAACCTCAAGAAGGTGGAGGAGAAAATTCTGGTCTTCTATACCATAGACCCGGTCCAGGAAAAGGACCATGGCTGCTTTATGGTCTGGACAGAAACCTGCTGACATGTCTGGCTCCACAACTATCCCATCTGAGAGAGCACAGGAACAAAAGGTCATGTCTAAAAACATTTTTAAATACATTAAACACATGCTTCAAATGGAAGCTCAATAATACAGAGTAATCACAGACCAAGTAGAGTTTGCGCATCTTCATTTATGTTAGTTATTGTTCCTGCTGTCTGCATATGAGCTGAGACTGGATCTACCTTTAGCCAGGTTGGGCATGGAGAAGGGGATGCTGATGACTCCCACCAGGTCTTCGATGGGAATCAGGGACCTTAAAATGGCTCTGATGCGGAGAGCTTCACCTTTGCCAGCATGGATCAGCTGGTGTAAAACAGGCATTAGGTTAAAGAAATAAAATAATCTAGGTTATAGTCTGACATGGTTAATATTATGTCATGTTTAAAGCACTCACATGCATCTCTGGAGCACAGCGGCCCAGCAGATCAATAAGTGCAGAGTAGAAGGTCATAATGGCATTGCCCATGTGGATGGTATCATCCTCCTCTTCATCCAGCATGTCACTGCTACACAACAGTATCACACCATTTACCCTTCATCTCAGTAGTAGCTTAATGATACTTTGATTTATAGCAATAACATAACAGGTATTATGCAAATGTAGTGGTATAGAAATACACATAATTCCACACAAATAGTTGTCAGGTGGGAAGTTCCGGTTGTTAAGGTGTATAAGGAGCTGCGGCCCATTCAGGGTGTGCCGTCTTTGTTCTCCCACTGTGTGGTTCGCGTCCTGTTTGCTCTGGCAGCAAAAAGTAACAAATCGCTGACTGGTGCGTTACGCTGAGATCCTGGTGGTAGGTCTTCTCTCTCCCTGCGCTTCAGCTGATCTCGGTCATTAAGTCTAAATTGAATTGTGATGATAGGTAAAACCCACTGCGCTCCTTCTCTTCCTCCTTCTACAAGTGTGTGTGAGCGTGTTTGGATCGGCAGGTAAGAAATTGACGTTCATCTAAGCTCCAGTTTGTTAGTTTTATTTAAAATGACTAATTAATTTTTCCTAGGTGCCCCACAGTTGGACCATTGCTGCTCTGTTCTGTTCAGATCTACTCTGCTTCGCTCTGAGTTTGTCTCCCGGATTTCTACACAATTGTTTCTAAAGTTGGTCTGCGGCAGCATCATCCGCCTTCATCGAAGTGGTGTTTCGGTGTGGCATCGGCCCATTTCACCTCCTGTTGTGGCGTGACAATCGGGCCACGCCTGGTCCTGATGTTTTAATTTGCATTGTCTATTGTTAATTTCTATTTCTTTCCTCATTTTGTTTATGGCCCTTTTTGTTCTTTATTTAGTTGGGCTGATATTGTTTTTCTTTTAGGTTTAAGATTGTTATATTTAACTGTTTCTCTTTTGTTGTTTTGCAGTTGTTGGGGTCTGGTGGCGGTGTTGGCGTGGTGACTGTGTCTCAGATGTTTTAATTCATGCATAGCTGAACCTGTGTGCCTTAAACCAAAAGGAATATTCTATGGGTGACATTCCCAGGGTGGCATTGTTGAGCAACCTATTAAAGCTAAAAGTTCCCCAAATCTGAGTTTCCATCTAGTATTGCCACACAAGAATTTTTCATTTCCTTTATTTAACCAGGTAAATCCCATTGAGATCTAGATCTCATTTTCAAGGGGGACCTGGGCAGAAGTCTGCAGTGCACAACATACACACACTCACACCTAGGGACAATTTGGAGAGGCCAATTAATCTGACAGTCACGTTTTTTGACTGTGGGAGGAAACCGGAGTACCTGGAGAAAACCCACCATGCACAGGGAGAACATGCAAACTCCATGCAGAAAGACTGGGGCCGGGAATTGAACCCAGAACCTTCTTGCTGCAAGGCAACAGCTCTACCAACTGCGCCACTGTGCAGCCCAATGAATGAGAATACATCTAGACATAAACAGGTAAAAACCAAAAGTTTTTCTTTTTAGACCCAGTTGTGTCATTTTCATTACATTTCATGTTAAAGCACATTGGTGTAACTGTATTAACCGCTAACAGCTTTCTGTGATGTCTTACAGGGTTCTGCTGCTCTCAGACACCGGAGATGGCCCGTCTCTGGAAGGATCCTGAGAGATTCTGATGGCTTCCTCCATTGCTGCAAGCAAGCCATCACCGCCTTCACCTCGAAGAGCGGGGCCAAAACATTCAGGCCGGCGAATAAGAAGCCTCACCACAACGTTGGCGTTCTCTTCCACGCTCTCCCCTGCTCACATCACAAGCACAGAGTTACAAAAAACTTATCAATGACAAGTAAAGCTGCCTGTAATGAAAGTGTTTCCGCCTTCACCATTGCAGAAGACAGCAAAACGCAGAAAGTCCAGGTATCGCTCCCCCTCCACAGGGTTCCAGCCGATGTCTGGGTATCCCTTATGCACCAGCATTACACAGCTCTGCAGCCCACAGCCAGCCAGATACTGCACCACCTTCAGGGCAGCCAGACAATGCATGAAGCTGAGCATATAACTAATATAGCTGATACAACCTGAAATAAACTGGCATTAGGGACAGAGAATATCCCAAATGCTAATAATGTAAGTTTTAAAATAAAAAAGTAATTGAGAAATTATGTGCATGCAAAATTGTGTACACAGGGTTAGGTCTCAAAATACGCTACTGTATTTATTAACTGACAATACGGAGGAAAAAAATGGTTATGGTATTTTCCACACTATAAGGCGCACAGAATGGATGCTACAGTTACGGTTGCCACCCATTCCGTATTGTACTGAACGTATGGGATGCGATTTGTTCAGCTCTCTACAAAGGTGGATGTGTAATAATAAAGAAAAGGTCCCTGAGTACTTTATATAGTAGCTGTCCCAGTCATTGTTTCACTCACGGTGTCGGTGTTGCGAAATTGTGCCCAACTGCTTTCTGGGTAACACAGACCAACCGACACGCGCCCCTGTCTCTCTATCTCAGAGCAGGGAAGCCCAAACGTTTTGAGAGCAAAATCTACTTTATCTCTCACCAGCCGCCTGAGATCTACCTCATGACACAGACACAAAAATTGCAAATTAAACCGTACTGACTTATTTTATATGCAAATATAATCCACTCAGCATTATGTGTTTAGCAGCACAATGACGTATCAGCGCATAGGAAATACGGCGGCCATCTTGGAGCGGTAGTCCCTCCTACTTTGCTCAATCAAACCAACAGAAGATGCATCAGCACTGAGGGATATTGTTGTTCGAATCTATGGATTATTGATGTGAGGCTCCACAGACAACATGTCACAAGTAAGCTGGAGATATTATTGTGTATATATTGTGATTGGAATATTACTTTACTGTATTTATGTCCACCGGCGAGATACCAGCTAATATTAGCTACAGTCCTTGGTATGAAGGATAACTGAGATTCTGTAAATATAAAAACATTAATTATTCTCTAACATTGACTTAGATTATCTGACACAAGAGACAATATTAGAAACGAAACAATGTAACACATATTATAAAACTTATATTATGTGTTATAACATTGACCGGCAAAGTTTACACAGGTGGTAAAGACTATTATTTATATGTAATTCTTTCACTAGTAAGATACATCCTAAATCTTCCATTTTTGTTTTGAGGGTTTCCTAAAGACACGATGTGAGGAAGAAGAGGGAGAATCTATAAGAGAGACGGATTCACTGCAGCAGGATGAATCACATGGAGTTTGGACTCAATCTCTGAAGCTAGAACTCGTTGGCTGTAAAATACATACATATATCTATATGTGTGTGTATATATATATATCGTCGTCCGCACAGAAGGGGTCTCACTCCCAGAAGGAACAATATCTGACATAGAGCACAGTTACAAGTACCTGGGAATACCACAAACAAATGGCAACCTTGACGAGGTCACAAGGAAAGGAGCCACAGCCAAATACCTCCAACGAATAAGGCAAGTCCTGAGAAGCAGCTCAATGGCAAGAACAAGATCCGTGCAATAAACATCTATGCCTTACCAGTAATCAGATACCCTGCCGGAATAATTAGCTGGCCAATAGAAGAGATAAAGGCCACAGATGTTAAGACTCGGAAGTTACTAACCATGCATGGAGGTTCCACCCCAAATCCAGACCCTGAGACTGAACACAAGCCGTAAGGAAGGAGGCAGAGGACTAGCGAGTGTGAGAGCCACTGTCCAGGATGAAACATCCAAGATCCATAAATACATCAAGGACAAAGCCTCAACGGATGATATGCTCAGCGAATGTCTCAGGCAATGGGGAACAGAGGATGAGGGGCTAGAGGTTCCATCATGGGAGAACAAGCCCCTACATGGGATGTACCACCGACAAATAACTGAAGTGGCTGATATCAGGAAATCCTACCAATGGTTGGACAAAGCTGGACTCAAGGACAGCAAGGGCTCATCCTGGCTGCACAGGAACAGGCCCTAAACACCAGAGCAATAGAGGCTCAGATCTACCACACCAGACAAGACCCAAGGTGTAGGTTGTGCAAGGAGCCCTGAGACAGTCCAGCACATAACAGCAGGTGAAGATGCTGGCAGGGAAAGCGAACATGGAACGACATAACCAGGTGGCGGGCATAGTGTACAGGAACATCTGTGCAGAATATGGACTGGAAGCCCCGAGATTGAAGTGGGGAACACCCCCAAAGGTGGTGGAGAATGACGGAGCTAAGATCCTGTGGGATCCAGATCCAGACAGACAAGATGGTAATGGAGAACCAACCGGACATTGTGGTGGTGGATAAAAACAGAGGAAAGCCGTTGTGGTGGATGTAGCTATACCAAGTGACTACAACATCAAGAAAAAGGAGCATGAGAAACTGGAGAAATGCCAGGGCCTCAGGGAGGAACTGGAAAAGAACTGGAAGGTGAAGACCACAGTGGTGCCTGTGGTCATCGGGGCCCTCGGGGCAGAAACCCCCAAACTGGAGCAGCGGCTAAAACAGGAACAACATCAGACATCTCAGTCTAGAAATGTGCAGTACTAGGCACAGCCAAGATACTGTGCAGAACCTCAATCTCCCAGGCCTCTGGTAGAGGTCAGAGGATGAAAGAGACCACCCGCAGAGGGTGAGAAGGGAATTATATATATATATATATATATATATATATATATATATATATATATATATATATATATATATTATATATATATATATATATAATATATATATATATATATAATATATATATTAAAAACATTATAAACATGTATCCATATCATTATTCAGTATTAATCATTATTTATTTGTGTTTGTATAGTTATATAAATATGTATTGATATTACTAAATAATTTATTTAATAAATTATGAACAGCTGTGTGCTTTTGTAATGTGCTCTTCTCTTGTTTCCAGTAACAAAACAGCGTGTTATGATGGATTAAATGCGCTGATAAGTCATTGTGCTGCTAAACACATAAGGCTGAGTGTTGTGGTCTACCGCTCCAAGATGGCCGCCCTAAATCTCGTCAGCAACAATAGGCGAGATCGGTGAGGCGTCTATCCTTATATTATGTCTATGGGTAGATAGGCCAGTGAAACTTTATTAACAAACAGCGTTCTGACAGCTATCCCAGCATGCATCGCGTGCTTCTTCTTCTATGGGCGAAAATTAAAGCTAATATGTTACCACCATTTATTTATCTGCTGTGGATTCATGGATCACTTTAATTACAGAAATTAACTCTTCTTGCTCCTTTAGCATCTTTAAGTTCTTTAAAAAAAATTATTTTTGCATAATTTTAGCTGCTTTTGTGCAAATGATGTCAACTTTGGCCAGGAAATATTTTTTCTGTCAAACTCATTTTAAGCTAAAATCAGAGCTTTAAGCTTAAAATGAGGCAACTTCTATTTGTTGAAAATTCCCTTTGTGCATTTGACCTGGATTCAGAATACATTTACTGTATTTAAATACACTATTGAAAACTGATTTCAGCTTTTATTTAGTTTTATCCCTCCATGTTAAAGTACCTTCAAAATTTTACTTTTTCTTATTTTCTATAAATTTAAGATATTTTCCATGTATTACAAATCAATTAATCACAGAAAACATATCATCTGTTTATTGTTTCTTGAGAAACTTTAGATGCTAAAAACTGACTTAAAAGGTTAAAGTGTACTGTGGCAGGTAAATATATCTATATTCCAAATGGATGATGATGCCACAGTAGATTTCTGGTTTTTGTTACTGAATTAATCTAATTGTATTCCAGTGGGAGCAGCCAGTGGTGGGCTGACAGGGCTTTGGGAAAGCTGCAAGATTTTTATTTGGGAGATGAATTTGGTTAAAGTAAAACAGTCTTACTTGAATCGGTTAGGGACAAGTAGTTCACAGACATAAGATATTGGACTTATTGTAGATGGAGGAGGACACATGGATGATTATATGAGTGCATTTGTAAAACTCACCTTTTCCAGCTCTGGTTCTCTTAGAGCTAGAGCCAGTTCATTGTTATCCATGACTGATGCTGCAGCCACGTCCAGAGGAGTGGATCCACGCATGGAAGGAGAGGCTGAGAGAAGAGAGGGAAAATGGGGAACAGAAGAACGGAGAGCAGGAGCACTGGCACCATCATATAAAGAAAGAACACGTTTACATTTTGTTTTTAACATTTTCCTTCTGAGCAGGTCAGAGCGGAAAAGCATCATCATGCTTCCCCATGACCCTTGATCTGCACTGATCTTTTAAGATAAACTTGCTTCGTCTTTCATGTAAATGTACAAAAATCTATCTGATTTGGTTAACCCATCTGGTAGATGACGTTCCATGGCCATTTCATCCTAAATACCTTTCTACTGTGTTGTTCTTAGCCAGGGAATTTTCTTATTGTTATTTTTTTTCCTTGTAGGTAAGTTTGTTTTCTTGCTTCTAGCTAGAAGGAGAAGTTTTGTTAAATGGGTGAGGGCAACGTCTTCCCTCCAAGATTTCATATCTTTGCAGTTTTGGTTGCTATTGGTCTATTTGTACTTACCAGTGAAATTACTGAAAACTAAAGTCCATCTATCAATTTTCTTACTCCCTCATCCCTAATAGGGTCAAGAGGGGTGCTGGTGTTTATCTCCAGTGGTCAATGGGCAACAGGCGGAGTCACCCTGGACAGGTCACCAGTCCATTGCAGGAAAGAATAAAAGTAACTTTCTATATTCTATTTAGAGTTAACTATTAGCTAACGTGGTTAGCTCTTCTACTTACCAAGGCCTACGCTGCTGTTCTCCAGCAGGTAGCTCAGATGGTCAAACATGGCCTTCTGGTTCTGGCGGCTGATTCGGCAGAAGTAACACAAAAACCGACAACAGTTGGCCACCATTTTAGGAAAGGTGATTTCCTGTAAACACATTTAAGCACAAACAAAAGTGTGTGTATATAATAATAATTAAAAAAAACACTTCCTAGTTACAAATATGTGCATTTATTTGCTTACTGAGGTTTGCAGCCTGCCTACCTTGGAGTCTCCTCCACTGAGAACGTTAACCATGACCTCCATGACCGTCTCATGCATGCCCAGAGCTCTCATCAGGTTGGGATGCTGGTAGAACACCTTGTTGTTCATTATATCACTGCAGAAAAAGGAAACCTTTTCAATGCTAAACTCCTCATAGTTCTGTACACTGAGTAAGCATTCTCTTTAAAATTCCTGCTTGCCTCTGCACAGCAACTGTCTTTTTTGCTTTTATTATTAAAGCTTTAATTAATCTGGTCAATGAGACTTGGCAAAAATTGTGTAAAATTTGTGCTAATTCTCCTTGGCTGTGCTGGGTCCCTGCTGTCAATGAGTTCTATTTATAAATGGCTTTATGTTTAAGGTGGTTGTCCTGAAGCTCAAGTCTTATTCAAAGTAACACTTTATTTGAAGTGGTGTGAATAAGACTAACATGACACCATCATAAACATGACATAACACCTGTCATGAACATCAGTAAGTCTTCATGAATATTTATGACTGTTGTCATAAAGTGTCATTTGGTAAATTATGACACTTTTAATACAAAGTTGACATTATTCAAAATTGACATAAATATGTCATAAAATATTAGTGATTAAACTTTAAAAATGATCTTTATGTAGTAATATTATATAGCTCTGTCATGTTTAGTCTTAATTTTCTTAATTTTATTGATCCAAAAGTTTTACAGCAAGATGTGTACAAAGCACTTATGAACTTAGCATTTGAAACATTATTAAAGGCTGTTTTAACCCTTGTGCGTGCGAGGACTGAGGCAAACGTAGAGAACTGTGGCAAATGATAAATGTTTTACGTGTGTGGGGTCAGTTGGACCCCATTTCTAAACACAAGGGTTAAGTAGTGCAATACACCATCTCCACCAGTGAGAGGCAGCAGTGCACAAACAGGCGTGCAGTGTGTTGGTGAAGAAGAAATCTTTCCCATGAGGCCTAACGGCCAGACCTGTGTAAAAAGAAATCGAAGTTTGACACCTAATACATATGAGGTGTGTGTCTTATTAACTTTACATTTTCTTTTATAAAATAACATTGACTATATTCTCTTTCTTTGTAGCATTAGCTGTGAGCAATTCAAGCCAATCCTACCTTGCTGTAAGTTAATGTTAGCTAAAGTTTTCAAACTCCATTACTGTAAGGTTAGCCATTAATATTAAACATATTTTAAAGGCAGGCGAATAGATTTTCCCTCCAATTTCAATCTAGCAACTTAAAAGTTAATATGTTAGTCAAAGTTATCTTTTATGTGCAATATTTAGCAACTTGGCTGATGTGACACAGTGCTTGTGTTCTTTGTTTTGTAAACTTTAGCCACACGAAGACCAATGTTGGCCTAAGGCAGAGGTTCCCAAACTATGGGGCGCGCCCCCTAGGGGGGACGCCGTGCCATTGCAAGGGGACGCAGGAAGCCGTCTGGATGAAAAAAAAAAAAAAAAAAAAAAACATGAACGCTGTATGCGCTGGGTTTTTACCTTAGAATGGCCAACTCTCTGTTATTCTTCTGTCAATTTGGTACAGTAGGGGATTCCACACTACTGGCTACCTGTTCATTCTAAATAAGACCTAGTTTGAATTGAATTTCTTCCAGGTTAAAATTAAATTATTCATGTTCATAGGTTAGCAACTTATAATTTAAATGACATTCACAGTTTCACCATGAACAGGTGTTGATTGACCTCTAGAAACTTTTTCATTCTTCAAAGCCAAAGCAGTACAAACGAAAATTTTTGCTGCACAAACCAGCACAAACGTAGCCGAGTTGATTGACACCCATTTTGTTTGATTTGAAGAAGGTGAGTGCTGGTTGACCTTGGATGACCTCTAGAAACATTTCTTTATATCTTTAAAATGATAGCAGCACAAACGAATTTTTTTTGCTGCACAAACCTGCACAAAGGTAGCACAAACGTTTGGCACCAATTTTGTTTGATTTCATAAAAGTGGGGGGGCTGGTTGACCTTTTGACCTTTGTGCTGCTTTGGCTTTAATATCTTCAAAGCCAAAGCAGCACAAACAAAATTTTTTGCTGCACAAACCAGCACAAATGTAGCCGAGTTGACTGACACCCATTTTGTCTGATTTGAAGAAGGTGGGGGGGGCAACTTCACTCAGGTGGCACATACCGCACTGTTCCGTTTTTATTTGTAAAAATTTTTTTTAAATTATGTCTAATTTTCTTTCTACTTTTGAAAGTTAAAATGCTTGGATTATATTTTCATTGCACAGTTCCAGAGTCAATACTGCACTTCAAGCTGATGATCTGTTCGGCAGATAATACAGAGAATTATACCTTTATACGTTCTTTGCAAAACAGTTCAAACTCAGTCAGATTCATTGGAGTGTCTGAAAATCAATTTTCAAATGATGTTGCAGATTTCAAGTTGGATTTAGGTGTGGGCTTTGACATGAATATGCTTCGATCTCATAAATTCCATCGTTGCTCTGGATGTTTGTGGAGTTACAGTATTACGCAGCTTGAAGATGATTTTCCACTACAGTCTCTAGTCTACATAGATGCTTTTCTTCTGGGAATGTTTTCAGTTTAGCTCCAAACATTTCCCTGCTGACTCTGGTCAGATTCCCTGCACCTGCTAAATAAATGTTCTGCAGGATAATGCTGTCACATGTTTCCCAAGGGCAAAGTCTCAAAGTCATTCCAGGTCAAAGTTCAGAGTCTGACAGCCGCATGGCCTCACCCAAGCCCTCTGATCATCAGCTTCTCCTCCTCTCTGCCCATCCGGACGCCCAGCAGAGAGCGGATCTGACCCAGGGCAGCCAGCAGGTTGATGGTGTCCTCTATGGATACGGAGTTGATGGTGTAGGCTTTAGGAAGAGCTCGAACCTGAACAGTCAGACAGACAGAGCACACATGTAACAGATGTGGAGACCACACACACATCCACATAGACATGGACGCCTCATTGAACGCTGAGTGGTACGTCACCACCATCTTGGATGTGGCAGTAGAGTGATCCATAATCACTCTACTATGTGAGAGAATGTTAGGGGTGTAGTGATACAATAATTTCACAATATGATATGTATCACGGTATTTGTTTAGCGCTACGGTTCGATAAGATTCAGTGCATTTTTACGATTTTCTGAATGGTTTTAGAAGGACAGAGTGATTTTAGTGACATTTTGTGTTCCATAGACTTGAATTTAGTTAACTGAAAACTGATTAAAAGCACCAACTACACAATACCTAACTCTGATTGGACAGTCTAACAGTCTGCAGCTGGACAAAATGAATAAAAGATGCAGTGAGAGAATTAGTGTCTGTCATGTAATTCATATGGATTTGACATAAAACTCAAAAGTTTAAACAGTAATCCAGGAGCAGAGTGGGGAGATTATCAGCCTCTGTAGACTCTCAATATGCAAAACATTTCCCCGCTGACTCTGGTCAGATTCCCTGCACCTGCTAAATAAATGTTCTGCAGGATAATGCTGTCACATGTTTCCCAAGGGCAAAGTCACTTTATTTAAAGTGGTGTGAATAAGACTGACATGACACCATTATGTTTTTTTTATTATGGACACTTTGGCTGCATTTTGGAGTAAAAATGCAGCCACAAATGCAGTCTTTAGGACTATGGGGAAAAAGGCTTTTCTACCTTGGCTCCAGAGTTAGCCGTGGCTGTAAGCTGTTTACTACTAACTGCTAAAGTCGTGGCTCCGCATCACCCGGTAGTGATTGACTCCCTGCAGCTACACAGCGCCGCTATTCCCCTGCTTGGATCTCTGAGTATCTCCTCTCAGACACCAGGATCTCATCGTTCTCTCAGTCTCTGAGACTCTTTTGTCTGTTGCTGATAATAGTGGTTTTTCCTCTTCGTCTTCCTGCTCCAAACACAGCGTCGCTTCGGATGTTATCAACTCATGTTCATTCTTCAGGTAATCCTTAATATACAGAACAGAAACCGCTAAGCTAAAAACTAATTACGAAGTGAAGCTACCAGTAGAAATTTGCATTAATTTCACGATCTCACTGCTTTTGCAGCTGCTCCGTTCGCGCCGCTTCTCTTTCACGGTTACTTGCGCAACTTTCCTTCGTTTCTCAGCAACAAAATACAGCCCATCGTTATTTATTGAAGATTTTACATTTCCAAAAACACAGGAATCTAATGTTTCGTTTCGTTTTGTACGTTTGGAAGCTCATTCCCTCTCACATAATCGGAAAAGTTGGGGAATGGTGGTGCTTTTGACATTTCTCTGACATTTACTAATTTACTAATTTTAGCATAACTCCGTTATACTTGGCCTATTAACACAATTTAAAAACTGGTGTTTAGTTTATAATGTGCACTTTAAGCTCAAGTTGAAAGTGAGACTGAGGGAGGCGGAGTCTTGCTGCTACTCCGTAACAAACTAGATGTTAATAAGAGCTATAAGGCTATGGATCCCTATGGTTTAACGGATCGATACTCGCAGATGAAAAATCGATACTTTCCGAGCGCGGAAAATATCGATATATATCGCCGAATCGATTTTTTTATACAGCCCTAGTCCGTGTCAGACATCAACTTAAAATACTTTGTAGAACGGCACTTTCTGAACTTTGATCCATTTACCTCATTAGCTTTCTGGCAGACCTACAACATTCAATATGGCAGATGCTGTGACGTATCGCAGCAACTGACCTGCTCAATGAGGCAACTTTGTTTTCATGTAACTGGCACATTGGTTGCTAGAGATTCACTACACCCAGTTGCTGTTTAATGACCAGCTATCATATTTATAAACTAACTTTATCTTAGTTTTTTCCTTAGTTATCACTGATGTGTAACAATTAGCAGCACTAAGTAAGCTGAAAGGCAATATTATTTATGAAGAACATGTACAAGACAGTTCAAAGGGCTTTGTAGAAAGGTAAAAATATTTTTAAAAGAGCTTAGAGACAAATTAAACAAGATAAAACAAAGGAAATATAAGGGAAAACTTGACTACTTAAGTTAAAAAATAAAATAAAAAGCTGTGGTTTTCTTATGTCTAATGCACTAGTGTTTCTAAATGACTGCTGTGTTAAAACTGCTGTCTCTCCAAAAATACTTGAAGTTTCATTAATAGATATTGACATAATACTTCCTTATTGTTAACCTGTGCCTCGTCAGGACATTTTCTAACTTTCTACCCGTATTTAGAAAAAGAAGACTGACGGACACACCTGCCCTCCGATGCCATCATACTGGCGGTGTAGAAGGACAAACATGGCTCTCACTAGCTCTGGATCCTCTATAACCGACTCCTGAGCCCAGCGGACCATCGTATCAGAGATAAGCTGCTGTAAGGTACCTGTGGAAAGAGAAAAAATTGGAACTGAACAGAAGTAAATGAGACTGATGCCAAAACATAACTTTTATACTTTTGTATATGCTGTATTTTCAATTTTACAAAGATGTACTAACGGTACGCACCAACAAGAAAGATGAACCCAAATGAATAATTCTTGTATGTTAACCTGTGAACTGTGGTGCTTGCATGGTTTTATCAAAATTAAGTTCATTTCAAAAGCATACACCTACTTAGCGATGACATAAACCACGAGGAAGAAAAAGCTGATCAGAGAAGACCAAAACTGAACTGTTTTCCTTCCAAGCAAATCCCTGCATGTTGTGGAAAAGCTGAACAAGTTGAGGTTTTTGAGCGCATCCTAAAAAACCAACTGTTGGATTCATTCCTCCCGTTCCACTAGGGGGCTCTATAGTTGCTTTGTATTGGTACGTGGATTAATGTGTAGAAGAAGAAAGGGAACGGCAGACCAGTACTGTACTTAGGTTGCCTAGCAACTACACTAACAAGCCGAACCTGCCATAAATTCACATCTTACCAATCTTACCAATGTTCATGAGAGTTGCCCAATGTGGTGAGTTATATTAATGTTATATCAATGCTGTAAAGCTATGTTTAAGTTTGTGTCTTTTGAATATCACAATATTAAGTATTGACGTTTTGTTTGTCTTTTTTTAATGTTATTTACAGTTTAACCGGCATGTCCGCGTAAAGCACTTGGCAATAAAAAGGAACAGTTAAAACATCAACGGCTACCTTATGCTCTTAGCAACATAAAGATAAACATTACACCAACCCTGTGGTCAAACACTTTACCAGGCTCTGTGTTTACTGATCTGCCTACATTAAACCTTACTGGGTTTCCTGTCCTTCTTTTCCTTGGGCAGGCTGCCCATCTTCTTCTTCAGGTAGGACACCTTCTCCACCAGCGACATGAGACGACCTCGTATGGTGAAGTCACTGTCCCCATCTATTCCTCTCTCCTCATCCAGCTCTACACAGAACCCACACAATGCAGCCATTAGTTGCAGTTAATCAATATGAAAATGTTTTGTTTGTTAGGAGGGTGTGAGACAGACCACAGTGTCTCATCAGATCTTCATGGAAGTCCAGCAGCTGCTCCCGAATATATTCCGGACAGGGACATTCCTGCTTGTCATCCTTGAAGTTCAGCAGCATATTGATCTTGGAAAATAATACAAAAAGTATGATAACTGATCTCATGAACATAAACCAGTTTATGGTACTTTATACTAATTTAATATGAAACAAAATGAAGGTTTGGATTTGGGAGAACTTTTCTTCGGTGCTCTGAAACTTTTACTCAGATCTTATTCAAAATCTGTCCAGACATCCTGAAATCCTGTTTTTTAAGTTTCCCTTTGGACTTGGCTGCTTTTGAACTAAGTGTTATTTCGAGTTTGGAGCATGCCACCAGCAGATTGTCAGAAAAGTTGGTCTGAAGAACTAACAGTCCTTTGAAATGAAGGATGATGTCTTTTCAAGCATTCCTCAAAAGATTGAGGAATTCTTTTCCTCAATGTTCAATGAACAAATTTCAAGTGATGTTGATGAAGCCTACTAGTTTTTTCGGTAACACTTTATTTGAAGGGGTGTGACACTGTCATAAACATGACATAATATCTGTCATGAACATGAAGGAGTCTTTATGAATGTTGTCATAAAGTGTCTTTCTGTAAATGACACTTAATACAAAGTTGCTCTAAAAGTTGCATTAAAAGTCCAATAAATGTGCTAACTTTGCATGATTTTGTAAATTATGATAATTTAATGCACAGTTGGGATTTTTAATAGACTTTAAATGCAACTTTTAGAGCAACTTTGCATTAAAAGTGTCATTATTTACGAAATGACATATCATGACAACTGTCATAAACATTCATAAAGACCTCTTCATGTTTGTGACAGGTGTTATGTGGTGCTTATGACAGTGTCACACCCCTTCAAATAAAGTGTTACCGTTTTTTCTAGTATCATCGTTTTCAGGTTTTCCTCTTCTGCAACTTGAAGACCACAATGCCTGACATGTCGCCATGGTGATTTTCCTACCTGTTCCTGTGGGGGAGATCTGAACTCTTTGGTTTTCTTAGCAGTAAGTGCAGCAGACATGTTCAAAGCCAGCATCACTTCATTGTAGCGAAAGCGCTGGTTGTCTTGGAGACAAGCAACAAAGTCATCGGAGAAGGCCACCACGGCCTCGATACGATGGCGCACCTGGCAGTCACACAGGTACTGTAGCACATGGCACATCTACACACACACACACACACACAGAGATGGACAACAGTCAGCACCATCCACAGACATTCTATGTTTGAATGTGATTTTATAGTTCAAGGCTCATTGCCCTGCATGTTTTAGGTGTTTTCTAGTTTCAGTGAGCCTGGAAAAAACAGACACATGGTCTATACTTTGCTGTTAACCACATAGAGTTGCAAAGGAAGTTCCTGTAATTTGGTTCTTTCACTCCTCACCAGTTTGGAACTTTCATTTAATAGTTCCCACCAAAAGATGGATGATTACAAAAGTCTGGGAATCTGTTCCAGCGGCTTAACCACTGAAAGATGTCACTATGTTTAATAACCATGTGATGGTTATTAAACACTACATTATGTGTATTTTGAAGTACAGTGGATGAAACAAAGTATAAATGAAAGTTTTAAACTCATATTTTTTATAGCATGAATTTGTTTTTTTTGTAATCCAGGACAGATCTGAAAGGATAAGCTCCATGTGCAAGTAGAAACAGATAAGCTTTTATAATTCTTTTCAACAAGATCATCTTGGTCTTTTTTGTTGTAGTGTAATGTTAGTTAAACCTGTCGCTCAGCAGCACTGAACAGGACAAACTCTGACTGTGGTCACCTGCAGTTTAACAGGCTCTGGCAGCTTCATCTGCAGCAGCCCCTCCTTCGGCAGGTTCCTCCCTCCGTTCTCTCCTCTTCCGGTTGTTTCCACGTTCTTCAGCATCTCCAGCTCTCTGGGAAGCTCTTCCTGCCCGTCTCTTGGTTCAGAGAACACAGATGGTTCAATGAGTTGGAGAATGTTTTTTAGATCTCCATTTTGGAAAATTCCCATGATGAGCATGGTGTAGACCAGCTTGATAAGAGGGACAAATAGCAACTCTGTGCTGCCTCCTACTGGATCCCGAACATGCATGCTTCCCTCCCGCACTGCCTCCGTCAGCATCTCAATAGTTTTCACTTTTAAAATATCTAAAGGGAACTCGGGACTGTACTGGAAACAACTTCCTGGTCCACTGTTTCCGTTGTCATGGCATGAGGACTCAGTCACACGTATAAAGCTTGGACAGGAGAAGTGCATTCTGGGTCTCAGGGATGTGCTGAGTCCGATGCCTGGCAGGCCATGCTTCTTCAGGTCATCTGGAAACAATGTGATGCTTTTTGTTTCATGTGTCATGGGCACAATGTACTCATTATTCATCATCAGCCGAGCTGTTGCATAGCTCCTCAGGTGGATGTCGATGAGGAGGTCATAGTAACCCGCACGAAGCAAACCTGCAGAGAAATGCATCAGATTCCGTTCAGCTCAATTATCACCATTACACAATGTCATCAAAATACCAGGACACTGATTCAGAAACCAGTCAGGACAGGTTTAGTTCTAAGGATTTTTTCTTGTTCTAATTTACTCTTTATTGTGTCGGAAGAATCTTCCTGAAACAAGCAACAAAGATATTGTCTGAATTCACAGTTGCACACAAGCATCTTCAGACATAATCATGAGTACCACTGAAAATGTTACGGCAGACATTATTCCAAAATTGATTATCTGTGTATGGTAAGATCTTTTTCCCATTTAGTGATTGGAATTTGAGCTGCATTAGTGGTTAAATATTTTACTTTTTATAGTTTTGAAAGTGATTTTGGAAACTTTGCCATATTTTTGATGCTAATGAGGATGTTTGGTTGTCCTAGGTGAAAGTTATTGATGTCTATTTTTAATTTCATGGATTGTTTTAATTGGTTATATTGAAACCAACCTGTTTCCTGTCAATGTTGTATTTATCAGTAAGCTGCTGCATTGTTCAGACGTTATGATCATCGGAGATGTGGTGGAGGTAAGTGATGCCTTTTTCCTTCCATTTAGTTCCCAACATTGGTGATTTATTTGCAGTGAAATCTGGATTATTCCATATGGGCGTTTTGAGTTGTGGGTGACAATATGAAGTTTTTTATTTTATTGATTTTCATTTTCAGCATGTCCAACAACACCAAGATATAGTTGATACAATATAAAATAATCCATAGAACACCTCAGATAGCACAGGATACACGTCATGGGACTTATAGAATCAGACATTTGCACACACTGTACACTTAATCATTACCTCCACACATTCTGGCTCTGTCCACCAATAAAAAACTTCTGGAAAAAAACAATCACCAAGCTGTCTCAAATCTCTGGCCACAACATCCCACTATGCCCATCTGTCTGCTTACTTGGTAATCTAGATAAACTGAACATAAACTCCAAACAGACCCAAACCCCACTGCTTGTGGCCCGACTAAGAAAACAATGCTGCTTAACTGGAAAAATAGGAAAAACGTCAGCCCCTCACAATGGCTAGATCTACTTACACAACAGATATCAATGGAGCAATCCTTATTCTTTATTTATTATTTATTCTGGCATATGCATTTATTTATTTATTCTTAGTTTGCTTACCTCCTTTTTTTCTTCCCTCCCTTATACAGCTTTTTTCAAAATATCTGTGATGATAGATTAATTAGAGAATAGAGAAATAATTCAAATTAGAAAATAACTGCCAAGATCAAAAGAAAAAAACAAATCCTAATTTACATATTAATCAGTTTAATTTTTGTTGTGCTTGTTTGTTAGTTTATGTTTGTTCCTCGTTTGGTTATTTGATTTCTATTGATGTTATTTGTTCTATTAAAAACACCAAAAAAACCCAGTCATGAGAACCTTTACTGTGTTGTGTGAACTTTGACCTGAATATGACTGTTTTTTTACACAGAAGTTAAAATATGGGCACTCCTTCCAGCCATGTGTTTGGAAGTGAACAGACATAAAGGATCTGTGTGTATAAGCTGTGACACACTTGTGTTTGAGGAAAATAATCTTCACCAAATGCTGACTTATCAGACAGAAGCCGTGTTAAATGTTTAGAATGGATTCAGCTTTAGGATGCTGTTTTAAGTAGAGCCGAGGCTTTAATGTGTTAAAATGAATGTAATGAATAAATCAAAGTTAACGGGTTAAACATTTTAACACAATTAATCACGGCATCCGCAAAAAGCGGGGATGGACCACGGCCCACTGGGGGATCATTTCTGCTTCTAAACCGATCTGATTGGGTGTTGGAGAAGATTATTGTCATGTTCAAGATGTGCTAAAAGCAGTTAGTCTACCAGCAAAGCCATTTACACTGATGGTAGCATCTACTGGACTGAAGTGTAATTAATCCACTAGTCCAGAGGTTCTTAACCTTTTTTGATGTACCGAATCCCCCAGGTTCATATGCACATTCACCGAACACTTCTTATACCTCCCCCCCGCCGACACAAAAAATACTTTGCAGTATTCTGATTTAGTAAATGTATTGGTTGTGTTACCACCCCACACCACTAGAGGCAGTACCAACCCCGAAACGATGCAACTAAGGAGCAGATTTAGACTATAGAATTTGGTAAAACCGGTGAGCTTTGCTGAAGTAATTAAAGCCACAAGTTCAAATCCCTGCTGAGAGTGGAGCTCCTCCAATCAGGGCTCCTCTGCAGCTCTGATTGGCTAAGCAATGTAACGTGATCCTCTGATTGGCTAAGCAATGTAACGTGATCCTCTGATTGGCTAAGCAATGTAACGTGATCCTCTGCAGCAAGTGATGGCAAAGCGAGGCGTCATCACGACTTTACACAAGTGTGTCTTTACCTCCGCGGCAGCAGAGGCTCCGCCGAACCCCTGAGGTTCTACCAAACCCAGGTTAAGAACCACTGATCTAGTCTCTCCACTAGTATTACTATGGTGCCCAGAAAGATTCACCAAATTGTTTCACTTCCAAGAGAAATAATGTGGATTCTCAGCCAACATCTAGAAGAACTGGAAATGGTTTACAACATGTAGGGTAGTGGTGAATCTCATATTGTATGAAATGTTGCTCAAAGGCGGCACTGAGGCACAGCAGGGCAGCAGACAACTTCCAGGCGCAGACTGTGCGCTGCATGCTGAGTGTGTTACCTGGCATGTACTTGTTCTCTATAGCCTGTAGGAGCTGAGCCTCATCGATGTGAGAGCACAGAGCATGAGCCACTCTATTGTTCCCCAAGGCGCAGATTGCAGAGTACAGTCTGAGAGTGTGGTAGTGAAACTTTAATAAGCCCTTCTGCTCTGACAGCTCCAGGATATCCACAGACCTGGAAGGCAAACACAATCACAGAATTAGCACTGACAGACTGAGACTGGACTGACATCCCAGTGTGGCTTTTTAGACAAGGACTGTCCACCTGTTCTCCTCTGGTATGTGGAGAGACATGAACTGCAGGGGATCACTACACTGCACCTGCCAGCCATGTCGATCATTCACTCTGGAAGCTGAAACCTGGACAAACAAGACAAATCTATTCAAACTTGACATGTGAATTAAAAGGAAGTCAAACAAAACATCTCAGGTTGTAGGTGTTGACTTTTTAGTAAACACCTGAAAAAGCAAACACCAAACAGTCCTGTCCAATTCTGCCAAGTCCAACGCAGGTCAAGTCCCTCCGCCCCCGCTGAACAACCACAGCACAGAGCCAGGCACTCCTACATCATTCCATACCCCAAGACCATATTTTAGGACCCGAAGCAGCAGCATGAATACCCAACAGACTCCGTCCTGTCCTGCCCCTGTTCCGACCCCCACAGCTGAGGCCAGGGCCAACAGTCCCACAAGCCACTCACCCCCAGCAGGACAAGTCCAGGAAAACTCAGGTCAGCCAAATGTATTCAACAATCAGCCAAACACCCAGGACCCTGGGGCCCCAAAGTAGCCTGGAACCTCAGGAGCAACCAGTTTGTACATCTGTTCACTTCACCTATGGGATGTCTGTTCCCAAAGGTCAGAATTCTTGACTGACTTTAAACATGGTTCAGTGACTGAATTATCCATCCATCCGGAGGGACAGGAGGAGTCCAGTCACCCTACAGAGACTCTCAGCCTCTTTTTGTTTGGGTCGGTCTATTGGCTCCTCTGTAGGATCTAGAGCAGGTTTGAAAACTTGGTATTAATTATATTGACATTTTTCTTAAGCAGAATGTTCAGCTCAATGTAAAACCATAGCTATAACTTTTGGAATAAAAAGTCAAAGAAACAAATTCTGTCAGGGTAATTAGATTTTTTTCCTCTGATAACTTTTTTTTTGTTGCCAATAGTAACTAGATATTGTCTCAGACACAAAAGAAGAAAACCAAGAAATCAAAATGATACATTCTGAGAATGAAAACCTTCTCAAATACAGCGTAATATATTGTAAAATATATACAGATGACATTAGAATTTTGCATGTTATTTCGAAAATCTGATCTGTTAAAAAACATGGAAGGGCCATCTTCTCGACAGACCTTGAGGAAATGGTTGGGAACACGGCTCCATAACACTGGAGTGAGAAACTGGACATGGAGGCGCGGGGGACACTGGGGAGCTGGGTTCTTCTTCTCACTTTTAAACAAACCGGCTGACAGAGGCATCACATTCTGCCAGGACACACACACAAAGTGGGACAACAGCATTAACACATCACACCTCTGTTATGTTTCCTGGGCAACACTGATGAAGATGAAAAAAAAATAATTCTTTTATCTGAATTAGAGGTTTTGTCATTGGTCACCGTTTTCTAAAGAAATATTTTATTAAAACAACTATTTCAAACAACAAGCACAAAAAACTAGAATGTTTTGACTTTTATTTACTGGTTCATCCAACCACAAAGACCCAGATGCAGTTACAGTCAAAATGGATCAGTGCTGCTAGACCACAAGTTTTACACTTCATACTTTCTAAATTATGCTCTGTTGGAGATGAGTTTTATATTCAGGAGGGTTTAACCTCTGTGTCGCCTTTTACAGTCACTACATTTTAGCTGATTTTTCTGTGTTTCATCATTAACCCAAAGATTCCTGACAAGGTTCTCTGGTCTGATGAGACAAAGACTGAACTCTGTGCCAGAGTCACGTTTGGATGAACTTTCATCATCCTGTGGCAGCATCATGATATGGGGATGTTTTGCAACAATTAATACACTCCTAAAAGTACAAAGAGATTCATCCTGCAGATTGTGCCGGTGTGGATTCCCACATACCTTAATCCGGCCAAGTTCAAACTGGAAGACGTTGGGACTGGTGGCCTTGGCAAAAACAGCTGGAAACAGTTTTGTACTGGGCTCCACCTGTTAACAGAGGACAGGACTTTCCTGACCATTCAAGTTCTAGTGAATTCAAACCGGCACATTGTCTGCCTTCCACACGTACTACAAAATATTGACAAAAGTGAAAACAATCCTCAACCTCAATATGTTGAAGGTGAAATCCTGTCCTTTGACATGAAGTGGTTGTGAAGCTTAGACTGACTTACCAGAAGCTGTTTTACTGGTTCTGCTTCATTTGTCTAAGGCTGTTGGAGGACAACTTATGGTATACTGTCCATTTCATTTACTCGCTGTTTCTGCCTGATGTTAATCTCTTTGTTTTCTTGATTTATTCTACTTTTTCTTCATTTCTCTCTCCTGGTCTCTAACCTTCAGCCTCTACTGGTGCTACTTCTTAGTTCAATGTTCCTAAGAACTGTTAACAGCCTAATGGAGGAGCACTGGTGTAATGACTTGAAGGTAACACCTGATTGTGCTATAAAAATGGTAATATGTGACTGTGAAACACATAACATTGCCTCCAACATGTAATGTGATTTCACCCACGTTGCTGACCAACATGTGTCACAATACAGTAAAAAGTCAGCCAGTTCCACTAACATAACTTTTTGATGTGGAAAAAATTTGAAAAGGTGCAAACACATTTGGTTGAAGGAACTGTGTGCGCAGTTTGTACCTGGTAGTATATGCTGAGCTCCTTCCCATTGGCTGTGAAGGACAGCAGGCCGTTTGCTGTGTCCACCAGGCAACCGATCTCCAGGCCGTTATTGTTCCTGCCCTGTCCTGGGCTGCTGCTCTCGCCAGCCCACACCATGTAGCAGTTACTGCGCTTTATGCTGTAGGACAGGAAATTTTAGATTAACATCAGGATTAAACCCCCCACCAACAATCCGAAACAGACAAATGTATAGAGGAACTAAAATTCTTGTTCTTACTTCTGAATGACTTAAGTATATTCATTATAAATAAAATAAAACATAGAACAGATTTTGGACAAATATTGAAACACATCCTAGCTGAACACAACATCCAACGGTTGGTAAAGATAGAAGATTACAAACAGTGAGACTGAGAACCAGAGATGATTCATTCATCATGTAGTCTCTGAAATATTAATTCAATTATTTTTGTTATTACAATGACACAAAAATTATAAGCAACAAAAGCTTTCAAACATCATTCTTACAAAGCTTAAGAGAAATCTATGAAAACTCCTTATTGCCTGTTTTAAAATAAATTTTAAATTAAAACTTTTATTTAAGTCTCGCGTTTCTCTCTTTAGAACATTTCTTACATGTGGATCAGAAGCATTAAAACCATGAGAGAGAGTATTTATAATAATCAGAAGGCCAGCCTATGCAGCCATTGACTCTTTTCTTGCTGGGTTCTGATAAAAAGATCATGGATGGAGAATCTAGGAGCTTCAGCCAAAATATCTAGGCTCACATGCTGAATATAAACAGCTGTAAATGGGCACCTGAGAAACCAGAGTGGAGATAAACCTGGTATCAAATATGCAGGTTATTAGTTGTCAATGCCGCCATTCACAGGCCAATTCACAGGAGAACAGCACTACTTTTCCTGTCCCCTTTCCATTCTCTCCACATTAAACTAAACAACTAAACACAGTGTAAACATGCAAAAAGCCAACAAAGCCAATAGCTGAGGAAGATTTAAATCAAAAACTTTCATGGTTATGTATATTCTAGAAATCATAAACTATGAGAAGGATAGAACTCTTAAATGTTGTTAGCTCTATTGTTTATTTATTTTGCTCACCAATCCTAAAAAAACAGCTCAAAACATTCGAATATCATAAAAAGTTTAACGTACTTTTTCTCTCATTTCAGAAAGTAAAACTTAAATTATATAGATTCATTAGAGTTAAATATTTAAGCCTTTAGTTCTTGTAGTTTTGATGTTCAAGACTTATACGGAGTAAAAACTTTAGTTTCTCAAAAAAATCTAAGTAGTAGCTACAACTGGGTCATAATTAGTTGAGTGAAAGGGAAAAAGTGTGGGAGGTAAAGGTGAACCAGCAACAGGACTGTTAAGAAATCCATTCAATAATTTGGGCAGGCTTCACAAGGAAAAATAAAGGTTGAAATGTTTTAAGCTGTAAATTTAAATTTGCATAAGACTTTAACTTTCTGAAATAATTGGTAAATATTAAACTTTTTAAATGGTTTCCATGCACAGTACTGGTATGACATATTTAGACTTGATGAAAGCTAAAACGTATTTAGATGAGGTGGAGTTATTAGAGACAGGAGAACAGAGCTACTTTAACAACAAATCTGTGACAAGGTCTGTGACTTTACTAACCTCTCATGAACCTTTCCTTTCTCATCTCCCAAGGTAACGGTGACAGTTCGGACTTTGTTCAGCTCAAAGCTCGGGTCATACTGATGGAAGTCAGAGGTAACCCAGCCGACCCACACACTGCTGGGCTCCTGACCAGGGAAGATCCTCACTGAGTAGTAGTACTGCACAGGGAGAGAGAGGCTCAGTCAACTCAGTCATTTAACAGCCTCAAAACATCAATTCACAAACAAACCACACTGATCATTGAAATCGTCTCAGTTATGTAACTGGAATTAAATCATGGTCTTCTTGGTTCATTGCTGCAGTATTTGAGTGACAGTTGCAGCAGTGTGTCTGTGCGGATTTCTTGGCATATGGATAATTATGATCCAGGATGTTCCTGTCCAAACGATCTGGGTTAGTTGGGCTCATCTGGTGATCAAAGTGTGTGCCACTACCTTAATGTGAAGTGGGAGCATTGCTGTTCTATGTTAATGCACTATGGGGTATAGAGTTCTTGAAGCATGTACATCTCTGATTGAATTTGAGTCAAAAGGCCATTGCTAATAGAAAGAAGTAGGTCTAGTCATCTTACAGTAGAAGCTTGCATTAGGACTTCATAGCCCTCTCTGTCTTCGACCGCCACTTCCTCTGACAGGCGAGCAGATGATGGACAGCTGTTGTCTGGCTTGTTTTTTTTCAATGTGAACCTGACAAATCACATCACTGGCTTCAGTTTCCATTTCATTACTCACACAAAGACAGGAACAAAGTTATATTCCCAAAAATTAGTCCAATTAAAATGATAAAATTTTAATCATCTGAAGGATAACATTTGAAGACAAGGCAGGTTACCGTTGTTTTAGCTTGGAGGGCTTCTCCTGGGTGTAGTCTTTGTGGTTGTTGAATTCATCTCTGTCATGTCCACTGGGACCATTGGGACCATGAGATGACTTCAACAAGACTTCAAAGTCTGACACAGTTTCAAAATCTTCCAGCTCCTACAGAGAGAGACAGAGGGAGGCAACAGAACACATCAGGGCATGGAGCAGCCAGCAGTCCATCCTAACAGTGAGATAATAGAGGAACTGAGTAAATGTCAAATTTAGGTAGTGAAAATGGTTGAAATTAGATGTCACACCAGTTTTCAGGAAAAATAGAGATATTGTCTATTGATGGTGAGGTGAAATGTCCAATGCCAATAGTTCTTCATAGATCCGTTTAAACTAAATACATGATTTGTTCCTTTATCAGATTTGGGAATTTTGCAAAGAAGAAATTAATGCATAAAGCAAATTTGCATGTTAAGCAAAATATTGTTAGTTGATGATCAATGATGACGTAGAACAACTATGATGAGTCATGATGGCAGCAGGTCTTGATTGGTGGAAAGCATGGCTGATCTAATGGTCATATCTGTTACCCTCTTCGGTGAGAACAGGCTGCCATAAGACGGGGATCTGGATTCAGCGCACTCTATAGGCATGCTCAGCCTGTAGAAAGTGATGTCATTGTAACTATTCTGGGAACCAAATGACCTCTGGGTGACCTTAAGGCAGGGACACGACTCCACTGTTCCATCCATCCTGGTCACCTGGAACACAAAAGTTTATGTTTTAAACAGCTTGGAATTATCTTTGCAAAATTTATTCAACAGTTTTAATATTTATTTGTATTGAAAACACTCTTCAACTTATTATGTGTTCACACTGCAGACTGAAGTAACCCAATTCAGAGACACATGTTGCATCTGCGATGAAAAAAAGTTGTCACTTGTGCTGAATTATTGTGTGGAGGTGTTGACTGAGGTGTCGCATTTATGGGACAATGCTGTGACCAAAGTCGGCTATATAGTGATATGACATTCAGGAACGATCCGATTTTTCTGGACGGATCTTTACTAAGGTTGATAGGACTGAAGCCTCACTGAGAGCCGTTATGTGTTCTTGTAATGCTCTACGTACAATGCAGTAGCTATTATTTTATTTCCTTTGAAAAAAATACATAAAAATAATTGTATATCCATCCATTTTCTGCCACTTATCCAGGGTCGGGTCTCGGGGGCAGCAGCTTCAGAAGGGAGGTCCAGACTTCCCTCTCCCCAGCCACTTCTTCCAGCTCCTCCAGGAACCCCAAGGCGTCCCCAGGCCAGCCGAGAGACATAGTCCCTCCAGCGTGTCCTGGGTCTTCCCCTCCTCCCGGTGGGACGTGCCCGGAACACCTCAACAGGGAAGCGTCCAGGAGGCATCCTGACCAGATGCCCAAGCCTCAACTGGCTCCTCTCGATGTGGAGGAGCAGCAGCTCTACTCTGAGTCCCTCCTGGATGACCAAGCTTCTCACCCTATCTCTAAGGGAGAGCCTGGCCACCCTGCGGAGGAAACCCATTTCGGCCGCTTGTATCCGTGATCTCGTTCTTTCGGTCATGACCCAAAGCTCATGACCATAGATGAGGGTGGGAACGTAGATCGACCGGTAAATCGAGAGCTTCACCTTTTGACTCAGCTTCTCTTCACCAGGACGGACCAGTACAGCGCCGCTTCACGGCAGGCGCTGCCCCAATCCGCCTGTCGATCTCCCGCTCCCTTCTTCCCTCATTCGTGAACAAGATCCCTAGATACTTAAACTCCTCCACTTGAGGCAGGACGACCCCCCTGACCCGGAGAAGGACCTCTACCCTTTTCCGGCTCAAGACCATGGCCTCGGATTTGGAGGCACTGAGCCTCATTCCAGCCGCTTCACACGCGGCCGCGAACCGCTCCAGCGAGAGCCGCAGATCATGATCTGATGAAGCCAACAGGACCACATCATCTGCAAAAAGCAGAGATGCGATCCTAAGGCCACCAAAACGGATCCCCTCAACACCTCGGCTTGCCTAGAAATTCTGTCCATGAAAGTAATGAACAGAATCGGTGACAAAGGGCAGCCTTGGCGGAGTCCAACTCTCACCGGAAACGAGCCCGACTTACTGCCCGCAATGCGGACCAGACTCTGACACCGGTCATACAGGGACCTGACAGCCCGTATCAAAGGGCCCGGTACCCCATACTCCCGGAGAACCCCCCACATGGCCCCTCTAGGGACATGGTCGAACGCCTTCTCCAAGTCCACAAAACACATGTAGACTGGTTGGGTGAACTCCCATAAACCCTCCAGGACCTGCTGAGGGTGTAGAGCTGGTCCAGTGATCCACGACCAGGACGAAAACCACACTGCTCTTCCTGAATCCGAGGTTCGGCTATCCGACGGACCCTCCTCTCCAGGACCCCTGAATAGACCTTACCAGGGAGGCTTAAGAGTGTGACCCCTCTGTAATTGGAGCACATCATCCGGCCCCCCTTTTTAAACAGGGGGACCACCACCCCGGTCTGCCAATCCAGAGGAACTGCCCCCAATGTCCATGCGATATTGCAGAGTCGCGTGAGCCAACACAACCCTACAACATCCAGAGCCTTAAGGAACTCTGGGCGGATCTCATCCACCCCGGGGCCCTGAGGCCACCGAGGAGCTTTTTGACCACCTTGGTGACCTCGACACAAGGGAGACAGCACATTGGAGTGCTACAAAGTGATCATGTACGAAGTCTGTATGCAGACGGTCCTATATGAAATTATGGAATGAAACAGTATGTGACATGAATATGCAGTGAGTCTGGGAAGATGATAAAATGACATTAAAGCCCGCACCCCTTTGAGGACTTCAGTTTTTTAATTTGGTCATTTAATTAGGATTTTGGTTAGAAACACAGACAATAGTAAATATAAGGTTCTTCACAATACATACCTGCATAATATATGAAATTGACATGATAATTCTGGAAATCGTTGTTCCTGTCATAATGTATTTCAATTCCAACAGGTTCTAATCATTTACTGCTTTAATTGTATTTCTTTCCTACTTTTCATATAGATAACTCGGGATGTATGGACTAATGCATATTTTTTCTCTTAGGTGATTCTACGCACATGAAGATGCATTTTGTGTGGAAATATGTTAATTTGATTTCTGATAATTTTGTTTCTTTCAGGCAAGGTGTTACACAGGCTGTGTTTAAAACCTTGAATAAGTTGGGTTTTAGTTTCACATCTGGAGGGATATGTTTGGAAAAGGTTTTACCTTTATGTTTAACGAAAATCTTTCTTGCACATGTTGGAGTGTGATGTACACTATAGGTGAACATTGAGACTCTTTTAATTGCTGTGAGATATTCCATATGTTTTTATGTTTTTGGGTTGCACCTGCATTCTGTTTGTTTTACCTATACTGTACTACTACTGACTAACATACTAACTTAATTGTATTAATGGTTGGTTTGTGTGACACATGGGTTGCTAATTGGACATGTTGAAAGGAGCACAATTCTTCTATTTTTGGTTTTCCACCTATAAATTGTTTTCAAAATGATGTTTTTATTATATAAATAGGGGAGAAGGCTAAATAGGCCTTACTTAAATTGGTAAGATTTGGAGGCAGTCAATTGTGAATTTCTTAATCAAAAATTTTGACCTTCATTCAAAAATAGTGAATTATGGATTTAATTATGTAAGGAGATCTTATCTTGCCTTTATGCTTCACTAAAATACGATGTCTGCTTTTATGTAAACTAAAAATTGATGAAATAAAGCCGGATGACAGTTAAGCATCTAAGTCATGTTGAATTGCATTTAAAAATAGTAGATTTCTGTGTCACTACTGATTTCTTTGTGCAGTCACTGGTGGATGTTACTTTTGGGGGAAACACTTTGGATAAAACTATTATTAAGTTTGTAATCATTCGCCAACATGCAAACAGATCACAATTTTTGAAAATGTGTTCGTATTAGGACATTTTAGATGTCGGTTTGATTCCTTCAAGAGCTTGAGTGAAAGTGTGAGTTTAAATTTGATGGTTATTTGGCACAAGCGGAGTGAATGCCTTCGAGGTGCTGCTTTGCATTGATCAAAAACAGTAAGTGCGCTTAATACATTACCTCTACCACATTTGGTTGTGAAACGTCTTGCTTTAATTCTATTTTTCTTTTCTTTACAGAAATTGGGGTGTGAAGCGAGAGGAATGGCAGAGAGCTCTGTGGAACCTTAATAAGACACAGAGGACGGAAAGTTCATTTGACATTTTGCAGTAAGGAACGTTGGTATAGACTTTTGTTTGATTTTTTCTCGTTAACTTGTTTTATTTTACACTGGCAGTTCTGCTCTTGGAGGTTGAAGTTGCTTTTGGGGGTAGGTTCCTGAGGCTGGAACCATGCTGAGAGGTGTGAGATGATGGTGTCGCTTGGCATCTGGCTTCAGGTGTCTGCTGTTGCTCTAAGCCAAAGACTTGGCTGCCCACAGCGCTGCAATTATGAACTGTGCCTCTGAAATGGACTGTTCAGTGGAAGTGACGACATCTTCAAAAACTGAGGTCGGTGGAGTTTACCTGCTATTTCCTGTTACTTGGGTCACGCTGATGCATTACAGGACCCAGGGATGGATGGGCTCTCTGACTGTATTCTCAAGCGTGCTGCGGCTGACTTCAGCAGGAGGTCACACTTCAGGGATCAAAAGACATTCTGATGGGGGATGGAGAATGATGGGAGGAGATCCTCTGTGGTTCTGTGACTTTTGCTGTGTCTCCTCCCCCAAGACCACTGCTGTCATCGAGAGCTGACCTCAGTTCAATAAAGGGACATTGCATACCCTGTGTCGTTGCTGAGTGAAATGGACTCTGCACAGTTCAGGCTATAGCTCAGGGGATGTCCTGTTTGTCTAGTGGCTTGGTGGTACTGGATTCTCCACCTGTCGCATGTGACTTTAGTCCTCTGACCCCTCCTTCAGCGTGCTTTGGCCTCTGAGATGCAAACCACTGCCAGTTGTCAGTTCGAGTTGGTGAAATTGCACTATTTTTCCAAATTTATCTCGTATTGAGTGAGATGTCTATTTTTTATTTTTTCTAACTTAATTTCCCAGAGAGCATACTATGTTTACTGGGTTTAGTGCCTCACATTCTTCTCGCTTGACATTCTGACCTTTTTGCTATGGTAGGGTTGTGAGAACAAACAGAACATCTCAAACGATTTATGATTGCAAGACTGGTGTTTATGACTCTCTGCATTTTTCAGACAAGCCTTATTTGCCTCAGTGGTTCACTCCGTTTGTCTCAAATCATTCTGCTTCTTTTTTAATTTCAGACTGACAAGAGTGGTGAAGGGACTAATTAAGATTACCTATTTTTTAGCCATAACTGACTTACATTGGTGCCACGTTTTACCTACGGCGGTACATGATCTAAATGTTATTTGGTTATTCCTCAGTTGCAGTATTTCAGTGAAATCGGAAGTTCGACTGCATTTGGCATTTGTATTTAAACATACTGAGGTGGACTGAGTACACAACGAGCTAAAAGCACCACGTTCCTTCTTACTTTCTACATTTTGAATCAAATATGAATTGGTTGATTGCAGTGTGCAGATTGTAACGGAATCTGGGACACCATATTACATTTGCATCCACCTGGAACATGGGACATGGGTTAGCAGTGACGGATTTCTCTATTTAATTTGTATGGCATTTTTATGGTATTCTATCGCAGAACATTAATTCTGTGATAGAATAAAGAGGGAATAGAACATAATTAACATGCATGATTGCATCTCACTTCATATGATTCAAAATAAGTTGTTTAAATAAGTCATCCAGGAAGGTCTAAAAATAAAAGTTTACAGAATCTAATACATTTTAGTTGTATCAAGCTTCTCCCCCGAAATTGAAAATATATTGATAATGGATAGAAATAAAAAGGATAATTCATTATTAAATAAGATAAATAAGTTTTTAAAAGAAAAATGAATCAAACATTAAAAGGGTTGAAATTTGGAGATTTAGAATTTTGATAAATTGGGATAAATCATTTTTATATTTAATGACACGGTTAACATATTTTGGTAAAATAAGCTGATCGTCCTTTGAGGATTTAAAATGAAAAATTAGGATTAAAATTAAAGTGGTCTAAATTGGATATTTAAAAGGAACAATCATGGAACTGCTTCTAAAATATAGTTAAGTTTTGGGTTAAAATGATGGGAAACATTAATTTCTCAAGTAAGCCCTACATAAAAGAGGGATAAATTGTAAAAAATACAGCTTTAAAGAAGCAGTTTTTTTAAAAGGGCCAAGGTTACATATTGATAAAACAAAATAGAAAATTGCAGGAGGAGAGTTAACTTAAGGAATGAAATTATAATCTGAAATGAAGTCATAGAATAATAAAATAAAAAGTTAATACAAAATCTCTACATGACTGATAAATTGAAATAAACTATTTAAATAAAATTTGATAATAAGAATAATATATGATTTAAAACGACAAAATAATTAGGATCATTTATTGTTGTTTCCTCTATTACTAAGTTTTCATCTAGGACTTGCCAAGGAATTCATTTTACTTCAAGGAGAATTAAGGAACACAGATACCCAAAATGAAGATATGTTTGAAAAATTTGTACAACCAATTGTTCCTAATCAATTTTTTCTTTCACAGTGACTGTAGATTTATTGATAGATTCTAAGCGTTTTATATGCGGTGTATTGGGTCTAATTTGCTCATGCATTATACGGATAATTTTGGACAAAATTTAAAGTTGAAATTGGCTACAAACTGTGCACAGTCTAAATTCAAATTGGATAAAACGCTTTGCTATGGGTCGATATTTTTATGTGTTGTCCATTAACAAATTAACAGGGTTCTCTTCACACGAGTTTGACACGAGAAGGATGTTTCCGACACCGGCGCATGGACTCCAGTAGGGACAGGTGAATCTGCACATTTATTTCATAAGGATGTTTTTAAGAAGTCATAGGTTTGGTACCGGAGTTTGCAGAATACCAGACGTCACCGGACCAGTTCCAGGAATCATCTGGGTCCAGTTTAAAAGTCATCAGAAGGACGGGGGCTGAACTTCACTTCACCAGACCATTCTGAGAGATGAAGAGGACGTCTGATGCTGTTCATCTGCATGGAAAAGGAGGCGCTGGGTTCCATTGGAGTCAGTGCACAGAAGCTGAGGAGCCCCAGCGCGCTCTTCAAGACGTACAGGAGGACCTGCAGCTTCAGTCTTCGGACGGAGGAGCTTCGTCACGCAGTTCCCCAGACCAAGGAGGATCAACGGTTCCAGCAAGAAGTGCAACAGGAATCCCTGCTGAGACCACTTCTGCTTCCTGAGTTTTGAGGTCTTCAGAGACCCGGAACAGGCACAATAATCCTGTTTTCGGTCTCCTTATATTGAGAAAAGAGGAGATTGAAGCCTCTC
Organism: Poecilia picta; assembly: GCA_033032245.1. Taxonomy (NCBI): domain Eukaryota; kingdom Metazoa; phylum Chordata; class Actinopteri; order Cyprinodontiformes; family Poeciliidae; genus Poecilia; species Poecilia picta. The sequence goes on from CM065371.1 coordinate 4,119,466, forward strand.
CTTAAACTCACTGTTTAATTGGCATAATAATCCAATTTTCAGTGAGCAACGGACACTCAGGTGGGAAACCTGAGGGTTAAAAACCTGATAAGGGTATGCGAAGGATCAAGCTTCAAGAGGATCACACATGGACCCCAAGTTTGCGTTTTTTATCGTTGATCTTGCGAACTCTTTATGAACGTTCGGTTCTTTTTGCGCGTATTTTGGTTCATTTTTGATGAAGATCTCATTTTTGCAGACTATCAAAGAAGACATGATACGGACTCTTAAGACTCTATTATAGAATTCTGTGTAAAAAAAAAATGAAACCAGTTGTAATCGATTTTTGTGTGTTCTGATTTTCCCTCCACAGCTTTGAGTTTGTTGATTTTATACTTTTGAAGGATTAGGATGTATGTGTTCATTATTGATTTGTAATTGGTGGACATCCTGAGTTAGTATTATGTGACTCATTCAGTTTTCCATTTTATTATGTCTGGGTGATGATTTGTAATGTGGTTTGATTCCCCTGAAATGATTGAGTTATAAGATCTTCATATTTTAAAAGGTTAATGGGTATTTGACATTTGGATTGGAAAGATTATGTATTCTTTAGGTTCTACAGGTGAGTATTAAAATTTCGCTCAGGATCATTCTATCATCTCGAGGTAGAATAAAGAGTTTAATTTGAGATACAAGTAACTGGTCCAGGTAGCAGTAGCTCGCCTACTCCACCTCCCTATCACTTGTTTTTCCAAGGTGCTGCAGATGATGGGGCTGTAGACCAGTGGTGTCCTGCTTGGACAGGGCTTTTAGTTAAAAAGGGGGACTGTTAAAGGATTATATCAATGTTTGGTCATTCTAAATTTTTTTGATTCCTTGGTTAAAACACTAATCAATTTATTTTGTGAGGTCTGAGTATGTCAGACCTCAAAAGGGGGACTGTTGAGGAAATATAATCGTTTATAGCATTTAGAAAATATAATCATTTTTTAGTGTTTGAGTTAGCTCTATCTTTTACTTAAAGTTAGGAGTTTTTGTGTCACTGAGGTTGTAAAACCACAGGAGGGAAACAATCTTATCTGTGTGAAAACCATTTAAAAACAGGGGGCACATTCCTGTCCCAGGAAATAAGGAATCTCCAGTGGACATCTGGCATGGTGAACTATTGACCTGCAGTTCACCTGAAAAGAATTGGTTTAAAAACGTACATGCGGTTTGTTATTTATCTGTTTGGATAGGAGAGAGTTTCAGCCACGTCTCCTGAGACATTTGCGAAGTTGTAAAAGTCAGCAGGACTTTAGAGTTTGGGTTAACTTCAAATAACATCAAAGAGAAAATTTCTCTTTGATTGCTCGGACCAAATTGTAGGGAGGAACTAAATTTGAAGTCGTCAGGAACAGGACACCGGTTGGTTAGGCTGAGGAACGCCTGTTTTGAATATGCGAAACTCAAGGCCCTCCCCTCACAGATAAAAACTGATGCACTGGAAAAATGGGTCAGAAATTATAGCCGATCTCTAAGCTCTGGTTATATTTCTCCAAGACGTCTTGTTTGTTTGTTTGTGTTTGTCTCCTAAGTATCTCAGGTAACTAAATGTAACTCTGCATGCTTTTTCCTGTTCTGCTCTGTATGTCTGAGACTTTGTTTTCTGATTGGATTAAATTCTGAACTTCGGTGACGTCAACACGCTGTGTACGCCTCTTGTGTTCTCGCGGGGGCTCCAAGACAGCAGCTGACCAGGAAAAAGGAGAAGGAACCGAATTGTATTTTTTAAGTTTACTTAATTACATCCTTTTTTCAACACTATAAATCCGGTCCTTCAAATGTCTCCACTAATAATGTTCACCGTGTTTAGCTTTGCTGGAAAAACAAATTTTTTTAGCCATCTTTCAAACATTTCTGTAAAAATAAAATTTGTACAATCTCACTGACCCTGAATATAACACTAAGTGGGATAGTTAACTGAGTAAGACATAAAATAATGAGCTTATTATTTTGTGTTTAGTGATTCTGACCAGCTTCATTCACACAACATGTTTTTATCAATATTGAGATGTGAAATTGGCTGTAGATTGAACCCACTTGGCCTGACAGATATTTATTTTACCATCACATCCAAATTCAAAACTACTCCACTTTATTTGCAATGATTTAGATTTTTTTCATGTGGTTTATTTGCTAAAACAGACCAAATATAGTGACTGTCCCAAATAAATTTTGTGTTTAGAATATGTGGCCCATATTTACTTACATATTTTGGCCAGTTTGGTCTTTTGCAAATGCAGTGCAGAATAGTTAACTGAAATACAGTATCCTCAACTGCAGATTTCTGTTTATTGTTCAGTTGATATATTTGTTTTGTTTCTTGTGTCACTCAAACATGGACACATAAAAATACATGTTCACTCAATGACCAGGTCAGAGAAAAGAGGAAAAAACTGATGTTATGGCTCTTTGTATTGTGCTGTGGAAATGTCAGCATTTTCGTCTTTTTTTTTATTGAATATCAAGTTTAACGGAACTGTGCAATAAAGAGGTCCAATTTAAAATGTTTTTTATACTTTGTGTTCAGCTGCACATGTTCTATCATTTGAGATAAATATAGATTTTAAAAAGAACAAATGGTCTATTATTTGAATTTTATGTATAATCGCAAATTATAAAAAATAAATAAATAAAAACGACTCGAAATGACTTGAAATTAAAGGTTCCTGACTTGAGACTTGACTCGACTTGAGGACAGAGACTTGAGACTTACTTGAGACTCGCAACACAGTGACTTGGTCACACATCTGACTAGCGGCATAATCATGTAATTTTCTTATCACTAGAAGTCAGGAGGTACAGAGCATTTTACATTAAAACAAGAGAATTAATGCATGAATGTAGTAACATTCATGCATCACACACTACAGTGTTGTAGCTGTTCAGGTGTATTTTTGAAGTGGACATGTTAAGTGCAATTTGAAATATGAAATGTAAAATATGATAATTTTTGTGTTTATTTGATTCCTATTCAAGACACTTTGATAAGAATGACTATATATGCAATATAGGCAGTTACAGAGTATCTTTGTTTACATTTTTGGTTGGTGGTGTGCCTCGGGATTTTTTCAATTAAAACAATGTACCTTGGCTCAAAATGTTTGTACATCAAACTCAGTAGATCACAGCTTATCAAGTACAGCAGGAAAAATAAGTATTTAACATGTCAGTGTCTTATTTTGTGTCGTTTAAAAAAAAGACGGTCTAATACAAAAAAATATTCCGTTGATGGATCCCTGGGTCACACATGAGGTTCACAAACACCGATGTAGCATGTTTGTTGTGTAAATCCAAGGCTAATAAATCTTGATCCTTTTTGGCTATTAAATGACTAGCCTTCCTTCACCTACAGCCACAAGACTTAACACAACCTTTGGCACAATCGGCAAAACTATTTCAGCAGGATTCCTAAAAGCATCAAAACTACAGCTGATGTTCAGAGCCCAAACAAATTATTGTTTGGAAACCACATGGGACCTGATTAGTAGTGACTGTGATATTGTAGACAGGACAGAGTGTGTCTGTGTAGAAGCTCTGCTCACCTCAATGTGTTGGTGGTTGGGGGGCACAGGCACAAACTGAGGCAGCCTCTTGCTGAGCCACATGGTTACATCCCGGTTCATATTGACGGCGAACGGCTCATAGCCTTCCTGCAGGCCACAGATGGTGAAGTACTTCAGAGTGCTGACATCTTTACCAAAATCCATCCTCCCAACCTGACACATTCCCAGACTGCACACTGGGATGAAGCCTGGGACAGACATAAGCACTCGAGTTACCCATGGTGCCTAATTCATTTTGTAATACCATAAACAGGGGATCTGTCAAACTCAGTAAGATATTGCCTTCATTGCATAAAAGAACCAGATTTACACAGAAACTACAGAGAGGTTCGTGACCTGTTTGTTGAACAGGTAATATATAATAATAATATATAATATTTGGACTTCTGGGTCCATATTCTCTAAGTCCTCTCAGAGAGCTGCCATCAACATTCCTGCTAAGGGGCCCCAGCTTCAGCGTGATTCAGTCAGTGCCTCTGTCTTCATGGCTCAGTGAGAGTGTGTGGTTGAAGCCATTGCTAGTTGTGATACTGTCTTCTAGGAATTGTGATTGGTTGATATGCAAAACAAAATAATACCTAAAAGAAACAAACATGCCACCAGCAGGTAATTGATAGAAATTAACGGATCATGAATGATATTCATGATCCAACTAGAGTCTAGTTGGGTCACTGCAAGATCACTAAGTCTTCTTAAAAGGTAGAGTCTCTGAGAACAGTTCTTCAAAATATAGTCAGTGTTTTCAGCAAAGTTGAGCTGACTGTCCAGGAACGAGCCAAGATATTTAAAATGAGCCACAGTTTCAACAGGTTGGCCATCGAGAGAAACTGGAACCACTTTAGATCATTTAATTAGCTCTACATTCTTAAGAGAATGAAAAATAAATAAAGACTTTGTGGTATTCTGATTTAGTAATGTAATTATATTAGCTGTGTTACCACCACCACACCACTAGAGGCAGTACCAACCCCGAAAAGATGCGACAAATGAGCAGATTTAGAAGAACACCGAAAGCTACAGAATTTGGTAAAAACTGTGAGCTTTGCTGAAGTAATTAAAGCCACAAGTTCAAATCCCTGCTGAGAGTGGAGCTCCTCCAATCAGGGCTCCTCTGCAGCTCTGATTGGCTAAGCAATGTAACATGATCCTCTGCAGCAAGTGATGGCAAACCGAGGCGTCATCACGACTTTACACAAGTGTGTCTTTACCTCCACGGCAGCAGAGGCTCCGCCGAACCCCTGGGGTTTGATCGAACCCAGGTTAAGAACCACTGATCTAGACTAAGCAACTTTGGCAAAATGTGTAATTTGAGAAAGGCCAGTATAGGACCAGCATTCATAATTTGGTAACACTTTATTTGAAAGGGGGGTGAATAAGACTGACATGACACTGTCATGAAGATGAATAAGCCTTCATAAATATTTATGACTGTTGTCATAAAGCGTCATTTAGTGAATTATGACAGTACGAAGTTGACATTATTCAAAATGTCTTTGTTATGACAACTTTACATTAACCAATAAATCATTGCTGTTTAAACTTTACCTTTAATAACATATAGTTACCTAATTTTTAAAGCGCAATCAGTAATACTTTTATAACAAATTTATATCAGTAATGATTTCTTAGTTAATGTCAAGTTGTCATAACAAAGACATTTTGAATAATGTCAACTTTGTATTAAAAGTGTCATAATTTACCCAATGACACTTTATGACAACAGTCATAAATATTCATAAAGGCTTATCCATGTTCATGACAGATGTTTATGACAGTGTCATGACAGTCTTCTTCACCCCCTTCAAATAAAGGGTTACCCATAATTTTTAATAGTATTTTCTCATTGCCTGTGCTAACACAAAGTGTGACCTGTGCCTTAAGCGAAAGAGCTCCTATGATGTTCCGACTATCTGTGCTACCTTGTCAAATTTTCCTACCGTAGCGCATCTAGACATCTATGTCTATCTATCAGTTCTTCTAAGCTCCTGCAGCTCCCCCCACCCCCACTGCTGCAGCAGCTTCGTCTGCCCCAGTCTCAGCTGCTGCAGTTCCAGCAGGACGACTGGACCCCTCACTGGAGGAAGGGGCACAGGACATGTTTTCAGACCCTGGACCTTAGAAGAGGCCAGGAAGGCTGTGGAAGAAATAACACCTGCAGCAGAGGATCCCGATATATGGGTAGAAGACATGAGTGGCTTAATTCATTCCTATAGCTTGAATGGGATAGAAGCAGGGGAAACTACAATGTCTTTGCTAGGGAAAGATTGGGCAAAACTAAGAGGAAATTATAATTATACGGGAAAAAATAAGTGATCAAAATGATCGATTAGGCCCAATAAAATACCCTACGGGAGCTAATCCAGAACTGAATGGAGCATTCAAAGCACAATGGGATCCATTATGTGAAAGAGTCAAAAGAAATTTTTGCAAAAAAAGCAAACTACCGCCACTTAGCAGGGATAAAACAAATAGCTGGAAAAGGAGTAGATGATTTCCATTTGCATTTTGAAAAAGAGTTTAAAGTGCATAGTGGGATCACTTTTGATGAAGATGACACCAGTGCATATCAGCAACAAGTGAAAAATGTTGGGCGACTGTGGCTCTGTGGGTAGAGTAGTCGTCTTGCGATCGGAAGGTTGCAGGTTTGATTCCAGATTCCTCCTGCCACGTGTTGATGTGCCCCTTGGGCAAGGCACTTAACCCCAAGTTGCCTACTGAGCTGCATATCAGTGTATAAATGTGAGTGTGAATGGGTGAATGTGGCTCTAGTGTAAAGCGCTTTGAGTGGTCAAAATGTTCAGATAAAGCGCTATATAAGTTCAGTCCATTTACTGAGTGTCCACTCATGTTACCCCTGCACCATCACAGCACCTCCTTCTCCCACTTCACAGAATTACCAATTACCTCAAATATTTGAAATAATAATATACAAATTATACAACTCTGGTTCCAGAAAAGAAAAAAAGACTCAATTAAAGGTTTTGTATTTGGATGCACACAGCATTAAGTCAAAGTACTTTCAAACAACAAAAGCACAACTATCAAAAACGTATTGTTTTGATATCAAAAACTTACTTTTTCTAAATGTTCATCACAAAAACATAAACATTTTGTAAAAATCTGCCTTAAGGAAAATGCTTAAAAATAAAAAGTAGTATAAAACTGTGTTTAAATGTAAACAGTCTGTTTTCATGCTGCCATTGAGCTACCGTTGGAATCTACGCATTAAATCCAGCATAACTACCTTCAGTTATTGATCTGGAAATGATTAGATGTTTAGTTTTGTTATTTTAATCAGACTCAGTTGAGTTTATTTGATGCTTAGCCATCAGTCGTTAGCCGATAGCATGAAGCCCTTAAGACGTTAGCCAGATTAATTCCACATACTATACATTGTTTAGATTAAAGCCGCATTCAAGACAAAGGGGATACCTAAGTATAGTTTTCTTTATTCACTTGTGTTTACAATACCGGTTACCTTCGTGCTGACTAATGTGGTAGCTTCATCCATCAGTTTCATTCAACTGGACATGAGGTGGGCTGCAGATCTATTTCTTGCGTTGTTCCAAACTCCTTTTTGGTTTTGGAAATATAATAAATTGTATTCCGCCCTCTAAATATTCTGGGTAACGGCTGTCGGGATTTCACATTCTTCACTGACAGCTTGGACCATGATTATGTATTATTTTCCTCAAAGAGTCTCTGACCTCAGTGTGTTTGCTATGAAAACATTGTCAATATATATAATATTTATATATAAGGGCCGATTGGTTAGTTGCTGCCAAATGCCCTAGAATAATTTTGAGAGGATTGCTCTGTATCAGCATGGGGGTGGAGCTGGCATCATGTCAATTACTCCAAATACACATGGATAACTCATTCAGGAAGTCACAGCACTGTGCATATCATTATTACATCAGAAACCTAGACTCTAAGAGACATCAAACCAAAGTTAGTTTTAAACCACTGTGTCTTTCTGTCACAATGGAAATGAATTAGATTCCACGTTAGCTTCAAGGTTAAGGTTTTGCACATTTACCTTCAGCAACTTCAAAATCCTTGAAGGCCAGCTCAGAACCAGAATCATCCAGCAGCACTTCTCCATTCAGAGTGAACATCATTGTGTGCTCGTTCAGATCCACCATGCAGCCCACTACATCACCAGTCTGCCAGGCACGGCCAAAGTGCTCATTGCCCTGATGCCAGCGCTGGACCTGCAAAACACACAAATACACACACATATCAGTGCTTTCTAGGAAGGTCTGTGATTGGACAACCCTCCATCCATCCATTGTCTAAAACCACTTGCAAGATCACTGGGGGAATGGTACCTATGCAGTGGTCATTAAGCAACAGCTGAAGTACAACCTGGACCAGTTAGGAGTCCATCACTGAGCGACACAGAGACAGACAGGACTAACAACCATCCACATTTACACAATTATACATAATTGCCTATGGGCAATTTAGAGGGAAGAATTAATCCAATTTTCTTTTTTTACTTTGGGAGGAAACTGGAGTATCTAGAAAGAACATAGGCATGCACAGGGGCAACAAGCTAATTCTCTGCAGAAAGACCCCTGTCTGGGATACAATACCAGGGCCTTTCTTCTGCAAATGTGCTACCAATTACATATTCCCAGGAAATGTTGCAGGTAATTATATTTCTAAAGGTGATCACCCAGTGCTTGCAATTTTGCTATGTATGCTGGTGTCTTGAAAATCATCTTTTATAGGGCCTGAACATGAGGAACATGAGGCGCACATCAGGCGATGTGATGATGATGAGGCGCTACCTCGGTTACCATCCAGCCTCATTGTCAGAAACATTACAATCAGACACTAAGGACCATCTCTAAATGCATTCCAGGGGCTAGAACATATCAAAGCCTATCTGAAACCTCAAGGAAATGATAAGCTTAAATAAATGGAGATTGTTATGTTGTCTGATTATAATGTCGTCTGTTTATGTCAATCTGAGTTCATTAAAATTGAATTTTGCCTTCTTGTGTAGGTTTGTCGAAACAGTGTTGGACTTTGTAATGTTTTCTGGTCTCCCTGATTGGACCAGTGTTGATTAATGCCACATGCTGTCATTCAACTCCTGATTCTCTAAGTCATGTTCAGAAAAACAACATCAAAAGCTAGCTTTTGGATAAAACCTGGCTCTATTCAGAGAGCAACAGCAAACAGCTCTTCCTTCTAGGAACCTTGCTGCAATTATCAGTCCTTCAAAAGTGACAAACTAGGGTACCAGACTAGGAAGCAAAGTTATAGGATAGCACACCTGGTTTTTGGTCTGGTTCACACTTATCACCCACTAAGACAACACTTCAAAAGATTAAAAACCAACTGAAAAGAAGCAGATAAAATATAAACAGTATGTCAACTCAAGAAAACAAGAAAATATAATTTATTGAACATAGGGTCACTCTACAAAGACTTTATCAGGGTCCTCTCCTTTGGAGCCAGCTCCCAGTTGTAGCCCATGAGGCAGACACCATGTCTACTTTGAAGGCTGGGCTGAAAACTTTTCATTTTGCCAAAGCGTATAGTTAGAGCCCTTAAATTATCCTAGACTACATGTGAAGCTGTGCCACTACTGGCTTAGGCTGTTGTAGGACATTTTAACATTTTTTCCTCACTCTGCTATCTAATCTTCAAAAATAATGACATACCTGCCTGAATGAGCTGCTATTGGCAGTGCTCCTGCTATCAGTAACTTCATGTTCTCTTTCAACAGATGGTACACTTGACCCTTCTTTATGTGTTTAACCCCCATCTCTCTCCTAGGGAAAGCTATTAAGAAAGTTGTAAGATATTACAATCAAAGTTGAACTGAGTGCAAGGTTAAGTTCCTTGTTCACAGATTTTCTGCCGAACCAGTTAGAGTCAAACGTTCTTTGGCTCATTTAGAGCCAAATAACGTTTGCACAGTGAAAACATGGCCTACTCAGTACAAAAAACGAACTTGGATTTTTTTAGGCTTCTGCAGTTACTGCAGGAGGTTCTTAAAGGGATTTTCCCTGGTCGCTAAGCTTCTGCACACTGTAAAAAGAAATTAGTTGAACCAGCTTATTTGAATTGCTTCAATTGGTAAATCATTCAATCAAGTTTTTCCAACTCAATTTAAGTTTAACCAACTGAAGTTATGTCTATCCAACAAAATTTACCAAGTTTATCCAACTCAATACATTATTATCCTCTAACTCAATTCATTAAGTTCATCCAACTCAATTTATTGAGTTTTTTAAGCTGAATTCATAAAGCTTGTTTAAAACGACAGATTTAAATCAGTCTTACTCAAATCACCTTTACGTCAGATAAAGAAGAAAACTGATAAATTATCTTTTTTTACCAGGGTTTTTAGACTCTTAAGCCTTTAGTCTCAGGCAGCCTTTATTTGAGTATAGTTAGGACAGTGAGAAATGAAAGAGAGGGAAGACATGCAGCAAAGGTCATCAGGCTTTAATCAAACTTGCGATGGCCGTGTCAAGGACTGAGGTCTCCTTATGTTTGTTGTGCTCTGTCCCTGCACCACCACAGAACCTGGTTGGTACAGGATCTGTCCCTGGTGAAACTTGGATCATCATGTCAGATGGAGGATACCAACACAACATTGAACTTAATTGTTTCAAATACACTTTTGAGAGTGCGCTCAAAGAAGTGTACTCGTAGAGTGCACTAGAAGTGCACTCTAAATTTCAATTAACTTCATTGAAACGTAATTATTTCAATTGACTTCAATGCCGTGTTGGTATCCTATGTCTGATGTCACCAGGTTCAGACCCTGTGCCATCACAGCACCAACCAGGTGCACAGCGGTTAAGCACAACCCATACGGAGACCTTAGTCCTCGTCACGGCCATCGCAGGTTTGATTCCAGCCTGTTGATCTTTGCTACATGTCTTCCTCTTCTTATTTATTAAGTTAAACCAAGTTAATAAATTAAGTTGGATAAACTATTTTCTTTTTTCAGTGTACAAGAACTAAAGAACATGTTAAAACATATATTTGTAATCATTTAAATTCTATCTGCATTTTAAGTGAAATGTGTGTGAAAATGTAACTTTGGATATTTTAGTTTTTTTAGTTTGGAACAACTTAAAACTTTGAGTTGACTTTCTATAGAATTTAGTCAAAGAGGTTTGAATTATTTATTGGACAACTGAGTATTAAGTAAAAGTGACTCAAATTCACTTAAATTTGTCATGGTAAATGACATTAAGTTAAGAAAACTTTGTAAATTGAGTTGGATAAATATAATGAATGCAGTTGGATGATCATAATATGTTGAGATGGTCAGACATAGGATATGAAACTGGAATCGAATGCTATTTTTTTCAAGTAAAGTCAAAGTAAAAAGTTATTTTAAGTTAATTTAAGTTAGTTAAATGTGTAACTTTTAAGTTAATTTAACATGGCGGTTCTCAATGTGGGCGGTACCGCCCCCCAGGGGGCGCTGGGAGGCCTTAGGGGGGCGTTTGGTCAAAGGTAAACTTTACAACTTAAATGCACAACAATACCAGTTTAGACTTTGAGCAACTTGGTAAAACTGTATTGTGTAACATTAAATCATGCTTGGCTGCAACATGGCGGCTCTTCTTCTATTCAGTGTTTAGCTTCTGTTAGCTTCTTGTTAGCTCCTCTCCTGCTACTGGTAGCTAAAATCACGATACCTCACTGTGTCTCCCTCTGAAAAATGAACCAATTTAAATAAAGAAATCTCTCCACGATAGAGATCGTTCATTTTATAGCGTTAACACCGGAGCTGTAAGTGGTTCGGTATGAAACGGGGTGATAGAACAACACAGCATTTAAATTTCAATAATCAGGATGCAGAAATTGTTTGCGTTGTTTTAAAAGGTTTATGTCAGTCTGCCTTTTCCCCATCGATACGCTTCCCAACCGCCCTGCACTATAGGGGGTAAAAAAAAAACAAAAAAAAACAGCGTGCATTGTGCAAAACTCTGAAACAGAAGAAGCAGGACATAAAACGGAGCGACGAACTAGATGTAAATTATGGCATGAAAACAGAGAATCTGAGGCTGAACAGTGAAAAAATCAACACATGATGTGAAACACATGATGATTAGGCGGAGCAGCAGTGATGAGTATCAGCGTCAATAAATGATAAAATAAATCTAGGAACAGGAAATAAACTAAAGTGGACATAGCAATAAACGAAGAGAGGCTAAAACTAATCAAATGAAGCTAAATGGAAATGAATGAAGAACAAAATGCAAGAATAAACTAAGAAACCAAAGTAAATACAGATGAATAAACTTGTATGGCAAGACCTTTTGATCAATAATTAATACAGAGACTGTATGGCAAGAATAAACAGACACAATTTCCAGATAAAAGGTAAAATAATATTGTTGAAGTGCCATGGGATTGTTGAGACCATATCTAGTACTGAGAATAAATATATCTTACAGACCATAACAGTAAAGAACTGATCACTTATTTATGTTTTTAATTAGATTTGATATATTTATTTCTTCAATATTATTTTTCATGTCAGTGTTAATGTCATGAGGCTGAGACTCCATGACACTTTCAATTTGACTCATTAGGATTTGATTAAGAACCAGATTTGTTCTTTGTAATTTCTGTCCAGTAAAACTATTAATCTATAATCAATAGACAGATCTATTGATTATAGATCTGTCTATAATCCATGTTTCTGTCTCATATTTGTATGGCATTAAAAGGACCTGGAACTTTTGCTTTTCCACTGAAAGCTCTGGTTTGCACATTAAATGCCATGTGGGTGAAGTTTTATGGATGATGATCTGATGTCCCATTATCCTGAAGGCAACACAGAGCTGAACCACCAGAAACTGACAGAAACACTGAAGAGAAGAAGAGTTATGATTAATGTAGTATGGTTCTATCCATGTTTTAATGTTGCAGAGCTCAGTCGTTTTGCAAATAGTTCAAAGTTTAAACTGGCATGTTGTTCATCTTTTATTTGGTCATTTTGTGGAATATTTAACAACCAGAAAATGGCAAAGAATAAGAATATTTTCTCCACTCTGATTGGCTGCTGTTAGGCCTACCAATTTTAACTTGAATGTTCACTGCATTTTTCATAAACGCCTGTGAAAATAATTCTATTCCCATGATGTTTTTGTTCTCTGGGAAATTATATTGATGATAAATACAGAAACAAGCATGAAAATCAAAACATCTACAATAGTGATAGTAATATTAATGATGAAATAATGGTCAGTGCAAAGTAGCCTACAAATTCTTTGGTGGGGGCAGTGAGGGACCTGGATAAAGGCTGGGGGGGCGCTGGGCCAAAAACGGTTGAGAAACACTGATTTAAGACAAAGAGTAAGTTGTCAATACTAATTGAATTAAGTGAGATGTAAATAAGTCCATAAGATGGACTACAGCCAAAAAAAACTTTAGAGTGCATGACATGGTGAACACCTGCCTTAAAGACAAACTGCTGGCCAGAGTTAATCAGTAGTGTAAGACTTCCTGGAGACTCAAGTGTACAAAAGACTTTTCAACTAACCTGTGTACCAGTGGTTAAGCAGACCTTTAGCTTCCTATCGAAGTGTGTTTATAGTAAAAAGTATTCAGTAGTTTAAGGTATGAGTTTTTTTTCCTGTTTGGGATATATCACAGCTACATTTAGGGATAATCCATCCATCCATCCATCACCTTAAAACCATCGAAGACAAAGGCCTGGTCATCAGATCCCAGCTCCTGGTCTGGTAGACAGCCTGGCCTTGCCCAGCCCACCCTCATTTCTCCAGCAGTCAGTACCTAAAGAAACCAGCAGGAACAATCTAGGAATGCAGTGCAGAAGAAGTGAAGCTCAAGTCACAGGCCTTGGTCACATCTGTCACTAACATGTATTCTAGATGATTGGACGGTAAATAGAGGTCTAAAAGCATTGTATCCATGTTAAAGGGACTATATATATATAATATATATATATATATATATATATATATATATATATATATATATATATATATATATATATACACCCTTCTGTCAAATTTTAATCGGATGATTGATTGATGGCCGTGACTAATGATATTAATTGATATCAAACCCCTCCCCCACCCCTTGCGACCGGATGCCCCCGTCTCATGATCAAATCCCCTCCTCCCCCGCCCTCTCACCTTGTGACCGGATTCTCCCCCCACTCTTACTCCTTCTGTCAAAATTTGACAGAAGGGTGTATATATAGTCTCTCTCATGTAGTCTCATTTTGTGAGTTGAACATGATCTGTCCTGGGAGACATTGAGGGACCCCACTGACCTGAAGTGTCTCCCCTCAAGCAGGACTCTTGTTAGAAACTAAACAATTAATCTAAACTAATTATACGGTCCTGTGGATATTTGTCTGTTTGTCCCATGAATTAATTTATCTCTGAAATGCAGTTGGATGGAATTTTTTGCTGATCAAGTTATGATTGCATGTTACACTGTGGGATGTCCAGTCATTTCTACACAGTGCAATGTGCCTTGACTACTGAAGTTGTTCCAGAAAGCTGTCGGTTGCTCTACTGTGGTGTTTAATAATTCCAACTCTCTGTGTGCTCATGCTGAGCTGTTGTCTCTATTATTGAGTCTGTTAAAACCACACAGGTGAGTTCATAAAGAGCCTGCAGCTGAAATAACTCCTCAAAGATGTGCCTCTGATTAATCTCAGCCATATTAAGATCTGAATAATAGCGTAGTTCAAGCGATTTAGAGTATCTGAGCTGTTACAGGAACATCAGCTGACCTGCTGACTGCTCAGTGGACTGGCTGCTCTGTGAAGGAGCTACATGGCTTATTTCCTCATCAAGCACAAAGCTAAGATTCAGTTACTCTGTACTGATTAGATGAACAGACGTCAGGGACGAATTTTGCTTGTGGTACTGATGTACAGATTAGTTATGATGCACATTAGACCAGGTCTGAACAGGGCTATAATCCCCTCTGTTTGAAGTCAGAATTTCCTTTTTTTCCAATATTGAAAGTTCAATTTCACTGTCCTCAAAACGGGCCTTTATGACATGGAACCTTAATATCCACAATTTCAAAATTCCTAATTCCTTTGACTCTAATTGCATAGTAAACATGCCCACAAGCATTAATGACTTTACTCAAATGAGGATTTAGCACAACTTATGACACCACTTGATTATCAGAAATATTAGCCAAATAGTCAGTTTCAGTTATTGCTTATTTAGAGATTCACCACCACTATCATTTCTGTGTTGATTTGATCATTCTCTCTTACCTCCAGCTCAAAGTACCACTTCCCAGTGTTAACGCAGTAGGTCTTCTCCGCTCTGAAAATGCGAAATCTTTCTGCAGACATATTGCTGACGTCAGACTGAGCAGCTGCAGAGAAAGAAAAGGAAAGAGCTACAGTGAATAAGAAGGAGGCAATTAAACAACCAGTCTTATAACTGCAATGTGCTGGTTAAATATTCTATTCAAGGTACAGTGGAAGCTGATAGCAATAACAGAACCTATTAAGGTTTTTGATAAGTGAAAGAGGACACCACCAAAATGCTAAGAAATTAATAATAATTTATTTTTATTTATAATGCTCCTTATATCAAATTGAGATCTCAAAGGGGTAAGCATCAACTCCAGGAAGAGAAAGGCTGTTATATTCCATGCATGGCACCAGTCAGTTTAAAGATGCTTATTGGAACCTCAAAAAAACGATAAATAGTTGGATATCATCAATCAATGAAATCCCCCTGGACTGAACTTGAAAATTGGATGTTTTGCTTGAAAATTTAACTCAGCATTCATCAATTCACCAAGTCAGAGCATTGAGCAACACAAATAACCACCTGGCCAGAACACAGTAACACATACCGTAATTTAGCAAAGCTTCAACGAACATAATTCGCCTCTAGGAATTTTAATAATCGAGATACTCGAATCATTCGAGGAATTTTTACAGCTTTAAACAAACCAAAACAGACAAACCAATGAGAAAACTCATTGGCTTCTGACTGATGTGACTGCTGACTGAACAGGTAAGAAACCAGGATGATCTAAGCCTGGCTGTTAGCCTAGTCTGGAGCTCACTAGCTGCACAAGATAAATCACCATGGCAACTCATGTGCTATTGTTTTTGTGAAACCAAATCAAGGCTTAACCAAATTAAGCCAGGATATCTGGAAAATCTCAGCTTAATTTACTATCCAGCTTTTGTAAAATATGCCTCTGTAAGCTGGATGATGCTAAACCAGGACTGTCAATCCTGGTCCTCAAGAGACAGTAACCTACAACTCTTAGAAGTCTCCCTGGTCCAACACACGTCAATGAAATAGCTGAATCACCTACTAAGTGCAGTCCAGTTCTTTGACTGAGGTTGGTTGAAGCAGAGATACATCTAAAAGTTGCGGCACACCGGACCTGGAGGCCTGGGGTCGCCCCCCCTGTGCTAAACGCTAACATCTGCCTATTTTTTGTTGTTGTTAAAACCATTTTGAGATGTTCTGTAGGGTTTACTTCTACTATAAAAACAGTTCATATTAACTTTAATGATCAATATGGAATGATTCATTTGCACCGTGACAACTCCTCAGGACATGATTTGATTTGCATTAAAGATTCTATTTCAACTTGAAAGTGTTCTTTTCAGTAGCTATGGCAAATATAAAGTTTAATAAAATGCGCAACTTTGACTGTAACCTTTTGAAAAAAAAAAATGCAGCAAAATCAGTCATTTTAGGCCAAACAATCACAAAAAAACCATTGTAATATCCTGGAGGGACTAGACTATCATATCATGTTATATGTATACTGCATTTTTCTTCAACTAAGTTTGAAATTTATTTTATTTTAAAATGTTTTTACTGAAAATATTGAGCTTGAAAACATTTAGGATCAGCTGGGAGTTGTACCATGATCCTGGTCTGGAGCTTCTAGGTTGTATCCATAGCCCAACAGAGTCCTAACAGCCTCTCTCAGACTGTCTTTATTAGACTTTTTGGTTCTCTCATCAAGCAGCATGTATGGAACGAGGCGAGGGTTTCTCCGGTTCTTCACATCCTGACAAGGAAGAAAAGTTAAGACAGTTAACTATAACAAATTCTGTTATGTTTTTACAACACTTTAGTGCAATGGCAGCTAATTATAAAATATTGTTCCTCTCAAGTGAGTCAGTCATCCGTGAGAGAAAACTGCTGACTCAGCAGAAGTTTTCAACGTGTGAGACATCCCTACCCATGGAGGGTTCGGGGCGGATTAGTTTCTGAGGAGAATCAGTAAACAGAGCTGAGGAAATATTACATTAGTCATCAAAGGGATAAATCAAACATTCCAGACGCAATGCAAGAGCTTTTAGATCCATTGGATTCAGGGGAGTTTGAATGTAAAGGTAAAAAAGTCAACAAAGTACGAACAGACTCAAAAGTTTTACCAGGATTGGCTTTGTCAAGAAAAAGGTATCATTGGCCATGTTAATGGCCTGAAAATGCATCAGATAAAAAGAAAAAACAACAATGACTTCCATATTTACTCACCGAGTGCAGAGGATGTGACTATGTCTCTACTGGTGAATAATGTTTCAAATCTTCCACAGTGTAAATTCCATGATGATTTCTGTCTGTGTCCGTTTTGGAGTAGTTACTGATTCAGAGCTATGAAAAATAATTTGCCCCTTACAGTGAAGAAATACTTTTTCAATTAACAGTAAAAGGATGGTTGTTTCTCCGCTCAGCTGTTAGCTTACATGCCTGTCACTAGTGGTGATTATGAACCTGATCAAAACAGAGTTGAGTTTCTACTTTCGTTGGAACCCAGGTTCACTCTTTGCCTCCGTGCTTCAGACAGGGCAATAAGGGACGCGGAGAGACAGCTGACCACAGTGTCACTTCGTCAACTTCAGAGTAAGGAGGATGTGGGTAAGTATTGTTCCAGGTTTCCAACCCCGAGACAATACTTTATTAAAAATATTCCAGTGCAGGGTTGGTTTTCTCACTCCTAGTTATTTCCTTCACTGGTTGTTACCTGACACTGTGGAAAGCCCAGATCTGCTGCTGGAGGAATCCTGACTCACTGCACAGCTGGTACCACAGTTTGGGCTCCTCTCACCCTCCTCATTCTCCACTCAAATCTGATAGTAACAACATTGTTTCTGCTCTAACATGTTTCACGTGTAGTTTTATATATTAAAAAATGGTGATGGACATGAGATCTAATCTTTATCCAAGCTCCTCTACCTTTCAGGATGCACCTCAGAGAGTCATTTCCTCATTTCAGATCTTTATTCCTGTTTCTTTCATTTCAGAAACATTTCTACAAGACAAGAGCTGTTCTTTTGAGCAGATCTAAAGAACATTATTTATGGATTTGTTTCAGTAGTTTTGGAAAAAATTTAAGGTGTTTTTTATCAGTCTGGACAGATTATCAATTTCCTCCCGCAAGTTAGTTGATCGAAGCAGCCAGGTGTCTAAACCTATTAAACACACCTCTGGATCCTGGTAGAGTTTGATTTAAACTAATCTATTAATCATCACTAATATCTTTTTACCAAAAACATTTATCCTTCAATCCCACAACCCAGAATCTCTCTGTTGTTCCTCATGCAAGATGAAAAACTACATGCAGGAGTTTATTGCTCCTGGACTCTGGAGCTGTTTCCATTGCAGCTTCACTTTACAGACTTTACACTTTAGAAAACCTGTTAAAAACTGTTTGTTCTACAAGGCTTTTAAAGTGTCCCTGAGACAATAAAAACACATGATAAAAAAAGAACTATTACGTTCCCATTCTGTGTATACAAAAGTTTTGATGATAAATATTTCTCACAGAATACTCTAAATTCAGAGTTTTGCTGTTTTTGTACGTAACTGGACCGTTGTGAGGATCTGCAGGTTTAGAGGAAGAGGTTAGATGGAGAGATGAAGAAGAGGGAGCTGGTTCTACTGAAGGACTGCAGCTATATTTATTTGAGCCAGATAGTTGAGGAAGCAACAATGACTCCAAGGTTTCTGGGGAGGAAGAGTCAGACAGTGAAAGATTGAGACATCTGTCGCCTGCAAACCACTGAATGGTGATAAACAGACTTATGATATAGTCATAAATCATTTTATCACCATTTAGGGATTTCATTTTTAATCCTAGTTTAACTCAAATAATCCAGTTACTTAAAAGGAAGTTCTGTGTGTGTTTCAACATATTAATATTTTGATCATGGAATTCAATAACCAGCCCTCCTGCTCCTCCTATCTTTACATTTTGAGTTTGATTTTTCTACTTCTGACACTGTATAATATTTCTTCATAATTTACCGAATGACACTTTATGACAACAGTTATAAATATTCATGATGACTTATTCATGTTCATGACGTGTTTATGACAGTGTCATGTCAGTCTTATTCACCCCATTCAAATAAATGTTACCTTTCTTTGCTATAATCTTGTACTGCATAGAGCAGTGGTCCCCAAACTACGGCCCGCGGGCCGGATCCGGCCCGCCTCCACATTTGCTCCGGCCCACTGAACAATACCAGAGAGCATTTAGATTTTTTTTTCATATATCGTATTTTCCAGACTATAAGCCACTACTTTTTTCCTAAGCCTTGAACCATGCTTCTTATTGCCTGGTGCGGCTTATATGTGGATTTTTCTTCAACCACCAGGGGGCTCTTTAGCAGGAAGTGAATCATTGGAAGTAGCAGACACAAAGGATCAGCACTTTTACTTTTACAGTTACCATTCGGAAACTACCGTAATCAGTTTGGTTAAATCTAAACTTGGCAAATTTTTCCTTTTTCAACCGTAATAAATGTGATACTCAATTGACTTACTATGACTCAAATTTTGGGTGTCCGCCCCCTTTGCTGCAACTTTCGTCTCTTGAAATAAGTCAGGTGATTCTTTCACCCTGCAAAATTGTGGAAAACCTGGAGCGGCAGGGATATCTGCGGCTTATATGTGTGTATGCACTGATTTTTTATTATTATTATTTTATTTTTTATTTTTTTTTAAGAAAACTTTCTGGTTGGGGCTTATAGTCCAGAAAATATGTTATTTATTTCATAAATAGTATTATTTTCTGGATTTTTTCTGTGAAGAATCCAGAGAGGGTTGTTTGGTTATTATTTATTTCATTAATAGTGTTATTATTTATTTCCTGACTTTTGTTCTGTGAAGAACCCAGAGAGAGTTATTTGATTGTGTTTTCTGGAAAACAATACATTTTTATATTTAGGCTCTCCTGCAATCGTCACACTTTTTCTGTTACAAACTGACTCCGGCCCCCACCAGAGAAGGGAAAAGTTATGTGGCCCTCACAGGAAAAGGTTTGGGGACCCCTGGCATAAAGGGATCATCAGTTAGCATCAGGCTAAAACAGCAGCCTTGGACACAAACAACATGCGGACACAGACATGGACTCTTGCTCAGCAGAAACCTTGGAGTCATCGTTGCTTCCTGAACTATCTGGCTCAAATAAATATGGCTGCAGTCCTTCAGTGGAACCAGCTCCCTCTCCATCATCACTCCATCCAGCTTTGTCCTCCAAAACTGCAGATAAATCGCTCAAATTTTCTCTGCATTTATTATTAATAGCTTTTGTGTACACAGAACGGAAGCACAATAGTTCATCTTTTTATATCATGCAAGCGGTTTTATCATGTCCTAGCCTTATTGTGTTTTTTCGTGTTTGACACTTTATCATTTTTTCAGCTAAAATGGGGAGAGAAGACCCAACTCCACAAGTTGGTCTCTCACCTGCTGGATTCCATATGTCCAGCCCTGACGGATTCGGTCTCTTGCCCAGACATTGTGGGCATTTTCAGCCAGCTTGTCCACCATTGCTTCCTGTGTGGGGGTCAGTTTGATGTGACCCAGGTCCAGAGGAGCAGGTTTGTAGCCACTGGACAACTCATACCTGCACAGATTGGGTTGGAGGACAACACTGTCAGACAAAGCTGCTTAGTAACTAAAGAGCCTGAGGTATTGTTTTATTCTGAATAATGTGGAAAATTACTGTTGATCCTGATCCTCTAAGAGTTCAGCTGGTTTGTTTGATCACATAAATCTATAATGATCAGTTGTTCCATTGGCTGTATGTCAGTATGCTCACCCCATTTTCTCTCCTATTTAGCATTTAAAAGAGCTACTGCAATTAACTAATGACTTTCTCAGAGACATAAGAATTATCCCAGGCCTAACACATCTGTCTCTATTCAGACCCTCAGCAGAAGCTGACCTCTAATCAGCTGTGAGTTCTGCTGGAAGTTTCTTCCTGTTTAAAGGGATTTGTTACGTGTCACATGCTCAGTCTCTCTCAGTGACTCAAAGTGATCTGGGTTTCCTTGGAGAGAAAAACGTTTTACCAATTAGCATAATAAAACACACCTGACAGCATTTTAAAGGATATTTCTACAAAGATAAAATTGGAGTGTATATAATTGACTGAATCTGTTTGTCTCGTAAAGTGCATTGTGAGGACATAATATATATATACTGTATATATATATATATATATATATATATATATATATAATATAGTAAATGAACTGAACTGCTTTTCAGCTACTATTGCCAAACTGTGGGTCTGACTCACGTTGGTGATAGTTTCATGCTCTTTACTTTTTCAACAGCATGTTCATCTGCTAATCCAACATGGCATCCCAAAGCAAGTAAGGTTCTATAACACACAGAATTGAAATCAATAAAACATTTCAAGTTGACCTTTTCCTGAGATATAAATATGACACAGAAAATTGTTTTGGAAATTCATTGGAAGGTGAAAGACCATCCAATGAATTAATTTCCTGCTTTGATTGTCACAAAGCAGGAAATTAATACAACACTTATATATACATGAACATGTTTTACTCCCAGAGGCACAATTAAAATGTTTAGAACAACTGAAAGTAGAACTAAAGACTTCAGAAGACTGTCATTTTATTTTGCAACCGCACACAATGAGAAGGATGATAAGGGTGCTAAAAACTTTGAAAGTTAGACAATTGTAAGAAACAGTGGTAACTTACACTTACCATAAAAACAATTTGTATAAGCCTTTAAGCACATCTTTACCAGGATAAACTAAACACATGCAAGTATTTTCAGTAGTATTCCCACTGAAGTTTTATCTAGAAGTGTACTGCGCCTGTCAGAACTGGATGTCACTCATAGATATTTCAATTAAAGCAGCGTCTGCAGCTGCATTACTTCAGAGTCTCCAGAGACATTTGCAGGTTGTAGCTTCGTTCCTGTTCAGGAAGCTTTGAAAACTCCACTAAGCAGGGATGCTGCCGCTTGTTATCGTCTCGCACCTGCAATTCACACAAAAATGAACAAATCATGACATATTACATCTGGTCCCACAGCCATGACTCTTGCAGTATGTTAGCATTTATGTAAAAAGGAAAAGGAATTAATGTATGTACACACATTTATTAATTTGACTTCCAGAAAAACTTTTTATCCTTGGCCATTAAAACCTGCCTTTCCACTCACCTTTACCCCAGAACTGACTGAATAAGACTCATGTTTCCATACTCACCACACCGTACATCCAGCCCAGTTCAATCTTGTTCATCACCCACAGTTCATGGATGTTTTCTGCAAGTTTCTCCCTGATTCTCTCCAAGTGAGATGGCAGAACAATCTAAGCAGACACACACACACACACACACACACACACACACACACACACACACACACACACACACACACACACACACACACACACACACACACACACACACACACACACACAGGGGGCTGGGCCATCAGCTTTCAGCCACTTGACTGATTGGGTGTAACAAGGCTTTAAAGCATTACTTTGTCACTACCTGGCTGGTGTCCACAGGTGTGGGTGTGAATGCAGCCTGGCTCAGAGTGACAGTGGGTCCCAACAGGTCTCTGGCTACAGTCTGGTCCTGGCTGGCCTCCAGTTTGAGTTTCTCCCTGGGCAACACTGCCTCAAAACAGGGAGCGTAGCCTGAAGGAGGAAGGAATTTGAACTCTCCATGACGCCCCCCGAGGAGAAAACGCACCCTGCAGGTTGTGGGTAACAGGAGGGACTTTTACAAGCTTGAAACAAATAGTGCGGACTCATAAAATTTTACTTATAACAACTTATAATAATTTAAAGTAATGAAGCTCAGCTCTAAATTCCTGGGCTTGTATAACACAGTACTTGTTGAAATGGAAGTTGAATGTAGTTTTGAAGTACAAAATCGGGCTGATGTTAAAGGTAGGCAGGTTTCTGTCGTAGAAACCTGCCTACCTTTTCACACTCAGTGACGTATTATAGAGTGGCCACATACTGACTGTGTTAGATTGTAATATTGTGAAAAGAATTTCCATTTAAACACTAACTTGACCCCCGCAGAGAAACTGGCCACAGGAAAGAAAAGGCCCTCTGAGTTGAAGTTCTCAAACATGCCCTGAACCGGCTGGCCGTTGATCCTGAAGGAGATGCTGGGAATGTTCAGGTCCAGGCAGCAGCTCACCACATCTTCTGAACGCAGCAGGTGCTGATTGGGCGATGTAACAGTCCGTGCAATGCAGCCTGCACAGGATCGGTGGAGAGACAGATTCAGTTCACATTAAGTCTAACATCTGATCTGGATCATATAAAATGAGAGCCACAGATGCAAACATACAAACATAGACTTGTGATTTTTAAATGTGCTACTGGAGCTCATCACCTCAGAGCTCCACTGTGTGACTCATCTACTCTGTCCACCTGTCACTTGAATTTTTGCGCTATAGGACTTTGCCGTCCTCAGGGTTTCCCCCAGTGTGTTATAAGTCTGGCGGCCACCATGCTTTACTAGCAACACTTAGCCCCACCGCCAGGCTAAGTGTTGCTTAGGGGAAAAAAAAAATGTTTGTTTTAGAGAACTCTAGAGAACTCTAGGTAAGACTTTAAAACCCGCTGCGTTAGCTCTGGTTGCGCAGCTCAAAGTGAACCGCAGGAATAACTAGTAGTGAATTCAGAGGTCCCGTTGTGGAATGATGAGAATAATTTATCTTTGTGAACGAACAATAATATGTGGCGTTTACATCTCAACACGCTGCCCAGCGTGTGGCTCTGTGTCTGTCTTCCCTGTAAAGTTTCTGTCTGTGGATAACGAGCAGCACTAACCTCATCATGCAGGTTCAGCTTTCGCGCTCTCCTCGGAGTCACACGTCACGCTGATTTTATATTATTTTTAGTATTATTTTTTCGGTTACACAATGCATCAAACCATATCAAATGCGTTGTCTACTTAGAGTTAAAGCGCGGCCGCGCATTAACTCTGAGAAAACTACTCCCTTCTCCCATATTTCACTAAATCAAACACAGAAGCTGTTAGAGGTGATGATGATTTTAGCAGCAAAAGGGGCCCGTAAGTCAAATTCTGCTCCAGGCCTCATACAGCCTTGGACCGGCCCTGTAATCTACAGCACAGAGATGAGCAACAAACAGGAGATTTAATTCAATGCTGCTAATGTGGCTTTAGTAGCTCTTTCATTTCGTGTCTGTTGAGTTTTTAATAATCGTCACAGAAACTATTCTGGTTGGTCGAGTTTATGGGACGAGTTTCTCAGATCTCCATGTGAGTTCTCCAAAGGATCATAATTACTCACAGTAGGTTGATGTAAATATCCATACAGGTCAGCCTGTGTCCAGTTTGAGTGAAAGGAGGCGCCAGCTGTGATTGGTCCGCACGCAGTCGGGTTTAAATGCATAAATTATAAACCTATCTATTATAAACCTACCCTTTAGGAATAAATCTGCTCTGCTAGTGAAATGCTCAGAGCAAAAGAAACGCTTGCAGTCTGGCTTTAAACAAAAAAAGCGATTTTTCTTTCTCCCTAGAAATATAAACAAGTAACGCTTAGCCTGGCGGCGGGGCTAGTAAAGCATGGTGGGCCGCCAGGCTTATAGTACACTGGGGGAAACCCTGCATAACATATAATTACAAAGTAATATTTCCTGTCAACTTAACATCTTTTAATACAAAAACGGTGCCCCGACCACCAGGCTTAGCAAATTTTCTGGGGGAAACCCTGCGTCCTACATGGATTTTTGTGCACTATTTTTTACCTGTTAGTGTCTAGAATTTACAGGGGTTTTCTGAGCACGCGATGACCCTCAGTCACTCGCCACGTTTACATCATTATAAAGAGGAATAAAAACAAATTCATAAATAGATATAAAGTAAAGATAAAAACATCAAAGACATCAAAACCCACTCTGACCCTAAATTAGCCATAAGCAACTCTAAACAGGTGGGTTTTAAGTTGAGATTTAAAGGCTCTCTATGTTTCAGCTATTTTACAGTTTTCTGGAAGTTTGTTCCAAATTTGTGGTGCATAGAAACTGAATGCTGCTTCTACTCGTTTGGTTCTGGTTCTGCAGATGCAGAGCAGAACCAGAACCAGAAGATCCAAGGTACGGTTGGTACAGAAATAACAGATCTGTAAGGTATGGTGGTGCTAAACCGTTCAGTGATTTATAAACTAACAACAGTATTTTAAAGTCTATTCTCTGAGCTACAGGGAGCCAGGGTAGAGACTATAAAACTGGTGTTATGTCTCTATCTTCCTGGTTTTAGTGAGAACAGCAGCAGCAGCTTTTGGATCAGCTGCAGCTGTTTGATTGATTTGTTAGTCAGACCTGTGAAGACGCTGTTGCAGTAATCAATACGGCTAAAGATAAACGCATGGATGAGCTTCTCTAGATCGTGTTGAGACATAGCACGATCTTATGTCTCAGCACATAAGATCTATCACCTGTTCTTCAGGTGATAGAAGGCCGACTTTGTGACTGTCTTAATGTGACTCTGAAGGTTCAGGTCAGAGTCCATCACTACTCCCAGGTTTTGGCTGATCGCTGGTTTTCAGTTGTAATAACTGAAGCTGCGCATTGACTCTGGTTCGTTCCTCTTTCAGTCCAAAGATAATAACTTCAGTTTTGTTTCTGTTCAGCTGGAGAAAGTTTTGGCTCATCCATACATTGATCTGTTCTAAGCATCTATTCAGTGATTGGATGGGTTCAGAGTCACCTGGTGACATTGTGATGTAGAGCTGTGTATCATCCATGTAGTTATGGTAGCTGATCTTATTTCCTGTTATAACTTCAGCCAGTGGGAGCATATAAATATTGAAGAGAAGGGGTCCTAGGATTGAACCTTGGGGTACCCCACATGTGACCTTTGACCTCTCTGATGAGAAGTTTCCAATTGAAACAAAGAAATCCTTTTTCTTTAAGATTCAAACCAGTGGAGCACCGGACCGGAGAGTCCAACCCAAGTCTCCAGTCGATTCAGTAAAATGTTATGGTCAACAGTGTCAGAAGCTGCATTGAGGTCCAACAGAACCAGCACTGTGGTTCTCCCACAGTCTGTATTTATATGGATGTCATTGAACACTTTGACTAGGCCGTCTCTATGCTGTGGGGAGCAAGAAAACCAGACTGGAAGGAGTCAAAGCGATTGGTTATTGTTAGGAAGTTATTTAATTGTTTAAAAACTGCTTTTTCAATAATTTTGCTGATTTGTCCCTGAACTTTCTTGTACAATTCTTTATCTTCCCATGTCTGCCTGTACTTCTTTTCTCCTCTTTGTTTCCATCTACAGTCCTATGCTGCTTCATTACACTCTCCCAGTAAGAATTTATAATCTCGGAGACTCTAAACCTCTCCCTAAACACTCGTCACAAACTGTTCTTTTCTTCGCCATTCCTCTTTCTGAGTGTGGTAAAGCAGTTTGGTGAAGCCTCAGAGGTTCCTGCTCTGGCTTTCCTTCCTTCCATTTAGTCTCCATGTTTATTTTTTCTCCCCATTAAGTCTGCTAGCTCTCTGCCTCACCTGCCATTGTCTCTACTCTAACCTTACAGTGCTACTTTTCATCTGGTCTTGTTGCCCCTGGACATACTTTCCTTCTCATCATTAATCAGCACAGTATGTTGTTTGTTAGAATTATTTTATTTCAAAAAGATAACCAAAGTTTTTGTCACATTGTTCATCTGAGCCTCTCTTCAAAGGCCAAATTACATATAAAAAATAAAGAAATAAAGCTAAAAGATGATTATTTTTTATTTCTTGCTTGCCTTTATTTTTGGTTAGGTGGTGTATGAACATATTTACAAATCACTTTATATGGTTACTATTCTGAAGAACAACAACAAGAAACAATGTTTTTCTCATGCTGCATGAATAGGGCATGATCACAATACTTACCTGACCACAGGTGAAGTCCATCGAAGCCGTAGGAGTAGAGATCGTCACCCACCCCATTGCCTCCCCAGCCCTCCCCTCCACTGGGGTATGGCGCATAGCCACTGGTGTTGGCCCAGCCAACCCTGAGGTGAGTGGGTTCAGATGTGACAAATGGCACCATCTGATCCACAATAAGTTCATAGTACCACTTTCTATACTGGGCAGAGCCATCACTGACACCCAGGAAGATATTTGGGCGCATACTGTTGAGAGAAATAAAGCAGACAGGAAGATTAGAAAACATAAAGACAACAATGACATGAGGAAGAGTACTGAATGTACAACTAGATTTGTTTCTATAACCTCCACAAAAAAATTTAAAAAATGTTTCAGTTCACTGTAGTCAGTTCAATTTTCTCTGGGTGTGTGTGTGTATACCTGCTTACGTGGTTGATAAGGCGGGTCTGCAACAGGAGATCTCTTCCTGGCAGCAGGTTATCACAAATAAGGTGCTGGTTGGAGCGCACTGCCACGCCATTACAGACACACAGTGAACACAACACGTCTAGGACCTGGTCAGCACCAACAGACCACAGATTAGCTCTCCTTTCTTCCCCAAGCTGTATCATTACATTTACAGTCATGGTCAAAAGTTTTGAGGATGATTCAAATGTTAATTTTTACAAAGTCTACTACTTCAGTTTTCATAATGGCAATTTGCATATACTCCAGAATGTCTTAAAGAGTGATCAGCTTAACAGCAATTAATTGCAAAGTCAATATTTGCCTAGAAAATGAACTTTATCCCCTAAAACACATTTCAACTTCATTGCAGCCCTGACTTAAAAGGACCAGCTAACATGATTTCAGTGATTGCTCCATTAACACAGGTGTGGGTGTTGATGAGGAGATCAATCTGTCAAGTAGGAATGACACCACTGGACACTTTAAAAAGAGGCTGGTGCTTGGCATCATTGTTTCTCTTCTGTGAAACATGGTTAGCCATGACTATAGGTCACTTCAGGGCATTTATCTGAATTAACACATTAACACATTTTTGTCAGTTGAACTTATCCTAAGTCTGTCTAACGAAGTACTTACAAGGACTACAAGGACTTCCAAATGTCCAAATGCACTTGTGAAGCTTTAGGAATTTGATTATGTCATTTATAATCTTCTATAGTGGTGAACTACCTTATGGTTGCGTCCATGCTTGTCCAGAAGAGAAATGATAGATTTGATGTGTCCTTCTTTGATTATGTTTAGGGCCTCTGGGCTTTCCACCAGCACACAATGAAGCACCTCCAAGATACCTAGCAAAAAGAATCAATTAATCAATCTTTAAAATCTCAGGAACTGCTGACACAAGGAAAAGTCCACAAAATGAGGCAGTTTAGTTCTAGGCTTGTTGGTTTCACAACACAAACTGACTTGGAAACACGTAATTTCCAAATCACAGTTTTCTGCTTTGCATGCATTTAAATCCTTCTGGTTTCACTATGAACAAAATGTCGTCTCTTGCCTTCCTCCATCTTTACCCTTCAAAAATTGTCCAGTGAAGTTTTGGAAACTTTAGATATAATCAGTATTCTTGTTTTTTCAGTATTTCTCTAAAGCTTTATTTTAGTTTTTGACCTGAGTACAACATTTTTAGTTTAGTGAGTTTGGTGTTCACAGAGTCCTGCCCCCAACTGTGAAGAACAGCTGGAGCCGCAGACTGATTTTAGATTCCAGGGTACTGATGAATTTTTTTGGCCAGCTGTCTCCCAAACATTCAGGGTTTCCACAACAAGATGTTAAAATAACTTTCTACTCTAGAAGAAAATGAAAATGCCCAATTAAGTTGGACTCTGAAATGTATCACTTTATCTTGATAATTAAGTCTTGTTGTTCCATGTTGTGAAATCCTCACAAAGTATCAAGCCCGTTTCTTTTTCTCCTAGATGAAATTTTTGTCCTCACTAAACATACACACGTCCTCCACGTCTTGCTGCTGTACCTGAAGAAGCTTCCAGTCGCTCCAGTCTGCTTATCAGCCAGTCCAGAGAGCCGGAAAACTGAGCACAGTTTTTCCTGTTTCCCCGGATCAGTGCAGCTTAAAACAAGAAAGGAAGGTGGATTAGACAAGATGTCAGCAGAGGCTGCAAGTGTGTAAAACTTGTCCACATCTGTGTTTACTGTGTGTACCCAGCAGTTGATACAAGGAGTTCAGGATGGAGCTCCAGGCCTCTGCAGCTTCCCTTCCAACCACCTCAGCAAAGTGAGCTGCACTGCTGTACACATGGAGACGATCAATACACTCCAGCACCAGGCTGATCATCCCCTACACAAACACAAGGAGTTCAGTTTTCTCTTTTTCACTAAAGGCATCAGACAGAACTTAGGGCTGTGCTACTCTGTAGCAACAGATTGTTTTCTTCAGAATGATGAGCTGTAGATTTTCTATTTTACTTTCTGCTTCCTGGATTTTAATAAAATGATCAGAGTTTTATTTTGTTGCTGGGGCTAAACATGACAAATGGGGAGAAACACACAGCAAGACCCAAATACAGTATTGTTATTATTTACATGTCTGGTGTGGTGAAGAAAGAGCTGAGCATAAAAGGGAAGCTCCTGTTTCATTTCCGTTCAGAGCATCACCTGAACAAAAGACCAGGTTCTTAATTGGGACGCTGCAGTGGCACCGGGGTAAAGCACTATGGCAGGCCGTTTTGACATAAAATCAGTTTCATCTGACTCTCCATAATTACATTCTAGATATCTCAAATTGCATTTTGACTAGATGAAACTACATTTTGACTCTCCATAATGGTCATTTAAAATATCTGCATTTATATTCTGGCTTAGTAGGAATAATATTTCAAGATGTCTTCAATTACACTTTGACAAGTCAAAATTCCTTTTAAGATATCTCAAATGACGTCACCAGATTTTTCATTTGATGGGATACATATCTGTAATTACAACTTAAGATGTTTTGTATCTAATTATGACTAGTCAAAATTATATTTTTAGACATCTGAATGAAGAATCATGTGTAAACCCCTTAGTGCTGCTACTGAGCTGTCCAAACAGTTACCTGCACAACTTTAGGTTTCCTGCACAAAATTGTCAGAAATTGCCAGAATGTAGAAAGAGCAGCAGTGTGGTATCTGTGGAGAACTTATGCACTTGAAGACTGCTTCAGAAATCTGGAAAGGATTTCTTGTTTATTCACTTCAAACAAACAAAATGCACTCAAAATAGTTTCATACTACATACAACCATTCACTCATTAGCTGGTGCCGGTAACCTACACTGAAGCCACAGATGTCCCAGGGCAGACTGACAGGATACACACAGTGAGCATCACTGGCCACCACCAGAGGACCAGTTGGGTCGAGAGTCTTGCCCAAGGACATAACTGAAGCAGACAAAACTAGAATTTGAACCGGCAATCTGCCATTTATCTCTGCCCCCTGAGTTACTGTCACTGAGGTGAAAAACGATGGCTAACCCCCAGGGACGGCAGCACTGCTCTTTTATAACTGAAACAATTATAAAGAAATTCTTGAGGGCGGCATCAACAGCCAGAACCTGCTCCTCTTGCTATCTTCAGCTGGATCAGCAGTTGAAAGCGATCAGCCACAGGCCAATTAACAGCAGGGCTGCCGATGTTTTCTCTAAACTGGAGATAGACAGAATGGGTGGACTGGGGCTGACCAAGACCCCAGAGGTGGTGAGATCACTGCATGTACAAATATCCTGCAGATTTGGTGTGCCCTACTGCAGTCACAGCATTCTCACACATCAAGCTGAACTCTTAGATCAGTGGTCCCTCCGGCCCGCCTCCACATTTGGTCCGGCCCCTGAACAATACCAGAGAGCATTCAGAGTTTTTTTCATTTACCGTATTTTCCGGATATGTGGATTTTTCTTCAACCACCAGAGGCTCTTTAGCAGGAAGTGAATCATTGGAAGTCTCGGTTACTTGTCAACATTGAGCCACAAGCAGCAAAATGAGTAAGAAACAGATCAGATGTCTTTGGAAAGTTTCTTTTTCAAAGGGGAAAAGGCCAGAGAGACAGGAGGATGGATTTATCCCGGACCGGTAGGTGAGTCCCACATTACAAGCAGCTCTGCGTAACATGCGGCGACCGGCTGCTAATGAGGCAATGAAGCTTCAAGCTGCTTCGCCACATTGAGACCAAGGCTGTGCGTAAGCAACACAGCTCTGGTGTCATTGACTCTTTCAGATGGAATCGTCTTGTTGCAGAGAAACAAGCTCAGGGCTCCATTAGTCATTATTGTGAGTTAAAATTTTCACGAAAGTAAAATGTTCGTTTTTGTGGCGCATCCATATCTTATTTTATATAAACGTTACCATAGCAACCAGAGTCAGAGCGTTTGAGCAGTGGTCGAGAGGAGATGAGTAGAGCTTGTGAGTCTTAAATCTGGTTTAGACGGAAAGATTTAAGAATTGTCGGCTGATTCTCCAAACCTCTGTGACCACAGAGCTGATAAAAGTACAACAGGTTCAATAGTTTTGTGTCTCCTGTCACAAGGCAGGAACAACACGAACCGATTCCAGAAGAAAATCCACAAAACTTCCAACATAGCATACGGGAATTTAGAATAACCAAACATGGATGATGATGTAGAAGCAATAGTGATTGTGGAGTCATTTTGAGAAATAAAAGACGTAGCAAAAATAAAAGCCGTTGGATAAAAGACGACGGGAGCAGCAGCTCTATTTGCTGCACTATGACTTGGAGGTGAATATGTTCTTTCATGGAAAACCCCACAGGCTGCGATAAAAGGGTGAAGACAACAGAAATTCGGTATATTCAGGATTTAGAGGGAACACCAACATGCAGAAGCCTTATCTGACGGATCACCACCCCCCCCCTCCTCACCCCCCTCCCGGTCCGCAGCAACATTTTCCAAGTCTTGACCGGTCCGCGGTACTAAAAAGGTTGGGAACCACTGATCTAAAGGTCTATTTAGTCTGGCTTTGCTGTGAGTGAGAAACCCTGTAATACAAGCATAAACACACACACACACCTGGAGATGTTTCCTACCTCCTCCTGAAAGAGGTTCTGTCTGTTTTTTAGAGCTCTCAGCCGGTTCTGCTTGTCTTCATGGTCCAGGTGATCTTCAGGTGGTTGGAAGTAGCCAATCAGATCTTGTAGACTCAGACTGACTGAGTCTATTGGAAGATCTAAAGTAGAACTTTTTCCTTTCTTTCTCACTGTGTCCAGACCTCTGCAGATTCCATAGAACATAATGTCTTTAATGAAATCAGTCCAATGTACAGTTCTGGTTATAGAATAAACTGTAAAGCTCAGTCTGACTGACAAAAGTAAGTAATTCATGGGAACAGCCTTGGACTTAAAATAACTGCGTTAACAGTTTTTTTTGTTAGTTTGCAAAGTTAAGAGCCATCTTCATAAATATAATTGTATCATGTATATATGTCCTCTCACATGTATATTCATGTCAAATAGAACTTGATTTTTGATCATAAAGATTTAACATGTGTCATACTGGTCTGCTTTTTACCAGCTTCTACAGTGATTCAAAGCCTCAAACGCGCAGCCCAGATTCTGACAAATAAAAAGATTAAGCCAAAGTACACCCAAAAAACACAGAAAAGCCTAGAACTCAAAGGATACATACTCATACAATTGGTTTGCACTTTAACAGTGTTATCTTTCTTTGTGTTTAATGTTCTTGTCCTTTTCTCTTTTCCAAAGTATTTCATCTTTTAGCAGTTTTGTTTTTCAACTCCTCCAGGTTTTCACCACTGACCTGTGTTCCTCTTAGGAATGAGGATCTTGGCTATATTACTTACTGTCATATTGCCAAGTCCTCTGTTAAAAAGCAGTGAAATAGTTTTGTATAAGATAAACTGACAAATGGCCATCCTTCGTAGAGCTCCTGCTCCAGATTGTCCATGAAAATGTGTGAGATGATGCTTAGAAGATGCACTTTCTCCAGTCTTGTTTTACTCAAACGGCCAGTGCTCTTTGTAACATCTCTCTTTAAGTGCATCTCTAGTAAATAAAGTGTGAAGGTGAGAGTGTGTAGCAGAACACACACCTGATGAAAATGTTGAAGAGAAAGACGGTACTGCGGATGACCCTGGCAGTCCGACTCTCCTCATGTTGTGACCGAGACAGAGTGAGCCCATCATCCATGTGACCTTCATGGTGCATGATGGCCTAACAAAACACACAAAACCAACAAAATCCCTCAGAAAATGCTGAATCACTGTGAATGAACTGGGATTTAAAAAAAGATGTATAGTGTCAAAACAATATCCTGCAAGTCTGTTTGATGAAGCACTAAGAACTGAGTCTCGACAGCATTAGCACCATAGGAGCTTTCGATGGCTGAAAGTTCTTCTTATCTGGTTTTGAAATCAATGAGTGAAACTGCCAATTTTACCGTTAACAGGTCTTAATCTCTGAGTGGTCAGTTGTAAACAAAAATTCGGAAAAAAATATTGAGGCTCCATTTAATATTTTGGGTGTCAGTGAAGAGTTTAAAATTAGATTAGATGAAGCATACAAGGTCCCTGTTTGTTCACGTTGGCACAAAGGAGACTAATTTGTCAGCAGATAAGAAGTTGGAAGTTGCTCTGTTGGAACTTCCTGAAAAAAATCATAGTATTATGGAACATGCTGGATTTAAATGTTTCACAGTTTAATACCAGTTCTACAGGGAACGACACACAGAACCTTCTGTTAGCAATGTAACAGTGTGAACTGCACTACATCTGTAAAAGGAGCCAGTGATTCAAATAGCTAATATATGGAGCTAAATAGAGATGAAATTGAAACAATGTAACCATTTGGTCTTTATTATAAAATCAGTGATTCTTGAGAATAGGGACAAAACAGGTCCTATGGATAAAGCACAAAATTTGAATAAAAATATACAAATAATATAATTTTTTCAAATATCTGACTAAACTAACCTGGTTGTTGTGAGCACAACAATGTATATTTTTCAGGTATTTGCTGAATATTTTTTTATTTTAAACATTGTAGTTGGTGGATGATGCCTGTAAAAGCCTTTGTCCAGGAGCAGAACTCAGTACATTATAATAGTTTAAAACAATTAAAGAAATACTAAAATTATATATTATGACAATTAAGTATAAGTAGTCATATAAATAATTATAAAAGTATTGAAAAATTGAATTAAAAATCATTTTTATATATTTTCCAACTCCATTGAAATTTGTCCTTAGTTTTTGTCAACACCGTCAGAAATGAAAAGAATGTAAAAAAAAATCAGGCATTATTGGGGGCAGCAGAACTTCTGA
This sequence comes from Poecilia picta, assembly GCA_033032245.1. Taxonomy (NCBI): domain Eukaryota; kingdom Metazoa; phylum Chordata; class Actinopteri; order Cyprinodontiformes; family Poeciliidae; genus Poecilia; species Poecilia picta. Next base: position 4,153,534 of record CM065371.1, read on the forward strand.
GGACCCCATGACCACTTCCTTTCTCTTTCTTTGCTAGGAGGGCTAGTTAGCTCTGGTTAGTTTATGTTATTCTTTAGATTTTTCTTCTTTTTATTCCTAAGTTTTTTGTCACAACCATGATGTGTCAACACCGTAACTGACATTTTACAAAACTTTGATAAGATTTTGTGAAATAAAAGCTTAATTTTGGTAAAATGTAAAGATTTCATGGACCTGATGAGCTACAATATGGCCTCCTTCAGAATAACATCATATAAATTGAGGTAGTTTGGCTTTTTGTCACCTCCGTCAGATGTCAACTCCATCAGAGTTTTTCTGACTCTTTCAGTGAAATTGTTGTCAAATATCACTTAAATGTGGAGTTAATTCATTTTAATGTAGTTTTTACATAAATTGTATTACTTCACATGTACCAAGTTTTTCATTTTACTCACTAGATTGTCATCACCTTCAGTTTTGTGTCAACTCCGTCATGCAGTGTCAACTCCGTCAGATGGATTTTTATGGTTTTTTGTTTTAAATAATAATTATTTTGTTTCTTGAGAAGTATTTGTCTGCAAAATGAGTAAAAATATCACTAATAGGGTCATTAAAAATTATTTTTGATGTATTTTTGTCAGATGGTGATGACAACGTTCTAGGTCAGGTCGATTAAAAATGTAATTTTTAAAAAAAATGTTGCAACTGGGAGCCTGTACCTCAGCATCTTTACATTTACAAAACATTATTTTACATATTTGTATACATAAATTTGAGAAATAACAAAAAAAATGGGAAAATTAAAACCCATTTTGTCCCTATTTTCAAGAATCACTGAAATACTGTATAAGTTTAACTGCAGAGCTGTGTAACAAACACTGCTCTCTCTACACACAGTGTAACATTTGTTTCAGCTGTTAAAGTAGCTCAATAATTATGATGAAAAGGCTTATGTTTAACTGCAATTTTAAAAAACTCAGTTATTCAAAAATCTAACAATAAATCAGAACTTTTTCCTGTGATATAAACTTAGACATTAAAAAAACAAGGAAAATCTTGTAACGTATTCTTTTAAATTGTTTGTGCATTATAATATCATTGCTTAGGAGCAAATGAGATATTCTGTAATTCATGTGGTTGGCTTGGGTGGTGGGACCCTCCTGGTGGTGGACCCTTCTGGTGGTGGGACCCTCCTGGTGGTGGGACCCTCCTGGTGGTGGGACCCTCCTGGTGGTGGGACCCTCCTGGTGGTGGGACCCTCCAGGATGGTTTGCAAAGAGATAGCTCTGTAACTGTGGTCTCTTGATGATATGCCATTGTTTTATATCGCAACAGTTTATTGTTAAGTAAGATTATTTTTTAAAATGTATTCAGGAAGAAAAAACAAGTACTTTGTTTTTATTGTAAAAGTTAGTAAGATTGGTGTAAGTAAGATATACCCAGACTGCCAGAGATTTCAACTGTATGGTTATTCACACGGCCTTGAATCCAGAAAGGTCTGAAAACACACTACAGATTAAATGAATTAAATGTATAGCATAATACCTTTCTCTGTACTCCACCCATGCGTGCACACTTTGCATCAATAGTTTGGTATGTAAGCCACAGGGAGGTGTTGACATGTTGAATATAGCACACAGAGTCACCATACTTAATGTCTGGTGTTCCCATCCCATCCACCTCCTTCCTCACACCAGGGTCCAGCTTTTCCTGACGGGCATCAGAAAACAAAAACTCAGTCATGTTGTCACTTGAATTCACTGGCGCTGTGGTCACTGTGGTGGTCTTCACTGAGGATTTACCTTGGACAACCTGAAGCAGAAGGCAGTGGACCTCACATCAGCTTTCTCTTTGTCCATCAGAAGAAGAGACTTGTCTTCAGTCAGGCTCAGATATTTCCCTGTGGTCACATGTCTGAGTCTGAAAGGCTGACCCCATCGGATATGACTCCCACTCCACCTGGAAAAACACAGGAGCAAACACAGGTTTCAACACCACCAGTTCTGATGCAGCACATTTGTCAAAATAAATCTACATTTAGAAAATGACAACAATTAAGCAAATATTAAACACAACTTTCATTAACCTTATATTTCTGGATTAAAAATGTGTTTTAATTGGTCTGATGTAGCATTCTAATCTTTAATATTATGCTTCATCAAATAGAAAATAATTAAAACCAACAGAAATGAAGGCTGGAAAACATCAGACTGAGTGGAATAAATCTGTATAATGTGTTTCTCTTTGTGATTGAGTTACTGGAATAAATTAACTTTTCAATAATATTCTACAAAAATTATTTTATAAATGTACATAGAAATAGAATATAATCAAGCTGGTACTAATAGGTCCACCCTGCAGGCACACTTATTCACGGCAAGTAATTATTCAATTAGATCTAAACAGTGCAAAACAAATGTGGAAACAAGCTTAATGTTTATCAGTTCATATCATATTAATATGAGTTCAGTTTTCACACTCCAATTGGTGCAATCAGCCATGATTAAATATAGAAATGATTTTGTCTCTATCATGTCAGACAGATGTGCTGTGCTTCAGTCAACACTGGCTGCTTTTGTCTCAGAAAGACACTAAGAGCATCGGGCAGATTGTGTTTTAAAATACATGAAAGCTCAACCTTCCAGACCTCTCCGGTCTTCTGGTTCTGGTTCTGCTGCGCATTCCCAGAACCAGAACCAAACCTGGAGGAGCAGCATTCAGCTTCTATGCACCACAAATCCGAAACAAACTTCCAGAAAACTGCAAAACCCATTTAAATCTAAACTAAAATCCTGCCTGTTTAGAGCTGCTTTTGATTAATAATAACAGTAATATTGAACAATACATTTAGTGTTTATTATTCTTAATGATTTTGATGATTGCATTCAACAAAATTTATTGTTTACTGCTCATTTCATAATTGCTTATTGTGCTATGTTTTTATTATGTGTAGCACCTTGAACTGTTTTTGCTAATATGTTTTAAATAAACTTAACATGACTTTAGTTCTTTACAGGAAATATATAGTAGCTTTAATATTCATCACAGTGACTGGTAAGGTGAACCCAAATATAAATGGATTCTATTTTGCTGAATTTTACTGAATTATTGATGCAAGTCTCTGCTAATTTTTGTAAAATCTATATTATAGCATAAAATTTCTTCAGTTTTAAGTGCTACACAAAATAATGTTCATAGTTTCTTTACCATGACTGAAAAATGGAATACAACACAGTGTGGTCAAAGTGTTGCATGCAGATGACCAGTGTAGACAATGTGATACATGGCAACCATGCATGGTAATGGTCTGCAATCCTTTCAAAACACAACGTCAAGCTGTGACAGTGCTAGTCCTTAGCAACCATCACGGCCATTAAAGGCTTGTGACGCACAGTTTGAGTAAAATGTGTTATATTTTTAACTTGTACTCTGACACTCTGCAGCCAGCAGTACATTTAGCTCTACCAGTTCATTACTCAGCAGCAGGAGCTGAAAACTTCTTGACAGACACAGAACATAATAACTCATGTGATCAAGTGTGTCTGTCAGAGTGTAGGAGTGTAGTTATGTATAGCAGTGATCATATGTTAACAGAGCCCAATGTGCTTACATGACACGCAGTGTCTCCAGTCTCCACAGGGACCTAGCGTGACTCGAAACTGCTCCTCCTTCATAGTGCACTGACCTGGAGAGAGAATGAAGCCATTACACCAAACCACAAACACTTCCTCTGACATTCAAACAATTCTTGGGCAGTTTTACTTTTGTGCTGTGTACAGTAATATCTAAGCACCTGGATGAGTCACAATCACAGACACTGAGCTGCTGTCAGTGAGGGAGAACACAGACACTTTCAGCAGTGCTGCTAAACAACATGGCTGCAGCCAGTGGGAACATCTTCGAACCATAGAGGAGCTCTGACTCTCTGTCTCTCTGACTCTCTGTCTCTCTGTCTCTCTGTCTCTCTGTCTCTCTGACTCTCTGTCTCTCTGTCTCTCTGTCTCTCTGTCTCTCTGACTCTCTGTCTCTCTGTACTCTCTGTCTCTCTGTCTCTCTGACTCTCTGACTCTCTGTCTCTCTGTCTCTCTGACTCTCTGACTCTCTGTCTCCTGTCTCTCTGCTCTCTCTCGATCTCTGTCTCTCTGACTCTCTGTCTCTCTGACTCTCTGACTCTCTGACTCTCTGTCTCTCGTCTCCTGTCTCTCTGACTCTCTGACTCTCTGTCTCTCTGACTCTCTGACTCTCTGTCTCTCTGTCTCTCTGTCTCTCTGTCTCTCTGACTCTCTGACTCTCTGTCTCTCTGACTCTCTGTCTCTCTGACTCTCTGTCTCTCTGTCTCTCTGTCTCTCTGACTCTCTGACTCTCTGTCTCTCTGTCTCTCTGACTCTCTGACTCTCTGTCTCTCTGTCTCTCTGTCTCTCTGACTCTCTGTCTCTCTGCTCTCTGATCTCTCTGTCTCTCTGACTCTCTGACTCTCTGACTCTCTGTCTCTCTGTCTCTCTGTCTCTCTGTCTCTCTGTCTCTCTGTCTCTCTGACTCTCTGACTCTCTGTCTCTCTGTCTCTCTGTCTCTCTGACTCTCTGTCTCTCTGTCTCTCTGTCTCTCTGTCTCTCTGACTCTCTGACTCTCTGTCTCTCTGTCTCTCTGTCTCTCTGTCTCTCTGTCTCTCTGTCTCTCTGACTCTCTGACTCTCTGTCTCTCTGTCTCTCTGTCTCTCTGACTCTCTGACTCTCTGTCTCTCTGTCTCTCTGTCTCTCTGTCTCTCTGACTCTCTGTCTCTCTGACTCAGTGTTTCTGCCAGCAGCAGCTCAGCCACAGCTACATACTCATAGTCTGGTCTGCAGGGCGACAACCCACAATACAAAAACTAATAGCTGTAACTTTAAAACTCCTTCATAATACTGACAACCTAAGAAAATGTAAGTTAAGTAAGATGCTCCACCTGACATCTTATTAGCTTATTAAAGCTAAAATAATAGTAACATCTTATTAGCATCTTGACCAAGAGAAAATAGAAATTATGTTCAGCGTACCATGGACAAGAGCATTCAGTTTTATTTTAAACTAGAGACAATAAAGAGAGAAGACTCTAAAATCTGAACTTCTTCAAATCATTTTTGTCACCTTCTTTGTTCCTCTCCATGTTCCCCAGATGGAACAGTCAGACATTCATCCATATGTCCATGAAGGAGGCGCAAAACATCCCCTCCTATTAGGAAACCTACAGACAACAGAGTAAAACTGACAACTGAGAAAAATAACAATAGAACATGAAGAGGATAAAGAAGGAAGACGATGCAAGAAAAGACAGAATGGACTGTATAATGTAACACTTCTAATAGGACTAAAGAAACAGGGATAAAAACTATATGGCTGACCTGCAGCTTTTTTGTTAGTATTTTGCTGAACATGAACTTGCAAAGATATGGCAGAAAGATAACTTAAAGAAGTGGAGTAATTATAGAATAATGACTGGTAAACTCAGGCAGCTCTTTCTCAGTTACTCCTTGTGGGTTCCTCATGTTAAATCCTGATTAATCCTGGAAGTACTGGGATTCAGTACTCCTTATTTGGAATCTCTTATTAATAAAGGGACCAAATTACTTTACAGAGGTTAATAACAGGAGAGACAAAATCCCTAGAAACAAGCCCATAAAATTCTTATCAAACTAAGTAAACAAAGAAAAAACAACTAATAATTATCTTCATAATAATAATTTGTTAACTAGTAGAATTAAAAAAAACTTAGCAAGTTAAAAAACTTCAAATGATATGACTTGACTTAACTAATGGTTGTGTAAATTAAAGTCACAAAATATAATAATTCTGCTATACTTAATATGAACAGCATAGACAAAAGGCTGAAAGTAAAAATGAGAAGCTGAAATGAGGCATAACTGTCAAATGAAAATGTTGTTTGAACTAAGTTTACCAGAAGAACCTTTTCTTCCTTCTATGATTAAAAATGCTAAGCTGAGGTTTGAAAGAGAACCTTGAATAAGAGCAGCAGGTACATTTGTGTTAATGTTAATTTCTGTTAAAAACATACAATTCATATTTTGACATAATAATTTAATGGAATAAAAAAGTCTGAAAGTGATTTGACTTTCATCATAATCATCAAGGTTTTCTGAGACAGTTTGGAGAAGTTTTCTCTTTATGTGATGACATCACATAGACTTGTCTTATTTGATGGTATTTCTCAGTTAGTTTAAGGTCACGACAACAGAAACATAACACTTGTCACAAGACGAGGCTGCAGGCCTAGCAAAGCATGTAGAACTTTGATGATGATGAACATCAATCCTGGTTGGAGCGACTGGTGGTTGGATGATATATTTTTTGTCAGTTTGCAGTAACTCTGTAAGCTGTTGGAGGATAAAAAGTGGCTGCCAATACGATTAAGGTAAAGTTCATGTGCCAGCTGTTGGCCCCAGCTGCAGTTACTCGTTCCACAGGTTCTCTCTGCCTAACATAGATGTGATCCAGTGCTGGCCCAGTTTGGTATTGATGTAAACATTGAGGCATTGGTTCTGCCTCCCAACCGGTCCAGCTCATTTTTGCCATGACTTCCCAGACTCTGGCCTGTCTGGACACGGCTATCAACAGGCTTGATGTCGGTTCTGAGCCCTTCCCTCCTGTCCTCAGGCGGCCCGATTACTTCAACTTTGCTTCAGCTTCAAGTTTGATCTTAGTTTGGAAGCTGCTTGATAAAATACAGGGAACAGTTGCAGAGGCAACCAGAGGGAGAAGTGAAATCCTCTTGACCTTAATAGTGATTTGAGCTTTGATATAATTTTTTTAATCTACTTGAATTTGTCCTGGATCAAAGTGAATTTTTTATTTTTGAAAAGCTCCGTTTTGTGACAGAGTGATGTTATTGTTAAGTGCTTGAAGAGTTCAGACTGTTAATCTGGAGGCTTTAAGTACCCAGTTCAAGTGTCTGGAATAAAATTATTAAGGATGTTTAAAACATTGGATAAAAAACTGAATAAGACTAAAAATTAATCACAAGTAAGGCCAATTTCTACAAGTTATGTGTAGGAATAATTTGTCCAAATGGTGTAACAAACCTGTGTAAAAGTCAAAGTCATCTTTCATTCCATTCCAGCTGAAGAAGCTTAGAAGTTAATTTGCTGATTGGACCAGAATCAAGCAGGAAGGAAAAATGAATCCAGAAGGGAAAACTAACTGCTGGATGACGTACCTTGTGCTACTTCGCTGCCAGAACAGATGGGAGCTACACTCCATAGTGTCTGCTGGAAGGCTGCATCTACCTGCAGGCTGCCATTCCCATAGGACAGATGCTACAAGAAACATGATAAGTCAAATTACACAGGTAGAGATATTTCTATAATGATATCAGGACACAGACAAGAGATTTCCTGCAGGTAGACTGGGGAGCTTGAGTTCACCACTGACTGATGAGTGACAGACACACTGAGTCATGGAAGGTGTACATATTTATTAATTTATTAGACTTAGTAATTCTGGTTTAAGACTAATCAGCGCCAACATAAAACACTTTGAGTAAACAGTTAAGTAAACATCAATGTTCTGTTTAGATTAACCTGAAGGCTGCACAGTGGCGCAGTTGGTAAAGCTGTTGCCTTGCAGCAAGAAGGTTCTGGGTTCGATTCCCAGCCTGGGCTCTTTCTGCATGGAGTCTCCATGTTCTCCCTGTGCATGGTGGGTTTTCTCCAGGTACTCTGGTTTCCTCCCACAGTCCAAAAACATGACTGTCAGGTTAACTGGTCTGTCTAAATTGTCCCTGGTTGTTCATGGTTGTTTGTCCTGTGTGTCTCTGTGCTGCCCTGCGACAGACTGGCGACCTGTCCAGGGTGACCCCTGACCCCGCCTCTCGCCCGGAACGTTAGCTGGAGAGGCAGCAGCACCTCCTGACCTCATTAAGGGATAAAGGTGTTAAGAAAATGGATGGAGTCTGAGTGACAACACATCCCTGATGGTGTCAGTGTGATCATCAGATATGTAGACAGATGCAAACCTTGAACTTTGAGCCTCCAAGCTGCATTCAAGTCCAACATGCTTTACCAACTGTATGAGATTGTTCAGAGAATGTTGGACAAACCCAACATGTCTGCTGTTATACCTTAGTATAGAATAACATATAAACAGTAGGTCATTATATGCATCATGAGGAGATGCTGCAGCAAAGGCAGAAGATGAGTAAAAACAAGGAGGACAAGATTCATTTGTAAGTCAAGGAGGGAAAAGTGAGAGTTGAGAGTTTGGTTCTCACACAGACCAACAACTGACCAGATATCTTTCAGAGGAAACGCTGACCAGGATGAGATCATCTCCCACTCTGACTTTCTCTCCCTCTGAACGCTGCTTTGATGCTGGATGGATGGTCCACCAGCATGCCTCACCTCACACACACACACACACACACACACACATACAGACTGTAAAACAGAGGATATGGAACATGGCTAATGTTTTCTTGTATTTTACTACATACCACATGTGATAAAAAGATTCATTGTGTTGGAAATCAGCTCGGACCTCTCCCTCTATCCAACCGCCAAACATTTGTATTTTTAAAAATCTCTGTTTAACCATTAATAGAGCAGAGACAGGAAGTGTGGGAGTGGCTTTATAAAATGAACTAAATGAAAATAACAGGATTGTGCTATTTTCTGCAAGAGGCAGCGCAGGGCTAATGCTACCATCTTTCCATCCTCTTGGTCATCCTTCACTGAGGATGACCAAGGTCAGCACCTGCAAGTAAAGTGTGAAAAGCAGCAGCAGGTCCAGGATGTTCATGCAAATGCCAGCTCCCCTGTTGGTGAATCTGCAGAGGAAGCTGGAGCGACTGGTTGCTTTTGTTACACAAAGTCAATACTGCAAGAAGTACTTGTAGCTAAATACTTAAATTAATTTCTTTTGTTTAGTACATTTGTCAGTCAAGGAGGAACTTACAAATGTACCCTAACCCTTTAGAGGGTAAATTCCTAGGAAGGTTGGAACTGAGGATGAATTTTGGATTCTGTTATGGAGAATTCTGGAAGCAGTTTGTCCACCTAGCTTTACTATTAGCTTTTCTAAGGTCTTCTAAGTCATCAATGAAATTGTTTTAAGAAAACTAGTATCCATCCATCATCCATCCATCCATTCATTACCTGTCGTTTCCTCCTGCAGTCCCACGTCAAAAGCCAGTTTGTCTGTAGACGACCGTGAGGTGGACAGACAGCACAAGAACTAGAATGAGGAACAGAAAACAAAACAAGTTTCACCAAATAGGAGCCCAAAATAATTACAGTATACAAAGTGAAAGACATTCTTACAACAATCAAACTGGTCTTTAAGCGTTTAAGTAAAACACTTAAAGACCAGTTTTGATTTGTGTTTGGGATTATTATCCTGTTGGATCTCAAAATTGTGTCCCAGTTTCATCCATCTCACTGTTGATCTAAGGTGAAGTTCAACATTCTGAATGCAGACCAACCTGGTGCTGCCACCACCATCATTGATAGTTTCTAAACTTTAAGACAAACATTGTTCACTGCAAATATACACTCACCGTTCACTTCATCCTTAACACAAATGTTGAATCAACCAATCAAATGGCAGCAACTCAATGCATTTAGACATGTAGACATGGCAAAGATGAACTGCTGCAGTTCAAACTGAGCATCAGAATGTGGAAGAAAGGTGATTTAAGCGACTTTGAACATGGTGGTAGTTGGTAGATGGGCTGGTCTGAGTATTTCAGAAACTGCTGATCTACTGGGATTTTCACACACAACCATCTATAGGTTTACAGAGAATGGTTAGAAAAACAGAAAATATCCAGTGAGCAGCAGTTTTGTGGTAGCAAATGCCAGTTCTGACATAAAAAGGAGGTCTAACCTGGTACTAGCAAATTACCCAAATTAGTGTATTTCTTGTCATTGTCAACAACTAGCTCAGTCTTTGTCTTATACAGTATGACATTCTCAGTACAGTTTGCTTGTTCATGGAGGCAGCTGATCATTTTAGGAGCAGTGGCTTTTAAACTGCACTCAAATCAATCAAGGCTGGTCCTGAAATGATGACACAGCCTCTATTAAGCTTTCCTGGATGAAAGAGAGAAACATAAAAAAAGAGACAATGAAAAAATATATAGTTTAAAAATGACTTGTTCAGTTCTCTGCAGCTCAGGCGATTAGCACTGATGACTCTAATCTGAATGAGTCTGCTTCTCCTAGTTGAGGCAGTTCTTGTTCCCTTGCTGTGGTTTCACTAACCATTCCGCTGTAGGAGTGTCGTAGTAAAACAGCGTGTCCATAAAGCAGAGTGCGATGTCCACCACCCTGGGCCGCCTGCGACACACAAATTACAGATAAAAGTGTCCAGAACATAATCATTATTCATGCAAACTGTACATGCAGAGAACATGTAGGGTTCACTTCAGAAAGCTTAATAGAGCGCAAAATCCCTGCTAACACACAGAATTAAAAAATTCTAAATCTTTGTAATATCACCCTAACAAGCTGATGTGAGCTGATGAAACAAGCACTCAGGGCTCAAATCAGACTGTTATCAGGATAATGGCTTGATAATCAGCAGTTAATTACATTTTCTAACTGCACTGCTGCAGAGGATTTCTGCTCTGAAGCAGCAAATTATGCATATTGATGTAATTATTAGTGTATATGTGAATATTTAGGTCAGAATTCTAAGTTAAAGTAGAATATTTACAGGACATTTTTGACATTTTATTTGTCCAAATATTGTCTTAGATATTCTTGTCACACAGTTCTTTAATAAGAGGAAATATTTTCTCAATAACTGGGTTGTCAACAAATGAAGGTGATTTGATCAACATCAAGTATCACTGTTGGTTCAAAACAAAAGAAGTTACCTGCAAAATCCAAAAACCTAAGCATTTTATTCTTCTTCTACAATATTATTCAAAAAACACCAGGTTCTATTTTAAAAACTTACATGTCATTTAAGGCAAACAAAGAATGATTGTTGTGGCCAATGGGATGCTAGTTTTTGGTAACTACTGTGTAAAGTAAAAATATTTCTATCACCTTTCTCAGCATCTTTATACAGCAGTAATATTCTTTTATCTAATCATCTTCTAAACTTTGATCAATTCCGATATGTCAGAGCCTCCAGAATAAAAGGATTCAGATAAAGGAGAGTCAGTGTAACAGAACCTGCAGTTTTATGAATATGTTATTCTTATAACACTTGACAATCCAAACAGAGCCTTGCAAAAAATATTTCCACATATGTTTAAAGTTACACCAGAAATTTTCAGCAAAGCCCTTTCAGTTCATCACTAAGTTGATGGACCGACTGCAGCGTTGTTTTAAAGCAGAACACAAGCAGAATGTTTGGTCGTTATGAAGTTCTCTAATGTTCTATTTCAAACTTTAGAGACTTTCACAACACAATTGGATTAAACACTTTGTTACTAATTTGGTAACTTTTAAAATAAATTTATTTTTAAGAGGTTAAGGGAAAAGTTGCTGAAACACTGTATAGCATTACTTTCTGCTTCACAGAATTGTGATAGTAATTGGTCTGTCACAAAATTAATTCAAATAATAAACACGTATGTTCATGGTTATGAAATGACAAAAGTTTAAAGAACGTAAATAAATTTGCAAAGCACCGCAAAGACAATACTGCAAAGTATATGAAGGTCCTATAAAAACACCATCATCACTGGTTCTGAAAATTTCACTAAAGATTTTATTTTTAAGCTCAAAACTAGAAAAATATCTATTGTGATTTACTACTCTATAGTAGATGAAACCCACCTGAGTATAACTTACCAGCCACATGATCTGAATGAATAGTTGTTGTGACAAGTCAGAATCTGCTGTAATACTATTACTAAGTTCTTACATTAGTACTAAATAAATATTCAAGTGTATATATATATATGTATATATATATATATGTAATTAAATATATCAGTAGTATATATATAGTAATTAATTTGAATCAAAACAATAATTATAAAACAAGAAGAGATCCATTTAGCATCCTATTTCAGACATAAACATGTACAGAGCTCTGCAGTATGTTTCCGTTAAGCTCCATTAAAACAGCAGTTTGCCCAATTACACATGAACTAATGATCAATAGTCTCTTTTTCAATGAAAAAGGCATAAAGGTCAGAAAAACGAGTGAAATAAACAAAGTGATCAGAAAGCAGAATGAAAGTTTCACTCACCCCTTCAGTCTTCTCCTCTCTGCTGGCCAGCATCTCCTGAAGGGCTCGGACAGACAGGGACTGATCCAGCACAAAGGTACAGATGGAAAGATCTGGAGGAACATTCTGGAAGTAGAAAGACACAGCGTGGAGGGCTGATGTTGGCTGAGAAGCTCAGAGGATAGTCAGCAGTTCAGTGTGTATTATTTTAGAAAAATGTCCAAGTGCTTGAAATAGAGCATGAAGAAGTGTAGGACTGTTCATCTCCATCATGTCTACAATGTTCCACAGACAGTGACACGGTCAAATGAAATATCTGGAGTAGTCTATGGTGACCATTAGACCTGCAGAACTCCAGACACAATGAACAGTTGAAATATTTCAAAGTTTGCAAAGCACGTTTCATTTCTTGAACTGAGGTAATTACTTTTTTGTTGATGTATTTTCTTTGTGCCTGCAACAATAAAAATTGCAGGCACAAATTACATACAGAAATAAGTGAAGTCTGATCGGTACCTTGGAGTTGGAGATGGACTCCAGGAAGCAGAGTCTGTTTCCGAAGCCTTCAGCTGCCAGGCAGAGCTTCTGCTGCTCTTTTTGAATTGTAGCCGAGCATTGTAGAACCACTTCATCATCCTGAGCAAAAAAAAAGAAAAAAACATAAATAGCAATTAACAACAAAGACTAGACCGGACCCAATCTGGTCCAGTGCAGTCCGATCTGACCCGGTCCAGTCTGGCCTTGCTGTAGCTTGGCAGTGTTTGTGCTGATCCTTGAAGGCAGGAGGGGATTGTTATGCCAAAACATGCAAATCTGTGTACATTATTATTTACTTGTGACACAGAGCTTCTCACCCACCCGTCACCTCAGGAAGCTGAGGTCAAAGTTCAGCTCACCATGGGACCAGGAACCAGGGCAGCTGTGGTGGGATCAATCAAAGAATTACAAACCAGCTCTGTCTCTGCATAAAGCAGCAACAGACTAGAAGAGAGAATGAGCAATCGCTGGAAGAATAGTCATCACTGTTATTCTCTGTACATTGATTGGTTGAGGCCAATCAACCAATCAATGGCTGATTCTGAATCATTCTGGGTTCCAGAGACTGAGGTGGAATTGGGCTGATGCAAAGAAGCTGAACCTGGTTTGGACCAAGCCCAGATCTGGCTGGACTGCAAAAAGGGCAGCAGCAAAAAAGAAAAAAATAGCAAAAGCAAAAGCTGAGTGATGTCAGCTCCCTGATAGATCAGGTATCTGATAGATCAGGTATCTGATAGATCAGGTATCGATAGATCAGGTCCCTGATAGATCAGGTATCTGATAGATCAGGTCCCTGATAGATCAGGTATCTGATAGATCAGGTCCCTGATAGATCAGGTATCTGGTAGATCAGGTATCTGATAGATCAGGTATCTGATAGATCAGGTCCCTGATAGATCAGGTATCTGGTAGATCAGGTATCTGATAGATCAGGTATCTGATAGATCAGGTATCTGATAGATCAGGTCCCTGATAGATCAGGTATCTGATAGATCAGATGTAGATCAGTCCCTGATAGATCAGGTATCTGATAGATCAGGTCCCTGATAGATCAGGTATCTGATAGATCAGGTATCTGATAGATCAGGTACTCTGATAGATCAGGTATCTGATAGATCAGGTCTGATAGATCAGGTATCTGATAGATCAGTTATCTGATAGATCAGGTCCCTGATAGATCAGGTATCTGATAGATCAGGTATCTGATAGATCAGGTCCCTGATAGATCAGGTATCTGATAGATCAGGTCCCTGATAGATCAGGTATCTGATAGATCAGGTCCCTGATAGATCAGGTATCTGATAGATCAGGTCCCTGATAGATCAGGTATCTGATAGATCAGGTATCTGATAGATCAGGTCCCTGATAGATCAGGTATCTGATAGATCAGGTCATCTGATAGATCAGGTCCCTGATAGATCAGGTATCTGATAGATCAGGTCCCTGATAGATCAGGTATCTGATAGATCAGGTCCCTGATAGATCAGGTATCTGATAGATCAGGTATCTGATAGATCAGGTCCCTGATAGATCAGGTATCTGATAGATCAGGTCCCTGATAGATCAGGTTCTGATAGATCAGGTCCTGATAGATCAGGTCCCTGATAGATCAGGTATCTGATAGATCAGGTCCCTGATAGATCAGGTATCTGATAGATCAGGTTCCTGATAGATCAGGTATCTGATAGATCAGGTCCCTGATAGATCAGGTATCTGATAGATCAGGTCCCTGATAGATCAGGTTCCTGATAGATCAGGTTTCCTGATAGATCAGGTATCTGATAGATCAGTATCTGATAGATCAGGTATCTGATAGATCAGGTATCTGATAGATCAGGTATCTGATAGATCAGGTACTCTGATAGATCAGGTCCCTGATAGATCAGGTACTGATAGATCAGGTATCTGATAGATCAGTATCTGATAGATCAGGTCCCTGATAGATCAGGTATCTGATAGATCAGGTATCTGATAGATCAGGTCCTGATAGTCAGTATCTGATAGATCATGTATCTGATAGATCAGGTATCTGATAGATCAGGTTCCTGATAGATCAGGTCCCTGATAGATCAGGTATCTGATAGATCAGGTATCTGATAGATCAGTATCTGATAGATCAGGTTCTGATAGATCAGTATCTGATAGATCAGGTATCTGATAGATCAGGTCCCTGATAGATCAGGTATCTGATAGATCAGGTATCTGATAGATCAGGTATCTGATAGATCAGGTTCCTGATAGATCAGGTATCTGATAGATCAGGTATCTGATAGATCAGGTCCCTGATAGATCAGGTATCTGATAGATCAGGTTCCTGATAGATCAGGTTCCTGATAGATCAGGTATCTGATAGATCAGGTCCCTGATAGATCAGGTCCCTGATAGATCAGGTCCTGATAGATCAGGTATCTGATAGATCAGGTATCTGATAGATCAGGTCCCTGATAGATCAGGTATCTGATAGATCAGTCCTGATAGTCAGGTCCCTGATAGATCAGGTATCTGATAGATCAGGTATCTGATAGATCAGGTTCTGATAGATCAGGTTCCTGATAGATCAGGTATCTGATAGATCAGGTATCTGATAGATCAGGTATCTGATAGATCATGTATCTGATAGATCAGGTCCTGATAGATCAGGTATCTGATAGATCAGGTTCTGATAGATCAGGTATCTGATAGATCATGTATCTGATAGATCAGGTATCTGATAGATCATGTATCTGATAGATCAGGTATCTGATAGATCAGTATCTGATAGATCAGGTATCTGATAGATCAGGTCCCTGATAGATCAGGTCCTGATAGATCAGGTATCTGATAGATCAGGTATCTGATAGATCATGTATCTGATAGATCAGGTATCTGATAGATCATGTATCTGATAGATCAGGTATCTGATAGATCAGGTCCTGATAGATCAGGTCCCTGATAGATCAGGTATCTGATAGATCAGGTATCTGATAGATCAGGTATCTGATAGATCAGGTCCCTGATAGATCAGGTATCTGATAGATCAGGTATCTGATAGATCAGGTTCCTGATAGATCAGGTATCTGATAGATCAGGTTCCTGATAGATCAGGTTCCTGATAGATCAGGTATCTGATAGGTCAGGTCCTGATAGATCAGGTCCTGATAGATCAGGTATCTGATAGATCAGGTATCTGATAGATCAGTATCTGATAGATCAGGTCCCTGATAGATCAGGTATCTGATAGATCAGGTCCCTGATAGATCAGGTATCTGATAGATCAGGTTCCTGATAGATCAGGTTCCTGATAGATCCCCTCTATTGCTGCCAAAGCCACACGCAGATTCACCCCGGTGTACAATGAGCCTCAGCAGGTCCATGTGACTATGGTAATCCTCTTAGCAGCCAGATAGTAACAGCACTACAACATGTTCTGGATCCCAGTGTGACAGTCGATTTAAAGCAGGTCTGCTCTCATATCACAAACTAACTCTGCTCAGTCAGCAGTGGAGGCAGGAACCTGAGCTTGTTGATCAAGAGGGATGCAGCTACACATCAGCAGCATCACACCTCTGTAACCTTCACTGATGTGACTACTAGAGATGCCAATACAATAATTATCAGAACATCATAAAGTGTTTATTAGGTGGAAGCAGAATCCAAGTGCTGCTGCATCATTTCAGTCCTTTCAGTGCTGCTGTTCTTTGAGTGAAACTCATCTGAAAGATTTCTCTAGAAAAATCCAGAACAGAATAAATATCCTCATGCAACATGTCAGGATCCCAATCTGTGTTAGTAATCCAGTTTGTGGGACGGGTTTGCTAGCTAATTTCAGAACTGATCCGTTTGATTCACTAAGAAGGACCAGTGTGAAAATACAGTAAATGAAAAAATGGACAGTACCAGCAAATGCTGGGCTCAAGCTGCACAGCTGGGTTGTGTAAGTCCAGTATTAACATTATGAAGCATGTGAATGTAGTTTACAGGAGAAATTACAGACAGGTGCAGTTTGAAACAGTCAGAGCTTCATCTTAACAGTTGTCAAAGAATTTCTTTTCCCTGCACAGAGGAGGCAGGATTAACGGAGGGCTGCAGGCAAACGCTCTCTTGCATAATATTGTTTCTCTGAAAGCATCCTACTGACAAAAGAATCACATAAAACAGTTTTTTCTGTATAAAAATATGAATATTAAAAACATCATGCATAGGGTGACTAAATATGTGTTTAAAAGTACATCAAATATTTGTCAGATAACAATATAAACTGTTGTATGATTAAATACACCTAAATATTACATAAAAGTTATTTGACAAGACCTATTTGTTGCAGCTTACAGGATGACATGACAGTCCAGTTAAAACGACAGATTATTCTTAACAAAGCTCCAATTAATCTCTGACCTTTATTATTATTATTATTATTAATATTATTATTATATTCATATAAAATATTGGAGATATTAACAGGAAATACTGTACATTATTTTATCAAATTAATGTACACACTGAAACGCTATTAGAACTACAGAGACATTATTGTTGAGAGATGTTTCATCACCACACACACACACACACACACACACACACACACACACACACACACACACGAGCCCTGCTGTCTCTGGATCCCTGTTCAAGGTGTGTAAACCTTTATATAATCCCCCTCACTGATTGCTGTTCCTCCTCCGTTTCTCTTCCTCTCTCTATTTTGCTCCTTCTCACTCAACTCTTGCTCTCTCACCAGAGTTCTGCCTCGTTCGCCCCCTCACTGCAGAGCTCAAGCTCCACATCAGAATAAGTCCTTTCTGTGCTTGTGTTTGAAAGAGCAGCACACTGTGGAGCTACTGTAGGACTGATTTCCAAATCCACACCCATTTCTTTGAAACCATCCATATTTATCACATCCATGTGTCCCATCGTGTCGTCCTGGTTCAGACGCCCTGAGTAAATCACTGGGGCTTTTTCTGGGATGTTCCAGCTGCTGGCATCAGTAGTCATATTTCAGATGCAATACTTTTTTAAAGTGTGTTTTAATAATGAAGTGAAAGTGTTGTAATGTGCTTAAGAAGAGGAGCACATCTATTAGAGACCAAAACACAACAGAAAATCAATATTAAAATGGTAATTATGTTTATGCATCTGGCAGAGGCAACTTACTGTGATCCATGTATTTCAAGATTTATTCATTCATTTCAGGATTATTTTTATTTTATTTCATTGTTTTTTTATTATTTTGTAATGGGGATTTATTTTATGACACTTCATAAAGTTACTTTAAGAATTTAACATTTCTATTTTTTTATTCTGTTTTTGTCAGATTCTTTTTATTTAAATTCTAACTAACTCCCAAATCAACTTTTTTTTTTGCTTCAAATAGTACAAGTATAACTCCAATTACTGTAATAATTGTATTGTTCATTTGATTACACAATATTTTTTCCAGTCAGATTCTTGTCAGACATCAAATTAGTGTAACTGTCTCCTGACCTGATTTTGGACTGATTTCCACAGACAGTAAGGAAGTTGTGGCCATTCAGAGTTTTGTCTACATTAATAAAAGCATAAATCCTCCTCACTATAGAAGGGTGTTGACATTATGAATGTTTTTATGCTCTCATTTGTTGTTGTTTTTATCATTATTGGATTATTGTGTGTCACATCACGTGACCTGTCTAATTGAACACACTTGTGTATAATAAAGGTTGTGTCCTTCAAACAAAGGGGGAACAACACGAAAGCCAAACGTTTTGAGTCTCATGATGTCACGTTGATCGCTGTGCTGAGAAGTGATTCTGCTAACAGGTTTTGGGCCCAGAATCAATGAAGAAACAAGGAAAATGAACAGAAGAGAAAAGGACATGGCGCCCAGCCGCTGGTCAAGACTTCAGTTTGATGGAGATGAGAAAAATTACGAACTGTGGGAAACAAAGTTTCTAGGACACCTTCGATTACAAGGGATGAAACAGACAATTTTGACAAACCCCTCGGATGATGACATGAAGAGGAAGACGCACAGAAAGACGCCGAGGCTTAAGCAGAACTCATTCAGTTTCTGGATGACCAGAGTCCATCACTAGTCATTCATGTGTAACCGGGTCCTGCTTCTCTCCACTGTCACCCATCGTTGTGTATTTTTAATGAAGATACGGAGTTTCTGGATGTGAACATATGAGATCGAATCTGTGCAACGTTTTGTTAGCTTCTTAACTTGGTACATAAAGTGTTTTATCATTGAACTAAAAGTACAAAAAGTGGCGCCAAACACGTATCAAGTCAATATCAATTACACACTATTTATCTAAGTCAATAAAAATGATGTTTTATCTGTTGCTAACATTTTCATACTCGCTGTGCTGAAGAACCTCGTACAGCTTCACAGACTGACACCGAGTCCAGGAGCCGCAGTGTGTAACCAGCCCCACAGAGAGGGGGCGCTGTTTCCCCAATGCACTGATGCATGAAGCAGGTGGGATTTTACACCCTAAACACTGTTACACATGACGCGGCGCTTGGAATCCTGGGGCAAAGGAAAACCCAGAGTGATGAACCTGTATACTGAGCTGATTCACGGTCGGTTACCGGGTTCATCATCAGAGCTGAAACCGCATCACCGCTTTAAGGAGCTGAGCAGCTGAGCGACGGACTTCTGGTCGCCATGGTTCTGAAAGGATCCAGAGACATTTAAGCCATTTGCTGTTTATATACTCAAAGCGAAGACGGTGATAAGTTGACTTTTGCAGAGTTTAAGACTAAACTCAGAAGTTTTGAAGACATTGAAAATATGCGTGGCACAGTATCTGAGGACAATGTGATGAAAGCTGAAGCTCATTCTGGCTCGAAATGCGCAGCAAGAGGCGCAAATGATCCTGGAGCAGGAAGTTCTGAGATCGTGTGTTAATGTGGGATGAAAGGCCACATAAGCAGAACCTGCCAGCGGAAGCGGTGGTGCAGTTACTGTAAGAATAACGGTCACAGCAACGCGACCTGCAGACGGAGGAAACAACGGGACACCGCGCGGAAAGCAGCCGAAGAGACGGGCGGCTTTCCGGGTGAGCGACGCGACACGCGAGTGGAGACATGATGGAGGCCTGATGGTGGACCTGGTGCGACATCACACATAATCACTGACATCAGTAAGTTTCGGAAGTTTGAAAGTTTCCAGGCCGAGACGCACTGCGTGGAATTGGCTGATGGATCCGGGTCTTTTGGAGTTGCTAAGCAACGAGGAGACGCGGAAGTGTGTTTGATCGACAGCAGAGGTCGACGTCTTAAAACAGTGCTGAGGAACGGACTGTACATCCTTCATACCCGCTGGACATCTTCTCAGTGAAGCTGCAACATCCAGCGGAGCAACGGTGATTTTAAAAGGAAAGAACGTTCTTCTCAGAGACACCAAGTTCCCCATTCACTATGTAACAAACTGTATTACTTACAAACGATGGACAATGAATGTGGTGATCAGTGTAAAAAATGTTATGACTTACAAAATTGGCATGAGATTCTTGGACATTGCAATTACTGAGATGTACTGAAGCTAGAAAATGTTGTTCATGGCATGGAAATTAAAGGGAGAGGTGAGCCAATGCCATATTGTGAAGTCTGCACAAAAGGAACATTTGTTCAAACTAGGAACAAGGGACCAGATGCAAGAGCTACAGAACCACTAGCAACGGTCCACACAGATTTAGCAGGACCTATAGACCCAATGTCTAAAGGTGGTCACAGATATGCATTATCCTTCACAGATGATTATTCCAGTGCAGTTTGAAAAACAAGAGTGACACAGTACAAGCTACTGAAAAGTTTATTGCTGACATGGCTCCACATGGAAAGGTTAAATGTATGAGGTCAGACAATGGTACAGAATTCACAGGAAAAGAGTAGCAGACATTACTGAGCAGAAATGGTATCAGACACGAGACCTCAGCACCATATTCTCCACATCAAAACGGTACGGCAGAACGAAACTGGAGAACTCTATTTGACATGGCTAGATGCATGTTGATCGATGGTGAGTTACCAAAAATGTTATGGCCATATGCAGTTCAGACAGCTGCTGTAGTGCGAAACAGATGTTTTAATAATCGCACAAAGCAAACGCCTTACTTTATGTTGACAGGCAGGAAGCCTAACATTTCTAGGATGCACAAGTTTGGATGTGTTTGTTACACCTATAAACGAGAGAAAGGGAAGCTGGATTCAAGGTGTGAAAAAGGCATTTTTATAGGGTATGACAAGAATAGTCCAGCCTATATGGTCTACTATCCAAACAGCAGGAAAATCCAGAAACACAGGCTTGTGGAATTTGTATCCAAAGAGAAAAATGAGACGGATGTAACTTTGGATGATGATGATGATGATATGATTAGAATTAGTCCTAGAGCAACCAAAAGTTCAGATGCTGATCCAGTAAATGTTTCTGACCATAAACTGAGGACAGAAGAAGAACCAATAGCGAGTACCAGTCAAACAACAAAACATGAAGAACCTGAGAGGCGATACCCTGTCAGAGAGAGAAAGAAACCTGGTTATTTAGATGACCATGTATGTAGCATTGATGAAGAGCAGATGGGTAACATTGATTATTGTTACAGACTGATAAGTGGAGTACCTCAAACCTACAAAGAAGCTGTAACATCTGTGAATGCAAAAAGTGGGTTACAGCCATGGATGAGGAAATGCAGTCATTAAAGGACAATGTTACTTTTTCCCTGACCAACTTACCTGAGGGTAAAGCTGTAGTGGGGGGTAAATGGGTGTATGCAATCAAAAGGAACAGTGATGGATGTAAACATGTAAACATATTGATATTAAATATCATTTTGTCAGATCAGTTGTAAATGAAGGAAAAGTCTCTCTAGACTGTCCAACTAATGAAATGGTTGCAGATGTACTAACTAAACCAGCAACAAAGATTAAGTTAAGGAAGTATGAAGTGTTTATGTTTGGTGTATCGTGAATTAGGTTGAAATGTTAAGAGTCAGGAAGTTACCCAAATGTGAGCAAGTGGGGCTGTTGACATTATGAATGTTTTTATGCTCTCATTTGTTGTTGTTTTTATCATTATTGGATTATTGTGTTGCATCACGTGATCTGTCTAATTGAACACACTCGTGTATAATAAAGGTGTGTCCTCCAAACAAATGGGGGAACAACACGAAAGCCAAACGTTTTCAGTCTCATGATGTCACGTTGATCGCTGTGCCGAAAAGTGATTCTGCTAACAAAGGGTTTGCAGACTTAACTATCTAGAAACTGCACTGCAGGATTAGTATACAGCCAATTCAAACATTCTCTAACCGTTAATACATGTCTAACACATGTTGGTAACGTACATTTATTCAAGCATTTATAGACATATACACACAGTATATAGAATAGTTAATTCATGAGTTATTGAGCATGAATAAACACTGGGTATGTTGGCTTTGGGGGTAATTCATTATTATGGATAAAACATGAGTAAATGTGTTAATTGATAGTTTATAAAGTATAAATCATCCTTATTTAATGATATTTTTTTTAGATTAATTAACTAATTATTAATAGTTAAATGGGGCTAAATAAGATGAAGTTATTAAGAAGTGCTACCGAGACTAGTATTTATTAATTATATATTAATAAGAATATTTAATTTTGAATAAAGAGGCTCTCTATATCCCATCACATGTGAGAAAACGATGCAAATTGAATTGAAGATTTAACAACAAATCTGCACATTCAACTGCGTAGAGTGAGCATTAATCAGGATGGCGAGTTCAAACAGAAGAGTTGGGTCCTGGTGAATCACTCAGTGTGTGTCTGGAAGCAGCTGACAGAACCAGTGGTTAAGCCCCGGTATCATTTACTAGGGCCCATCTAAGTACAAAAGTGGAAACAACTAAATGTAATAGAAACATTGGAGTTATAATATTCTGGCTGAATTCATGCTCTGTTTAAATGATCTAAGTGTGTGGGCAGAGGGAATACCATCACACACACAGCCATGTAGGGTTTGACGGAGCCTGTTGTAATGCTGACACTTACGCCTGGCAGATGCAATCCCTCCGCCCACACACAAGACACTGAGAGGCTGCTGCTACGTCTCCATGACTATCATTAAGTGGAATCGTGCTTTAGTGACATTTATGAAGGCTGACACAAACAAAAAGTTTTCCCTGCTTGAAGATGTCTAGTGCCTGTCAGCAGGAGATTGCATTCCTGCCTTCTATGGAGAGAGAGAGGAGCGAATGGAGGGAACCTCTGAATGACATCACCCACTGAGGAAAAGCCAGCAGCTCAGATGCTCATGTACAAATGTCACGTTTCACATAGATATCTGAGTTTAGAAACCACCTGCAACAGTGTCTGGTTGGTTCTACTAAAGTCTTAGTGGATAAAACATTTCTTCATGTCCATGTACTAAGATTTAAACACAAAATGTAATTTTGTATAAGATACAAACAGGCAAAAAACAGGAAACAAGGATAAAAGTTAAAAATAAGAGCTGTCAATATATGAATAACAGGGATCATTTTTTTAACAGGGATCATTTTTGATTCCTAAACAGTTTAGTCCTAAGAAAGGGCCGATTTTTAGGAAGCAGTTCATATTCCAGTACATGTGGTATGATTCTGGCCTGTCTGCCTGTTTCCCTCCTCAGCTCTCACCACTGCAATCAGGTTCATACCATCCACCTGACTATAACCAACAGTTGTATTCAGTTATATTGGTGTGGACTGGTTGTTAGGGCCAGGTTAGCCTGAACCTGGTCAGATTCTTAGATACAAATTAGTCAAATCATAAATGTAATTATAAAATGAAAGGCAGCCTTGTCATAGATAGATACTCAGTGCAATCACATATAAATAATTACTATAGCTATGTCCAAATTTATACAGATGTATCAAAAATTGAAGGAAAAATAGGAATAGCATGTACAATTCCAGAATTCAAACTGAATATAGGGAAGCGAATTACGGATGGGCTATCAATATATACAGGTGAAATGTTAGCAATTCTATTGGCTTTACAATGGATTGAGGATGTGAAACCACTGCAAGCAATAATTTGCTCTGATTCAAGCTCGGCTTTAATAAGCATAAAATATTATAATACGGATTGTAGGAGAGACATATTATTAGAAATATATCATACACTCAATAGAATACAAAATATGGGGTTAGAAGTTAAATTTG
The DNA here is from genome assembly GCA_033032245.1 of Poecilia picta. Lineage (NCBI taxonomy): Eukaryota > Metazoa > Chordata > Actinopteri > Cyprinodontiformes > Poeciliidae > Poecilia > Poecilia picta. Next base: position 4,177,378 of record CM065371.1, read on the forward strand.
TGTGGGTTTCAGCACATAAAGGGGTAGTAGGAAACGAAAAAGCCGATAAAATGGCAACGAGGGCAATTCATAGTCCCATTAGTTTAACAGTTAAGACAAGTAAGTCTGAAGGGAAAAGTAAAGTCAAAGAAGAGCTGATGAAAATATGGCAAAGAAGGTGGGATGAAGAGTTAACAGGAAGATGGTTTTATAACATTCAGAAGGTTGTAGGAAGGAATAGAAAGGGAAGAAGAAACAGGAAGGAGGATAGAATAATAACAAGATTAAGGTTTGGTCATACAGGGCTTAATTATTCACTTGTCAATATCCAGAAGCATAAAACTGGAAAGTGTGAGTATTGTGAGAAGTTTGAAACAATAGATCATGTTTTTTTAGAGTGTTATAAATATGAAGAAGATAGAAGATATATGTTGAGAGAATGTGAAGAGATTAAAGAAAGGTTCAATTTAACAGAATTTTTGAGGAAAGAATTAGGAAGCAAACATATTCAAATAATTATTCGATTTCTTAAAAAAACAAGGTTATTTCATAAAATTTGATTAAGGCAAGAGTAGAGAATGGTAGAGAATGTGTTAAGAAGAACCAAGAATGGTATAAAAAACTATGCAAATAGGGTAATATATGTAGGTATGTATGTGTGTGTTAGTTTAGTCAGAAGATTAAAATAAGGATTAGGTATGAAGTGAAAGTTTATAGATCATCACGAAACACACTACTTACCAGTAAGTGGCAGTAATGCTACTGAAAGTTTGTTGCCAACCGCCAATAAAAACCAAGAAGAAGAAGAAGGCAGCCTTGTCGTCCATCACTGTGTGTGAAAGTTTGTGTGTCAGATTTATGGGTTTGTCAGAAACCCAATACAACAATTCTGCAGTTCCAAGCTTCATCCTTGAAGGCGGTGTCCATTCCCTTCAGGAGTTTTGCACAGGTGAATGGTTGCTACGGGAAAAAAATTTTCAAACATGCATGAAAAAATCAAGGCAACACTCCAGGTATGTTTTTGATAAGGGAATAATATGATGTAAAGCTCAAAAGTTGATTTTACAAAATGCTTTCCCTTTAAATACTAGGGGGCTTGATTGCTGGATAGAATATCCTGATCAAGAACCAGGTGAGAGGAAACAATCCAGGTGTTGTCTTATAAATCTGTGAGACAACTTATGTAAACTCCAAGGGATTAGTTAGGTGTTATTTAAAACAAAGGACATGAACACTGGGAGTCTGACAATTTTGTTGAGTTACGTGTTTGTGTCCAAATAGTGTTCCATTATGTTCTCATTATTCACCACTTGTCATTTTCCTGGTTTGTGGCTATAAAAGGCAGCACTGTGTTTTACCTAGACAGAATAACCTGGTTCTTACAGATATATGTTTTATTTGTTTACTTTATTGCTCCTAGATGTGATCTTTTAACAATGTACAAAGTCTAATTATTAAATCATTAAAAAAAATATCCTTGGAAAAACTGACTCAAATGACAGACATTTTAAATTCCACTGGCAACATTTCTGAGCATCCTAGAGGAATGTCTGTAGCTTTCATCTCACTATTGAGCACAGAATTAGCTTCATGCCTACAGAGAGACTTTGTGCTTTGCATGTGAGATTCCATAATGCAGTGAGTGACCACCACCAGTTTGAGCTCCAAAAATGTTCAAATTAAACCACAGGAAAAAAAAAAGAAAATCACTCACCCTTTTAGTGTCCTGATATTCACTGGTCAATGAAATCCAGAGTTTTGAGAAAACACCCTTCTTTTCTGGAGAATTCCAGCAATTCAATTTTAATATAAAAAACTTCCTTTTAAGTGTGTTTATTTCTAAAGCACTTTAAAACAACCACAGCTGATACAACGTCCTGTACATTAAAACACAACATAATAAAAAAAATTTAAAACTTAATTTAAAAACAAAAACACACTTTAAGACTAGATCCCGCTGGAGTTGAAAGCCAAGTAAAATAGATGGGTTTTAAGACGAACTTTAAAAGTGGACAGTGAAGGGGCCTCTCTGACCTGCAAAGGCATGTCGGTCCATAACTTAGGACCCATGACAGAGAAGCCCTGTCCCCTCTGAGCTTCCTTCTGGATCTCGGTACCTCCAAGAGCAGCTGATCTGCGGACCTGAGAGACCGATAAGGTATGTAGGGGTGAAGAAGCTCAGAGAGGTCAAGCCGGGGCAAGATTATGTAGTGATTTAAAAACAAACATAAGAATTTTAAAATGAATCCTAAAATATACAGGCAGCCAGTGAAGTGAGGCCAGGACAGGGGTCACATGTTCCCTCTTTCGAGTTCCTGTCAGAAGTCGTCCAACAGCATTCTGAACTAGCTGCAGACATGAGAGCAGCGACTGACTGACTCCCAGATAAAGTGAGTTACAATAATCCAATCGAGTTGAAATAAAAGCGTGGATAACCATTTCAAAATGCTGCCTGGAAAGAAAAGATTTCACTGATGCCAATCGCCTTAAATGATAAAAGCTGGACTTAACCACGGCTCTGATTTGGCTGTCCAATTTAAAATCACTGTCCACCTTAAAACCAAGATCTGTAATAACAGGTTTAAAATATACCTCCAAAGGTCCCAGGTCAACAGAGGAGGACTCACAGGAGCCACTGGGTCCAAACACCATCACCTCTGTTTTCCTTTCATTAAAATTTAAAACGTCCAAGGCCAACCAAGCTTTAATATCACCAAGACATGCCAGGAGATGGTTGATAGAATGTACATCCTTCTGCTTCATGGGCAAACAAGTCTGACAATCATCAGCATAACAATGAAAATAAATCTCATGTTTCCTAAGTATAGAACCAAGAGGCAGTAAGTAAAGAGAGAAAAGCAGAGGACCCAGAATTGAGCCCTGCGGGACACCATAAGACATTGAAGCAGCAGATGATTCAGTCACTAATTTTTACTGAAAATGTTCTCTCCTCCAGGTAGGACCGGAACCATTTAAGAACAGTGCCATCAATACCTACAACGTGGTGTAATCTCGATATTAAAATGTCGTGGTCTACTGTATCAAAGGCAGCAGTTATGTCAAGTAAAATCAGAACAACATGGTTACCAGAATCACATGCAAGAAGGATGTCATTAAAAACTCTTATTAAAGCAGATTATGAAGAGTTTTAAAACCTGACTGAAAAACCTCCAGAATGCCATTGTCATCTAAAAACTGTTTCAGCTGACGATACACAATTTTTTCTAAAACTTTAGAAAGAAAAGGCAGCTTTGAAATAGGCCGATAATTAGCCAGAACAGTAGGATCAAGGCCAGGTTTTTTAAGCAGTGGCTGCACTACTGCATGTTTAAAACCAGCAGGCACCACATCTGAGGACAGACTGCTATTTATAATTGCAAGAACAGGCTGCCCTATGCTAGATGAAATATCTTTAAAAGATTGTGGAGGGACAGGATCACATCAAATGTGTCAAAATGACACAGCTGTTTAATTTGCTAGATTAGCTGTGTGGATTAGTGTGGATTTTTGCTGGAACTTTTATTTAGCTTTTTATTTCTTGAAGCGCATGACATCATGTCAGAGTCCCAATGAACTGGTTTCAGACTGCCATGTTAGTGCAGCTATAACCTCCTCAGGCTGTAGAGAAAACGGCCCTAAGTGTATTCACACCTGAGCTCAGCTCTATTTGGTTTGACTGGATCACTCTGGATGCATGTTAGTGCAAGGGGCAAATGAATAGATGGCCTTCGCTTTATTACTTTAAAACATTGTAGAAATGTGCAGGAAAAAGCATTGATTAGCATCAATATATTTGGAATGCCATATAGATTGCATCAACAGGCCAATAAGAATCAACAGTCATAAATATACATTGAAGTTTGTTGATTTTCTCCTAATCCATGTTTCCATTAGTAATCAAAACTGTGTTGAATTTATAATAAAATATCTGAAAGGTAATAGACAAAATGGACAAAAAACTAAGTCACAGTTTTACTCTTTCTTGTAACTTACGGTAACATGATGTTTTATATTTATTTTTGATCATTATTTCAATTTAGCTTAAACTTGTTTCGGACATATCAGTAAAAATTGGTTCTGTTAGGATTATTAAATTTATATCACTTTAACACTGAATAAGTAATGGCTCTTTTTCTCAATAAATCAACATTTAAGTTCTGCCAGCCTCCTACTCAGCTGACCACAGTCTGACCACTCTAACGGTTCCCTGTGGGGTTGGAAGGATTAAGTAAACAGTTTGTGCCAACATTTCTATGATACCAGAAATACATCAAATAAATAATGGATGGGTGGGTGGGGATGAGACGAGGAGCAACCTGTTGTTTAAATGACATCTATGTGGGATTTAAGTCAAATCACTGAGATCAAAGTTGAACAACCATAGCGTCTTTGACTGTTCAGTGAGATTAGTAACCCTTTATGAAGCCCTGATCAATAGCAACAGGAAATTATGTATTAACACATTTATTGACATCAAGCAACTGAAACCCATTGTTACATGCCTGTCAGGCTGTTTGTTTCTCTTCCCACTCCCCCCTCTTTTGTTTGTCTTTTTTCAGGTAGTAGGGAAAGCCTGTGTCAATCTCCCCTGATTGATCCTTGTCAACCAAGGCCCAATCACCATCCAGGGAGGCCTTATATAAGCAGCCCAGCTGGGGAGATCTCTCTCCAACTGGCTCTGTTACCTGACACATGTCTTGTTGCTCTTTGTGTGAAGGTTTGTGGTGGGAGTTAGACGGCGAGGTAAGTTTGGGGTACCCTGTACATTCTATCACGTAGAGGTTTTCTTTTAGATACACTAGGTAAGGAGTTGGGTGCCACCCATGTAAAGTTTTGGTGGAACTTTTGTTAGATTAGGTAGGGCTTTTGTTTTCTATTTCTTTTCTTTAGAATAGACGTAATTAGGCCCTGTTTTGTTTTATTTTTTTTTTATTTGGCACCACCTAACCGTCCCTTACTCCCCCCAGTTTGTACAAGCCTTCTGGGATTTTTTTTATCAATAAATCCCTTCTTTTTAAAACATTCACCTGGACTCTGTCAATTTTTTGTGGTTGCCATGTTACTCCCCTCCTCCTCACAAAGGGGGGGGGGGCGTAACACAAGTGGGGGCTCGTCCGGGATCACCATTTTCCCTGAGCTGTAGACATCCACAATAATTTGAGATATCCTTGTGTCTGTTTAGAAATGAGCTTCAGCTTAGAGGAGTTTGTACAGGTTCCTATCCGTGAACAGCTAAATGGTGTCGTAAGGATGACTTGTTATGTCTGGCTGAACATTTTGACAATTCAGTGAAAAAACACTTTTCAAAAGCTAAAATTAAAAACGTTATTGTTCAAAAACTGTTTGAAATTAAAGTCCTGGCTGACTCAAGCAAAATGGATGTAGATGTTTGTGATCCTTCTGTTGATCTAGGACTCCCTCTTTCAAAAGATGAAGGAGCTGCTGTAATGGCAAAGGGGAGGCGCCCCCTGCAACTTTACCACGGTTCGATCCGGTGTCACCAGAGCTCAGTGGCTCCAATGGTAATGTCAGATTCAAGGTTCGGCTGGCTCGCCTACAGTTGGAGGCACAGGAGAAGGAGTTGGTGAGAAAAGCAGAGTTGGAGTTCAAACTTGAAATGCGCAAGATGGAAATTGAAGCTGAAAAAAAGATTAAGCTAACCAGTATGAGGTAGAAGCTATGAAGCTTTCACGTGGCAACTCACCTCCTCGTTCATCTGTGTACTCTGATTCTCCATAGATGGTGTCAGACAAAAACAGGTTTGATGTCAGCAAGAATATTTCTTTGGTGCCTGTGTTTAGGGAGTCAGAAGTGGACTCTTACTTCAATGCATTTGAGAGGATTGCTATAGCACTAGAGTGGCCAAAGGATATGTGGGCTGTGCTATTGCAGTGCAAGCTCATAGGTAAAGCACAGGAGGTTGTTTCATCGCTATCAATAGAGGATGGCATGAAATATAATGTACTGAAAAAGTCAATCTTGCGTGCTTATGAACTTGTACCTGAAGCTTGCAGACAAAAATTCAGGAACCATAAGAGTGGAGTTTGCATGTGAGAAGGGACTACATATTGATAAATGGTGTGCTGCAAGTGAGGTTAAAGGTAACTTTGAATCCCTTCGCCAACTAATTCTCTTGGAAGACTTCAAGAACACATTGCCTGAGAGACTGGTAGTTTTCTTGAATGAGCAAAAGGTGGCCTCTTTGTCTAAAGCAGCTATTGTCACTGATGAGTTTATGTTGACCCACAAGAATGCATTTGTGTCTGTCCCTCGTGCAGATAAAGTTTTGAACATTCGTCAACAAAAACCTGACCCCACTCAGTCAGAAGCTAAGGCTAAGCAACCGCCAATTTCTCCACATGAGGTAAGAGAGTGCTTTTATTGCCATAAAAAAGACCACGTCATTGCTGACTGTCTGTCATTAAAGAGCAAGGCTTTGGCAACACAGACAAAAGGTGTTGGGTTGCTTAAAAATGTGTCGCACTCCAGCAATCAGACTGCTAAAAATGAGGATGGACTAGATCCCTGTTTTATACCCTCTGTTACCCAGGGTCTTGTTTCCTTAACAGGGGATACAAAGGATGGCCGACAAGTCAAAAATACTGAGGGACACAGGTGGTTCCCAGACAATCATTCGGGTGGGTATTTTGTCTTTTCCTGTCATGCCATCTTGTCAGTCCAAAGTGGTTGTCCAAGGTATTGGAATGACTTTTGTATCTGCACCACTGCATAATATCCACCTTAACTCATCTCTTGTGAGTGGTTTTTGCAGGGTTGCTGTTCTTCCCACCTTGCCCATAAGGGGGATTGATCTCATTCTGGGGAATGACTGGGCTGGTGGAAAGGTATTACTGCTCCCTGAGGTGTTGGACAGACCTGACACAAGCGTGGACCTTGAACCAATGCCTGATGTTTTTCCTGCTTGTGTGGTTGTGCGGGCCCAGTAAAAGAAATACAGTCTTGATTTGTCTGACTCCTTTCTTGCTGCAGAGCAGACTCTAACTGCTGGATCAGAGACTGAACTCAACAAAATGAAAATGTATTTCCTCTTCCAGGTCCGGATATGATGACATTACCAGCTTCCAGAGAGTAATTCATTGCTGCACAAAAACAGGACAAAACTGTCATTCTTCTGTTCTTACCCTGGAGGAAACCCAGGGGAAGAAGGTGGCATATGTGGTTGATGGTGGTCTCCTGTTGCGACGCTGGGCTGGTGAAAACTTGGAAGACTGGACTACCATTTATCAGGTGGTTGTGCCAACAAGGTACCACATGCAGGTACTAGCATTGGCACATGATCACACACTGTCGGGGCATCTGGGTACAAATAAAACGTATAACAAAGTTCTCAAACACTTCTTTTGGCCAGGTCTCAAGTCTGATGTTTCACTTTATTGTTATATTTGCCATGTTTGCCAAGTTGCAGGCAAGCCACACCAGGTTATACCTCCTGCTCCCTTGTCCCCAATTCCAGTTGTGGGTGAACCATTTGGAAGGGTGATTGTGGATTGTGTAGGGCCTTTGCCAAAGTCAAGAAGTGGAAACCACTTCATCTTGACAATGATGTGTGCTTCCACCAGGTTTCCTGAGGCTGTGCCCCTGCGGAAGATCACAGCTCCCATGGTTACCAACGCTCTGGTAAAGTTTTTCTCAGTATTTGGTCTTCCCAAGGTTGTCCAAACTGACCAGGGCACAAACGTTAAGTCTAGAACCTTTGCCCAGGCACTAAAACAGTTGGGTGTAGAGCATGTCACTTCAAGCTCTTACCACCCTGAAAGCCAAGGTGCCCTTGAAAGGTTTCACCAGACATTAATAGCGATGCTGAGAAAATACTGAATGGATACAGAGAGGGACTGGGATGAAGGTATCCCATTTCTGTTGTTTGCCGTGCGTGGAACAGTGCAAGACACTTTAGGTTGTAGTCCTGCTGAACTTGTGTTTGGACATGAGGTTGGGGGACCTTTAAATGTCCTTAAAGACAAGCTAATCTCACCCTCTCACTGTAAAAAGTATTCCAGAGTATGTTTCAAAGATGAGAGAGCGCCTTCAGGCAGCTTGCACTCTTGCGCAGAATGCCTTGGCTTCAAAGCAGGCCAAAATGAAACATTATGATCAGAAAGCAGTCACTTGTGAGTTTCACCCTGGTGATAAGGTTTCGATCTTGCTACCCATCCCTGGCTCTTCTTTGGAAACAAAGTTCTCTGGACCATATGTGGTAGAAAAGAAACTTAGTGAAACAAAGTACATTATTCAAAGTCCTGATCACTGCTGCAAGACCAGGCTTTGTCATGTCAATATGATGAAACTATATCATTCAAGAGGGACTGACCAGCCAACCCAGAGTCAGGTTGAAGCTGTTTCCCCTATAATCTGTCTATCAAACTGACAGATTTGATAGACAGATTATAGGTGAAATACTGGCTAACCTGCCTGACTGTCACATTTATCAGATGACCAAGTGGAGGACATCACAAAACTCACATCAGACTTCCAATGTCAATTTGGGGAGGTTCCTACCAAGACTAATGTGGTGTTTCATGACATTGTTCTTGCCAATCCTGCACCTATAAAGCAGAGAGCATACCGTGTCAATCCCACAAAAAGAGAGGTCATGAAAAAGGAAGTGGAGCACCTTGTTAAAAATGGACTTGCCGTTCAGAGTTACAGCCCATGGAGTTCTCCATGTCTATTAGACATGAAGGCTGATGGAAGTCCAAGGTTCTGCACAGACTTTTGTAAGGTGAATGCTGTAACAGTCCTTGATGCACACTCGTTGCCCCTCATTGAAGACTGTACCAGCTGGACCAGCAAAATTTGTTACTAAACTTAACATGCTGACCCTAACCCTAACCCTAACCCTAGAGTATTGGCAAGTACCTCTAACAAAACAGGTCCTCTGACATCTCAGCTTTTATTACCCAGACTGTTTTCTCCAGTACACTGTGAGGCCTTTCGGGTTATGTAACGCTCCAGCTATATTTCAAAGGCTTGTAAATAAAGTACTGAGAGATGTGCCAAACTGCCTAAGGTGTTGGACAGACCTGACACAAGCGTGGACTTTGGAACCAATGCATGACATCCTGCTTGTGTGGTTACGCGGGCCCAGTCAAAGAAATACTGGATGGCATTATATCTAGATGACATTGTGGTATACTCAAATGACTGGTCTAACCATCTTGCAGCTTTGTTTGAGGTCTTCAAATGTCTTTCAGCTGCCTCACTGACACTCAATCTTTCAAAGTGTGAGTTTGGTAAAGGTACCATTCTCTATCTTGACCAACAGGGTGGTGGAGGAAAAGTGTCTCCCGTGGATGCGAAAGTCAAAGTCATTTCTGATTTTCCAGTTCCTTCAAGCCGTAGGGAACTCCATCGATTCCTGGGGATGGCAAAATTCTACCATCGCTTTTGCAAAAAGGTTTCTACGGTAGCTGCTCCTTTGACAACTTTGACCAGCCCTTCTAAACCTTTTACTTGGTCTGATGAATGTCAGCCATGCTTTTGAACATCTAAAAGGATTGGTCTCGTGTTCTCCTGTTCTTTCTGCCCCAAATTTCAGTCTGCCATTTAAGCTGTTGGGGTAGGAGCTGTCCTTCTGCAGGATGATAAAGATGGCATAGAGCATCATGTGAGCTACTTCTCAAGGAAGTTTAATCTTCCATCAAAATAGATATTCTACCATTGAGAAGGAAGTGCTTGCATTACTCTTAGCATTACAGCATTTTGAAGCTTACTTTGGCTTGAGTGTGGAACCCATCACTGTCTTCATAGCCCACTTGTCTTTCTTTCCAGAATGTACAATCAAAGACTTATGCAGTGGGCTTTGATCATTCAGGAGTACAACCTCAAGATCTGCCATAAAAAGGGGTCAAGAAAATATAGTAAATAAGAAGTAAAAACTTTTGATGCTTTCATTTTCATATTCACTAAAAACAAGAACACAGTCTTCCCCAGTAGCAGAAGCTGTGTATTTGGAACCTTTACAATGACATTCCATTCTGTTTACCAGCTTCACATGTGATTTGAGTTCACTGACCATTATACACATGCAAAAGAGAGATTGATGCAGTTTACACTTAGCACTCACAACACCAAAACCCAAGAGTTACATTACACCCATAGTTACTATGCAGCTAAAAGTATTAAATAATGCTCCAAATTACTGAAGTCAGCTCCAAGAGCAATGTACAATCTGTATCATGATGGAGGCCAAACCATTGCCACAAGATGGCGCTGCTACTCTCATTACACTGTAAAAATAAATTAGTTGAAGCACTTAATTGAATTGCTTTGATTGGTAACAAGTAAGTCAATTAAGTTCATCCAACTCAACTTATTATGTTTTGTTAACTGAATTTATAAAGCTTGTTTAAAACAACAGTTTTAAATCGGTCTTACTAAAATCACCTAGTTTACTTCAGATAAAGAAAAAACTGATAAATTATCTTTTTTTCCCAGGGTTTTTAGACTCTTAGACTCAGGCAGCCTTTATTTAACTATTGTAAGACAGGACAGTGAGAAATGAAAGAGAGGGAAGACATGCAGCAAAGGTCATCAGGCTTTAATCAAACTTACGATGGCCGTGTCAAGGACTGAGGTCTCCTTATGTTTGTTGTGCTCTGTCCCTGCACCACCACAGAACCTGGTTGGTACAGGATCTGTCCCTGGTGAAACTTGCATCATCATGTCAGATGGAGGATACCAACACAGCAATCATCAATCAAGCAGAACACTAGCTTGTTGCAGCACATCCTTTCTTTGTTAGTGATGGATGATTGAGAAATGCAGGAGCATTTACTACTTAGTTCAAACAAAGTGTGATAAGTTTGATAAGTGTGATAAGTTTGATAAGTTTATCACGGTGTATTGTAATACATTCAAAATTCACAGAGAAAAACACTGCTAACAACTGCCCCAGTGTGCAGCCTTCTTTCCACCTCAATGTCCCCACAACACATTGTGAACAACAATTTTGCTCAACGCTGTTCTTTCTTCAGACAGATTAAGGTTAAAAATTTAGGTTTCTTTTTTTTTTCTTCTGACTGAGAATAATACACTTTGAGATATATATATATATATATATATACACAGTCCAGTCACATTAATGTGACCATCTGTCAAAAGCCAGAATAACCACCTTTCGCAGAGCGAACTGCTACGAGACGTGCAGGAAGAGAGTCACTTAGGTCCCTGAAGGTCTTCTCTGGGATGTTGAGCCATGCCGACTCTAATGCCGTGGCCAGCTGCGCTAGATTACGCGGTTGAGGATCCATGGCGCGAACAACTCGATCGAGATGGTCCCACAGATGCTCGATTGGGTTTAAGTCAGGTGAGTTTGCTGGCCAGGGGAGGACGGTAAACTCATCCTGGTGCTCTTCGAACCACGCACGTACACTGGCAGCTGTATGGCACCTCGCATTGTCCTGCTGGAAGATGCCATCATCCTGAGGAAAAACAATGCGCATGTAGGGGTGGACATGGTCCGCAAGGACAGATGCGTACTTGTATTGATCCATCGTGCCTTCCACAATAATCAGTGAACCCAGAGAATGCCAGGAAAACATTCCCCATACCATAATGCTCCCGCCTCCAGCTTGGACCGTTCCTGCAATGGTTGCAGGGTGGTTCCTTTCAGAGGTTTCACGCCTTATACGCCAACGTCCATCTGTCCGATGGAGCATAAAACGCGATTCATCTGAAAACGCTACCTGTCGCCACTCAGTGGACGTCCAGCTGCTGTACTGGCGTGCAAATTCTAGCCTTCGTCGTCGATGAACACCAGTCAGCATAGGTGCACGAACCAGGCGTCCGCTTCGGAGGCCCAGACGCAGCAATGTTCGCTGAATAGTGGTTTGGGAGACACTTGTGGTAGCCCCTTGGTTCATTTTAGTGGTCAGTTGCTCAACGGTAGCCCGTCTATCTGCCCGAACGCATCTCCGCAACCGTCGTTCGCCTCTGTCATCTATGGCCCGTGGTGCACCACATTTGCCACGTCGTTGATTTTGGACAGTCCCATTTTGCCATGCACGGTACACTTTTACCACGGCGGCACGCGAACAGTTCACAAACTCAGCCGTTTCGGAAATGCTTCCACCCTTGGCCCGAAAGCCAATGATCATGCCCTTTTGGACGTCGGATAAATCGCTTCGTTTCTGCATTACGCCAACGATTGAAATGTTTTCCGAAGCCCACACACACCCTTTATATACGCTCAACTGCACTGTGCTGCCACCTGCCTTCTGTGATTGGTTATTTAACTCTGAAGTGGAAAGTACGTGGTGGTCACATTAATGTGACTGGACTGGTATATATATATATATGGGATATATATATGGGATATATATACATATATATATATATATACACAGTGGACTGGACTGGTATATATATATATATGGGATATATATATGGGATATATATACATATATATATATATACTGTATATATATATATATATATATATATATATATATCCCATAGAAATAAAGTCTGATATAATAATGGGAACTTTGTGTTCTCAGGCTTGTTCTCATGGGACAGCTTATGAAGTTGGACTTTTCAGACTTCTCTGATGTCTTTGAAAGGCCAAAGGCAGAATCTGGGACCACTGCAGCATACAGCAGTGCAGCAGGAGTCTGTAAGCACACATTGGTTCCATGCCATAGGTAGGTCTTCCAGAAATAGGTTGCCAGAGCAGCAGTAGCCCACATCAGCAATGATGAATGAGATGCTGCACAGAGCCCATTATTCAAACTCTCTGAAAGTAATGCTCTTCTTCTCTTACAAACACACACGTATGTGTGTTTGTAAGATACACACATGCTCACCTGCACAACGCATGGAATATGGGTTGCTGCTATAACTGTTAAGGGGTCACAGCAGTGGGGAAAAACTTTATCCTACTTTTTTGTGTTTTTCAAAAGCAGGACATGAAAATTTGTACATCTTTTAGTGGAACAAACTCCTGGAGACCATTTCATTTTATCTAAACTGGTTTTCAGTATTTTTTCTGTCTTACTGGTTTTATACGAATGAAATAAGATTGTGGCACTCGGACCCCAGCAGCCTTGCCTTGCAGTGATAAGGTCTTGGCTTCGAGTCCTAGTTTGGGAGTTTGGATGTTCTCACTGAGCACAGTGGCTCAAAAAGTGGGTATGCAGCGTATGCAACGCATAGGGGCGACGCACCGATGATGTTTTTCCATACACTTCAGCGCCTTTCGCTCCTTCATCCTGCGCACACAGTGAGGTAAATGTAGCGAGTTTTACACATCATGTATCATCACCGGGGGGGGGGGGGGGGGTCCACCTGAATAATGTGTAGTTGCGCCACTGACTGAGCATGTGTGAGTTCTCTCCAGGTCAGACTAGTGACCCTGCCTCTCACCCGATGACCTCTGCAGAGTCCAGCATCCCTCCTAACCACACTAGGGACAGGCATGTATGAGCTTACTTTCTCTTAAAAAAGCTGACAAAGAAGTCCTTGCATGAGGTCAGGTCAGGAGGGCAGGTCTTTCTGGATGGAGACTGCATGTTCTCCTCAGCATATGTGGGTTCTCTCTGGGTGCTGTGGCGCCTGCCATAGGTCAGAAACATGACAGTGCGGGTTGTTGGTGTCTCTAAATGACCCTGCACTAATCAGTGGCTCTAGATAATGGCTGGATGGATATATTCCATAACTTCTAATATATCTGTTTAATAGATCACAAATTGTGAATGTTTATCCTATTTAGGGTTCCCACAAGTCCTCATCAGTCAGAGCCTGCACTCTGTCCTCTACACTCTTCTCATTAGATTTTTCTTCTTCCTCTCTAGATTTGTTCTCAAGTTTTCTATCCTCCTATTGCTCGTTCATCTACTGTGCACTTGAACATCCGTTTACATAAGAGCACTGCAGTGAGAAGCAGAGCAAGTGCTGTTCTGTTCTGCCATCTTACTTTCCTTTTTTCCTCACATCTCTCTTTCTCTCCTTGATCCACAACAAGCAGTGCACATGTAATCTGAATGTCATCATTAAGCAGAGCAAGTTGATATTTCTCTGGATTCCTATCAAATGTCTTCCTTCAACTTGTCTTGTTTCACATTAGTTAGGAAAGGTTCATGTTCACCAAAGCCTGAGGAATATTAACATTACAAACCAGCAGCATGGGAATGATGGGACCAACATGTATTCAGATTAACATCATCAAGACAGATTAACGGTCCTGATGGCAGGATGCCAGCGAATCCTTTATGGCAACAGAAGATGGATTCAATGTGGTATTATAAACGGATACAGGAAACCCTGATCACAGTGTTTTCATGCAAGATAGTTCAGAAGACTCGGTTCTATTGGGATCAAAATTGCTCCAATTCCAGCTGCTGTGGTTCTTTTCCACTCTGCCCTGTCAAACTAACAAAACTTCTTTACCTCCATCATCTATGGGGGCGCTGAACACGACAAAAACCTCTGAAGAAGACACTTTTTAAAACATGAACAGTGGTGTGGTGTGAGGTTTTAGTGGTTAAAAAATACTGGTCCTGCTTGCACTAGAGTTGTGCATTTGTTTTAGTTGTATTTACCCAGAATTCCCTGGGCTGCAGTCCACTTCCTGGTTTTGGAATGGACCGCAGCCAAGCCGGTCTGCTTGGCTTTTACATATGCATTCAAACTGCACCGGATTCACTTCAACCAAACTAAGACCTGGGTCTCTAGGCAGAGCAGAGTTCATTTTGTGGTCCCATCAAAGTTCTATTGCCCATTTGCACTTTCCCTAACAAACCGGACATTCTGAACAAAAGAACTACAGTTGGATTAAAGTGGACTTAACAGGGCTGGTGTGGCTGCAGCCTGAAACTGCAGCAGAGTCATTGTCCATGCAGTTCACCTGTTAAATACTGAACCACCTCAAAAATTACAACAGAACCAAAATCACTTATTCTTCACAAATAATTACATTACACTTTCAGTGAAATGTCCTGCTTTCTGATATGAGGTCTTACAGTAATCAGCTACACTACACACTCACCAAGCAATTAGAAACAATATGAACCTTCTTCAACTGAGAAAATGATTGAATTACACATACTGCACAAATTACAGGGCTAAACCTTTATTCCAACACCTGTTACATTTCTGAAGTAAATTGTCAGTTTCTGGTAAAGATGTTTCCTAGAATACTGTATTCAATAAGCGGGTAAAAGCACAAGCCTTCACCTCAAAAGGTCACCATGTTTCAGTTGAAAGCATTCAGTCCCACAGAAACACACACAGACGCATCCTATCATACTTCTTGCTTCTTCTGAGCCATTTGTCTTTATTTCTCATGTCAAACTGACCTCACTAATATGCTTACCTTATTCTGTTTTATTTGATCAAAAAAATCACAAACATATCAAAACTACCAACTAAAATTATTTTATCTCTACAAAAATACAATTCCTTCAATTCTTCATAAAATATTATACACTTATACTGTTAAGTGAGTCATCCTCTCATTTGCTCGAAAGCAAACTTGTGCATCCATTAATTAAAATTGGCTATATATAAATGGTTTTCAAGAAAGAGTGACCCATTTACCATCTTTGTTTTTAAGAAACTAAATGGTTTATCTACAATAAAAAGATTAAACATGCCTGTTAGAATTATTATGTTTGTTATCATTCTTACATTTGTAATTTTATGTTACTAGTTGTTTTTCTATTTAGAGGTTTAGTGTTCAAATGTGTTGAAACTGTGGAGACACAATTAAATCTTCCTTAATCAAACATGTTTTCACAGATGTGACTTAGATCTTCCTGGGATAGTCCTGAGCTGTAAACCTGTTAATTTAGTTTCTGTCTCCCTTCTTTGTTTCTGAATTCACATCCAACTGTGAAGATAGGATGTGGGTTCAATCCCCTCCATTCCTTTTCACACCTTTCTTGCTAATAAAAGAGACAAACAAACTGAAGGTTTTCAGAACACATGGTGAGCAGCTTGGAGAAGCATTTCACTGTCTCCTTCTGCAGAAGTTTGGTTGAAAACACATACGTTGTCTGTGGTTCTTCTTTTATGTAGGTTTGAGAAAATAGAGATCAATGCCTTTCTTTTAACAAGAGCATTGTCTCAATTTTCTCCAAAATCATATTAGTTTGTTTGCTACATTAAAAATACCCTTTGTTGAGCAGATAAAACAGAAAATATCACATTCATTAAAAAATAACTTTAATTTTTGTAGCTAGTATCTTCAACCAGGCAATTTTTGGCATATGGGACAGGAAGTTTGGACACGACTGTCAGAGTTTGAAAACCTTAGTTCCTGTTTAATTTTAGTAGTCTGTTTTTTAGTAACATGCGTTTTATTTACTTTCCAATTTCCTCAGTGTTGTCTTTTGATCTTGTTGGGCCCTAGCAGCAAAGCAAAGTGCTGCAGAGATTTATTAATTCATCTCCTAAATTGAATACAGAGGTGGCCATTTTGGATCAAACTTCAACAAAGTCCTCTGCTTCATTTACAGCCATTAGGCAGCTAATAATAAACTGACATCGACGATGCAATAAAAGATTTCTACAAAGCTGGAAGGTCTGTTTTTGCTTTTCATGAATTAGAGCATGTGACGACTCATTGTATTGTAAAGAGTTTTCACCTCATAAGATCCTCGACAGCTGACAGCAGTAAGCTAAATATACATTCTCAGGCTGCTTTTAAACCATGAACAGCAAAGAAAATGTCTGTTTTCATCTAGAAAACAGCTAAATAGTGAGAAACAACAGAGGAGCAGAACTTGACCACACAAGCTGCCCGAGCGTCGAACTGCTGCACCTGAAATCCATCACATGTGACAAACAAAAGTCATCAGTAATTCAAGACACTGTTTGCTTTGCTACCTCTGATTCAAAGTAAATATTAGGACTATCATAACATTTCAAACTTCACACCGATAACACACTTATGTAAAAATAATTATGTACATTTTGCTGTGACTTCCAACTCTGGTGCTTCTAAATAAAAGATTTAAGCTGAAGTCACTGTTTTCTGTCATGTTGACTATGCCAGGCATGCTGGCACAGTCAGGAAATGGAACATCAGGCTTCATCACAGCCTGAAGAGTAATTGTTATTCCTTGTATGGTTCTTAAGTGAATGTCAATAATGTGAAATTCCCAGTGATCAGCAGCATAATTACTCTCTCGGTTATTTTTTAGGAGATCATATTATTTAATTTTGCTGATGTAAAAGGATCAACTAGGCACCTGGAAATTAAATTTAATTTTTCAACAAGTGCCACCATCCGGCCAGATTAATATCAGCTGAATTAAACGGACATTATCTGTTAAAAAAAATTGCACTCCTCTGCCTTCCCCCAGTGTTAACAAGAAACAACCAATCAGAGCCAGGAGGAGGGTCTTAGCACCATCAGTCACCCTCTGCTACACTGCTGTTAGCATAGCATATCAGCCTGATGACTGAAAAAAAAACATATATTTTTAAAAAGTAATATACTGCAGCTTTAATTGTCAGAGCTTGGAATGCAATTAAAAAGTAGTATCTCATTTAACAGAGAATTACAATGAGATGCAAAACTAAATAAAATGAGAAAACTGGAAAACATGCAATTAGTTTTATAACCAAAACCAAACTATTTTCTCTTTTAAATAAGAAAGGTGGAAACAGTAAAACGGCAACAAACACAATGTCTAACTAGCTTTAGGTGGGACTTCCTGTCGAAAGTCTCGATCAAAACCTCATTGCTGCAAACCATGCGGCTGCTGTCAGAGACGACTTTTAAAAACAACACATCTGTTTATAAAAAGATCTATTGACAGAAAAATCAGTCTAGCTGCAGTTCCTACATCCAGAATCCATCTCTAAAATGACACTAGTAAATGGACAATTATGTCAAAATCATAATGACGTAAAAATAGAAGAAGAGAAAAGTCAAACAGTGAACTACACGGCTCTTTGTAGGCTAATCAGTCCATGCAGGTCTATTTATGCTACCATTGGTAACATAGTCCAAGAGCTGATAAGTTAGACATCTAAACTTCTAAATATCCTTCACACAGCAAAGACCATATTAATATGGTCTTTGCTGTGTGTCTGTCTGTAATGCTGTATTCCAAGAATTTTATAAGGTTTTTCATTTAATTTAGCTTCATTTCACTAATATTGTATCCAGGCACTTTACAAAAAAGGTTAATTCAATCCAGTCGTATAGACAAATACAAATTTCATAGATTCCTTCCAAATTGTTCCTAGTAGTCAAACAATTGGTTACATTTTTATATTTTTTAAGGAAACCCAGCAGAATGCATGACATCATTGTAGGAGTTAATGCTAAAGTCAGTCTACCTTCTCATCTAGATAGACTCGTCCAACCATATATACAGATTAAACCTACAACCTTCCGATTGCAGGGCAACAACTCAAGCCAGTCGCCATGCATGGCCTAAGCCAGTGTTTCCCCCCCCCCAGTGTTTCTCCACCCCAGTGTTCCCCCAACACTGGGTACACCCCAGTGTACCCAGTGTTGGGGTAGCTCTGTCACATCCAAGTTTTTAAAATGGATGTGACAGAGCTACCCCAACATACGATTCTAACCTCACAGAACACACTGATTATTCCTTCTGACATTTGATCAGTCACAGCCGTATTAATATGTATGGAACAAATCTAAGAATGAAAGCTTATTTTTGGCCCTTTGTGTTTAAAGCAGTCTTTGAAGACCAGCAGCAGAGTTTTGATCATTTACTGGACTCAGTAAACTAGAGGATTAGGGGCAGAGTGTCCTTTTATCTGACCCGAGGTGGTTCTCCATTGGAATTCTTTGAGCAGTCTGCCAAAACAGACATTTCCCTGCAACACAGATAAATAAATAAAGATGACCACACTCCTGCTGCCATGCTGTTTGCTTTGTGCTGAGCCATCAGCAGTCACCAGTAACCGTGTATTGATCTACATTCAAAGTGCACTTAGCAGGAGTGCTGGAGAATTAGGAGAGCAAAGCAGAGGAAGATGAAAGACAGCAGAGGAAAAGGAGGAGGACAGTGAGGGGCAAACAAAAAGCATGACTGTAAATTAACAGTTGTTAAAAACTATGCGTATAATATGCTAATTTGATATGTTTCTAACTGACCACTCCAAGTACAGAGAAAATAAGGTAAACATGATGGTCAGATGGAAACAGCTGTGTAAAGATTAAAAGGCTTAAATGAAAAAGACTTCTGTTTAAGGCAATTATAAAAAAAGATTAGTTAAAGTCTAACTCTGTTAATGAGTGTGATCATTGAAACCTCACCTATCACTACGATCAAGTGACAGGATTTAGTTTATCATCTAATGTAATGACATGAAGATGCATGTTATGTGATGCATGTCTGTATGAACATCCCTGCATGTTCATACAGGTCATATTCAATGTTTTAAATCTCAGGTTTTACTACAGATTTTGCCTTTTATTTATTATTATTAGCTTTCTTTAATCTCATACTTATTTCATTATGTAACCTAACTGAACAACACATTAGTTTATTGTTTGTTCTATCAACTCTGAATAGGAGGTGTTACTGTTAGAGGTGCATAAATGAATGAGTTCATGTCCAGCCAAACTAACCTTCAGCTTTTTTTCTGATGTATTTCCATCGAATGAATGCTTGCTGCTCCTTTAGGCTCAGTCTTAAACTTTGATAAGCAACTTCAGTAGAAGACAATGTAATCAATGTAATACTGAGTACTTTGAGTGCAAGAGGGCAAAAGCACCAGCAAGACCAAAATGCTCAACAAATTTTGCTTGGTCATTTTTTAAAAAATCTGTATTTGTCATGGAACATCCTGGAAATCTTCTACCTGTGGTAGGATATATCAACCAATTAAAACACACACACACACACACACACACACACACACACACACACACACACACACACACACACACACACACACACACACACACACACTCAGTGTTGTATAAAGTACTGAAATCTCATAGTCAAGTAAAAGTTTAGGTTCCTCTCCAAAATATGACTTTGGTAAAAGTCCAAGTCACTGACTGAAATGTTACTTGAGTAAAAATTAAAAATTCAGTCTTAAAGTATCTGAATTTTCTTGTACTTAAGTATGGAAAGTACTGTAAAAATTTATGTACTCAAGTAATGTAATGAAAAGTATAAGTAAAAATTAAAACAAGGCAAATGCAGTTTGAATGACATTTTTTATATTTGTTAAACTTGTCAAATACAGTTAAACTAATGTACAAAACCAAGTGCAGGCAAAATTAAACCTGCTAGTAGATAAACCTGCAGGCATCATTTGGTTAACAAAATTAGGTGCTTTACCTACAAGGTAACTTAACCTGCTTTACAACTGAACCAGCTTCTTAGTTTCCCCTCCAGGACAGAAAATACAAAGTTTTTATAAGCCTCAAGTTTTCCCTTCAAGTGGTCAGTGCTGAAAATGAGAAAAATAGAACAGAAAATGTGGCCAACATGAAGCAATAAAGCCGTTACGATTAATTACTCTACTTCACAAACTATTGGTGCGACAACTGGTCATTATGTGGCATTAGGGACATGTGGCTGCTGCTCATCGTGAGACTTGATTTGTGTTTAATGGGAGAAGAGAAACAGGTGTTTCCTATTGGTGGTGATGAACAAACCCAGGCAAGTACCGACTTTGTAGCAGCCAATCAGTAGGTGGGTCAAAACTCCAGCGTTTCTCTTTTTCGCTTTTTTGTAACTAGTAACTAAACCACACATTGAAAATGTATCGGAGTAAAAGTATGTAAATTAAGTTCAGAAATATAGTGAAGTAAAAGTGAAAGTTATCAAAAATTTTCATACTCGAGGAAAGTATGAAGTACTCCAAAATATACTTAAGTAAAGTAGTGAAGTATTTTTACTTCGTTACTATACAACACTGCACATGCTAACTGCTTCATGCACTGCTAATTGCCCAAGGCTCTAATTAAAATATTAAAGACATTTTGAAAATTTCAACTCCCCAATCATTTCAGGTTTATTTCAACATAACAGCGACATTCTGTTCTACTGTACAGCTGTGTCTACCACTGTTAGCGCTTCCCTTGTTGTGCATAATAAACAACCACTGAATACAAAAAGACTCACAGAGTGTAGTTATAGAACAGCAAATGAATGATTAGGAACCTAACACATCAGTAACAAAATATAAACATTAAGATTGACAGAGGTGGAGTTTATGATTACATAAAACAGGAAATGTTTAGTCTGATTTATTGAACATCAATCAAAGCTATTCAGGTTTGCTTTCCCTGGTAAAAAATGAAGTATACTTTAGTATACTTCAAACATACTTAAATTTGTGAAAGTACACTTTAAGTATGCTAATTATTAAGTGTACTACCTATAAGTATATTTGAAGTATACTAAAAATACACTTGTACCAATTTCAAAATGAGTACTTTAAAAACACTTAAACATAATTGTACCAAAATACACATTTAATATATTAAATAAAAGTATACTTTAAGTGAACAAAATCTGAATGAATATGTATGAACTATAAGTGCCTTAATAATCTTTTACTATTTATTAAAATTGCATACAATAAAAATAGGATAATCATGATGTAATTTTTAAGAAAGTATCCAATCAATTGTCAGTTGTGTGATGTAACAACCTTATAATCAACAGCATTAGCTCCAGTTCACACTCCAGACCAGATGGTGGCGGTATTGCACATTTTCATTTATTTAAAAGCCTTGACAATAGTTAGTAATTTAGTTAAATTCAAGCTGGTGACGTCCTAATCCGAGTTAGACGACAACACAACTGGACAACAACCGATGGAAATGAAATGTGTGTCACAAAAGGAGCCCGAGGGACGAAGGCTGCTAAGTGTTGCTAGCTGGTGGTAAGTTTGCTTATTAATTATCTTCATTTAATTATAAACAGTGCAGTAAAGATATATAACTTGTTGGTTTCTTAAATAATTATTTTATCAATTTTATTGTGACTTGTATGATTATTATTATAGTAATATTCAGCTTCATGTTATAACTGCATGGAGGCTGTTTGTTGTGACTTATACTTTAATTCATAAACTTAACCTGGTTTTAATTAAGCTCCATAAGATAAAGAGACTTTGATATTGTGATGTTGTTGTTTGTTCATCAATGTTTTTATCTTCAACATATGTTTTCAGTCT
This sequence comes from Poecilia picta, assembly GCA_033032245.1. Classification (NCBI taxonomy): domain Eukaryota; kingdom Metazoa; phylum Chordata; class Actinopteri; order Cyprinodontiformes; family Poeciliidae; genus Poecilia; species Poecilia picta. The sequence goes on from CM065371.1 coordinate 4,199,497, forward strand.
AACTGAGCAAATGAAGATGAAAGATGAAGCCAGAGAAATCAGGTGTTAGGAAACCTAAAGACTTTCTGTCTCAGAAGAAGCTCTGACTCCACCAGATCAACAACCAGCTCTGAGGATGAACCTCCACATCGTCTTCATGATGTAAGTTTGTTTTTTCAGTGAGGAGCTAAAGCTACATTTTCAACAACAAAAACTGCTGTTACCAACACTAAGTGCTTAATAAACATGATTTGATTTAAAGGTAACTGGAAAGAATTTTTCTCTTCTTGTTAATCTAACATTTATCTTTCTTTTTCTTATTTGTTGTTGACTTTCAGGACCCTGTAAGTGTCCAGGGTGAACCTGCCTCTCATCTGATGGCTGCTGGAGATGGGCACCACCAGCCCCCCTCACCACCTGCAAGGATCAGTGTGTTCAGATCATGGATGGAAAGATTTTAAGGTAGTTTGTCTCCTTAAGTCCACACTTAAAACAGCTTCATAGTTAATGTCAAATCAACTGACTCTATGACATTGCTGACTATTTTTATCTACTTCCAACATAAACAGGCAAAGACACCCAGAAATGTTTTTCCACTCCAGGCATCTGGTCCCAATGATCATCAGTTCTCATGATGTCACATACATGGCGAGTCCACGTCTATTTTTTATTTGCCATTTTTCTGTTCTCTAAATACAAATGCTTTCTCTGTTTAATTGCTCTATTGTTCTTTTTTGTAGGTGTGGTGATCCCGGGTGCTCGGGTGGTTTTCCTGCTGCTTCTCGCTCCTTCCACCAGGGGCCGCCTGGTGGATGCTCGCTGGTGGGCGTGACAGGGACACTGTGATCCTCACACCTGCCGGAGATTGTTTCATCTCCGAGGAGGCTTAAGAGCAGAGTCAGCCAACAATCAATGCCAGATTGTTAACCAGTAATGACAACCTCCACGAGTCACCCTGGGTCAACCCCCGAGGCTTAGAGCTCCTGGCTGTACCTGACCCTCCTACCCCTCGCCGGTTACCCACCTGGATTCTGCCCTGTCAGTTGTCCGCCCTCCGACGCCATCCGCTGGTTCCCACCTACACCGGCTGGTCCTGCAGCAGATCCCCACACCCGAAACGACCCCAGGAGATCCCAGTATCCACCCCCACTTACCTGCCGCCCGACTGTTCCTGTTGCCGAGTCCCAAACACCTGCTGAAGCTGTATGGTTTTGTTGTTTTCTATTAAACATCTTATACTGATTCTTGGTTCTTTGTTTCTGCATGTGGGTCAAGAAGTTACCTTCCACCATGACAGAACAATCTGGCCAAGACACTGACTCAGCAGAAACCCTAAGGAGAACCATTCGGGAGCAGCACACCATTATGCAGAGGCATGACTCAGCTCTTAAGGAGCTATCCAACCGCCAAGCCGAGACGAATAGTCGGCTTGATGAACTAATCACTTTTTTACAAGCATCTTCTCGACAGGCCACCGCGGCAGCTGCAGCTTCAGCCCCGGAACCAGCTGCAATCCCGCCTTCGGATCCTCTCACTCCCTCCAGTTCCGTGAGTAACACCCAGCCCATGTTTTCCGGGATACAAAACTCAGCCCGGAGAGATTTGCTGGAGAAACAGGTAGATGAAGAGGTTTCCTGATGCAGTGCGCGATTCTGTTCAATCACTCGCCCCAAAGTTTCCCACATGACAACGATAAGATTTAATTTATCATTTCACAATTATCTGGACAGGCACTGTGTTGGGCCGAGTCCCGTTTCCCTTCTTGCTTGGATTATGGTTGCACTTTTGAGGAGTTTCTAAAAGAGTTTAAGATGTTTTTTTCACATGACGCTGACAAGGCTACGGATTCCTGAGAACTATGGTGACTCAAGCAGGGACAGCGAACTGTTTTGGAGTTCGCCATCGATTTCAGAATAAAAGCCGTAGCTTCCGGTTGGAATCAGGCTGCACTAAAGAGCGCTTACTTCCACGCTTTAAATGAACAGATTAAGGATGAACTAGCTACACTTGATGAGCCAGCGACGTTGGATGACTTTATAAATTTAACCATCCGGCTGGACAATCGCATTCATGCCAGACGGAGAGAGAGAAGCAGGACAGATCCAGCTGTTAGACTCTTTACTGCCACTCGCACATAAAACCTATAAAACCTGCCCTGGAGGAGTGGCAGCACTGGCTGGAGGGTGCAGAACGTCCCATATTGGTTTGGACGGATCATAAAAACCTTTCCTATTTACGGTCAGCCAGACTTTTTCACCGGTTTAACCCCTTTCCAAAGGGATGACCACCATCTTATCAGTTTATTGACCGTTTCTCTAAATCCTGCTACCTTATTCCGCTCCCTATACACCCTACCTTCCATGTGTCAAAGATCAAACCAGTCCAGACCAGTCCCCTAGCCGGTTACCCACCTCGATTCTGCCCTGGTAATCTGAGGTCCAAAGCTGTCCGCCCTCCACCTACACCGGCTGGTCCCGCAGCAGATCCCCAAACCCGAAACGACCCAGACCCAGTATCCACCCCACTTACCTGCCGCCCGACTGTTCCTGTTGCCGAGTCCCAAACACCTGCTGAAGCTGTATGGTTTTGTTGTTTTTCTATTAAACATCTTTTACTTATTCTTGGTTCTTTGTTTCTGCATGTGGGTCAGGAAGTTACCTTCCACCATGACAGTAGGTTCCTGTAAGGTGCAGTGAACAGGAATGTTCTGTCGTTGATCCTCACTTTCATGTTTTATTGTCACACTTAAATTTTCATGTTCATGTGTTCACTTTTGATGTGTAAACTGATAATTCATGTAAAGCTCATAAAGTTGTGAGTAAAATTGGACAATTTTAAAATGTCTGTAATAAAAAATATTTGAATTACCTTGGGCATCTTGTGTAATTAATCTTTCCATATAATTTAAGCCTAAAACAATGTAAGTACTGTAGTGTAGTTATGCATGTCTTTTACAAAGTAGGTACGTAGAAATAAAGACTAATTAAAAGTAATTAAAATTGTAGTTATCAATAGCAGGAAATCAAAAATAAAAATTAAGTGTAATTTAAATACATTATTATATAATAGTATATTTAAAATATATTTGAAGTATATTTAATATTTATTATAATTTTGAGACATAATTATATAATTAACACTCAAAATATATCAAAATATAATAATAAAGCTCTGAAATATTAAATTTAAAAAGTATACTTTAAGTACACTAAGTATACTTGAAGTTGTTCCAAAAACGTACGTATAGTATACTAATATATACTATTAGTTGTAATTTTAAACAATTTAAATACTACTAAAGTATACTAAGTACAAAATTAGTTGTTTCAAAATAGTACAGTTGAAGTAGATCGATAAAAGTATGTTAAAATTTAGTATACTTTATTTTACCAGGGTTGTCTTCTTCAAAAATATTTTTACTGGCAACAAGACTTAAAAATGTCATTCATTTATCATGCATGTATGATAAATGAATGTAGACTTGTTCTGACAGGAAGAAGCTCATAATAATAACTTTTATATCTAATTGTTTCTATGATTCCAAATTCCAAAAAACCGTTGGTGACAATAAGGTGATTACAACATGTGTGTGTTTTGCTCCGGAGAGGATAACTACACATTTTGATGACCTCTGTCAGAGTCTGAACTCCAAGTTTTACTTTCTATGTTATCTCTGAGACAGGCTATGCCAAACCCTGCTAATCTTTTTCAGGCTTGTCTCTTACTGGCATCAGTAAGAGACATCACAACCAAAAACATCTGCATTGTGTTGACTTTACTGGCCAACACAGATTTCCTGTTTTCATGCCATGAGAAATGATAGCTTGCTAGAGGCGTGGACTAACGTTTGTCTGTGACAGATGTAATGCATCAGTTCAACGCTATGAAGCTTACTAGAATTTTCCTGTGCTGAAAACAAATGTCCTCCAGTGCAAAGAGAGAGGAGGCAATCCAAACTCTGCAGCTGTTAATGTTAACTCAGTATTTTGGAAGTCTGACCAACATGAACTGAAGGTTTCTCTCACTTCCTCCGCTGCCATTGCTAAAACTACAGGCAGAGTAGTTCTAAAACAAAGCAGAAAATCAACATCATTGTTTACGACTTCTTCTTCTGTTTGATGATTGACCCAGTCAAAAAAAGAGAATTGACCAGAGAAATCCACTTCAATGGGAGAAGTCCCAAATGGAACAGTGAAAGGAGATGAGAGTCGACCAGAATTACATAGAAAGGCAATGACCAAGTACTTGTTTTTTTATGGAAAGCTAAATGTGTGTAACTTTACACACAGAGCCCCATAGAGATTCAGTGCATTGCTTATTATTTACTGAGTCAATGTTTAATAACAGAAAGACATTATTCCCTCTCATAACTCTGACAGCATCTCAGTCTTTGTTCATACTCTACCAATATTCTCCTTATTATCTTGTCAGCTTTCCTGTTGCTTTCACTTTGAGGTGCTTTAGATTCTCATACTGAAGAACTTATTTCTTGTGGAGGACTAATAAACACAATGACCTGAATTTCATCACGTCAACGTTTTTTTAATCTTGCTGTCTCCTGACTTTCCCTGCAGCTTCTGTTTAGCTGCTCACTCAGAGTCAATTCAGCTTCCAACTTACATCAAATCCAAGGCAAAAACAACAGCTGGAGAAACATTTAACTGCTGCCATTGATCTCATATGTAGGAACTCAGGAATCAGATCAGCTAACAGGCTTTGCCAGAAGATCTGCACTCACACTGCAGCCATGGCACAGAGGTTACCCCATGCTGAGGAGGCAACTCATGGCCTGCTGAGAACCAGTCTGCATAGTAACCAAGAATCCCACCTTTATTGCAGAAGCTCTGTCATCAACTTACACTTAATGCCCTGTAATGAGGATATGCAGCAGCAGCAGCTAGAAGAAGAAGATGGAACAAGGAGGTGCAGTAACTGTACGGAAAAAAATACATGTATGTTCAGATAACATGCATTATAAGAGACAGTGAAGAAACCAAAAAGTAAAGCTAAACTACTAAAACTACCAAAATGATAGAATGAGGCAAAACAACTTATTTATGTTGCACTAAGGCAACGCAACATGCTTTACGAGACATCAAAGGGAAAACAGAAAGGAAATTAACATACACACGAAAGCATCGGACAATAACTGACCACCTTTAGAGGAAATCGATCATGCAAAATAGTTGCTGATAGTACAATTTTCTGCAATTAAGGATTCCATGATTTTTTTATTGTCATACTGGCTTTATTTGTTTGTGGTAGTTTATTTGTATAGCATATTTCAGCAACAAGTGCTTTACATCATGAAATCAAACATCATAAAGTCAACAGTGACTTTGTAGTCATATAGTAATGGCGGCACTTAAAAAAAAAAATATATATATATATATATATATAATATATATATTTATATATGGGATGTACCACCGACAAATAACTGAAGTGGCTGATATCAGGAAATCCTACCAATGGCTGGACAAAGCTGGACTCAAGGACAGCACAGAGGCTCATTCTGGCTGCACAGGAACAGGCCCTAAACACCAGAGCAATAGAGGCTCAGATCTACCACACCAGACAGACCCAAGGTGTAGGTTGTGCAAGGAGACCCTGAGACAGTCCAGCACATAACAGCAGGGTGCAAGATGCTGGCAGGGAAAGCGAACATGGAACGACATAACCAGGTGGCGGGCATAGTGTACAGGAACATCTGTGAAGAATATGGACTGGAAGCCCCGAGATTGAAGTGGGGAACACCCCCAAAGGTGGTGGAGAATGACGGAGCTAAGATCCTGTGGGACTTCCAGATCCAGACAGACAAGATGGTGATGGAGAACCAACCGGACATTATGGTGGTGGATAAAGAACAGAGGAAAGCCGTTGTGGTGGATGTAGCTATACCAAGTGACCACAACATCAGGAGAAAGGAGCATGAGAAACTGGAGAAATACCAGGACCTCAGGGAGGAACTGGAAAAGAACTGGAAGGTGAAGACCACAGTGGTGCCTGTGGTCATCGGGGCCCTCGGGGCAGAAACCCCCAAACTGGAGCAGCGGCTAAAACAGGAACAACATCAGACATCTCAGTCCAGAAATGTGCAGTACTAGGCACAGCCAAGATACTGGAGGAGAACCTGAAGCTCCCAGGCCTCTGGTAGAGGTCAGAGGTCAGAGGATGAAAGAGAGAGAGAGAGAGAGAGAGAGAGAGAGAGAGAGAGAGAGAGAGAGACCACCCATGGAGGGTGAGAAGGGAATTTTTTACACAGATATATATATATCTGTGTAAAAAATATATATATAAAATATATATATATATATATATATATATATATATATATATATATATATATATATACAGTATATATACTGTATATATACAGTATATATATATATATTTTATATATATATTTATAAAATATAGCTGACTGAATAGCTCAATGGGTAAGTCACCAGTCTACCACCCGGGAGACCAGGGTTCGAATCCAGGCTGGGGCTGAAGTTACAACAGTCAATTGAGCTGTCAGTGTGGATCCTTAGGCAAGACCCTTGGAGCTATATAGCCGACCTCATACCATGAGAGACACTGATAAGCACGACATGCCGGCTCAGACGTCGCCCGGCCAAACAAGGTCTGCATCAGGTGCTGGGGAACCAGAGCACCTTGATGAAAAATGGGCTACTTGAACAAGACAGAAATGGGCGAGAGGTGAAAACATGGATCTGTTGGAATGCTACTACTCAAGTAACCCTAGTCAGAGGGGCTACATGCAAAGACTGTGGGAGGAATGGTTACTTCGACATCCCCAGTCAACACTAACTGCTAAGCAACTAGTGGCTCAGTGTTCCAACATCCGCAAACGGCAACTGCTCTCACAACTTGAGATTGACGAGGTACAACACAAATGCTATGGCAAAGGGGAGGAGCCAGAACGCCAGGTCAGAGGGGAGTTAACCACCCACCCAGAGACTGGGTATGTAGCCCCAGTAATGAACGAACCATCAGAGCTGAACGAGGCAGCAACTGACCTGAGAGAGAGAATCGTGGCCGTAATGAACACCAGACAACCCCGACGCCAATTACAACGGCTGAGTGAAGCACCACCAGAAAGTCTAATTGAAGATGTGAATGCGGCATTGAGAACGATCCCTACCAACACCATAACAGAAACCAATGAGCTCATATACAACTCAGCATCAGTGATCCTTGAGATGCTTGGCTATAAGAGCAATCATGAGACCCAATACCCACCATGGAAAAGACGCTTAGAGGCTAAGATCAAGATAACAAGGAGGGAAGTGAGCCAACTGTCAGAGCTCCAAAGGGGTGCAATGAAAAGATCAGTACACAAGAAGTACAGCCAGATGTCCATACCTGAAGCACTCGAAACTGCCAAACAAAGGCTCCAAGCCTTGGCCAGCCGCCTGAAGAGATACACAAGAGAGAATGAAGCCAGGAGGATTAACCGGCTCTTCCACACCCAACCAGCTAAAGTGTCTCAATGGCAGGGTACTAACAACAGAGCAGACCCACCAAGGCTGGAGACTGAACAATACTGGAAAGGCATATGGGAAAGGGAGGCGACCCACAACAGCAATGCAAAGTGGCTGACCTCTCTACGAGAGGAACACAGCAACCTCCCTGAACAAGCCCCAGTAACCATCACTGTGGCAGATGTCCAAGAAAGAGTCTCGGGTATGAAAAACTGGACAGCACCAGGACCTGACATGATCCATGCCTACTGGCTAAAGAAACTCACTGCCCTCCATGAGCGACTGGCAGCTCAAATGAACCAGCTGCTACAAAATGGGACTCACCCTGAATGGTTAACTGAAGGTCGCACAATCCTGATACAGAAGGATCCCTCAAAGGGTTCAATCCCATCCAACTATCGGCCAATAACCTGTCTCTCTACAACATGGAAGCTCATATCAGGCATCATAGCGGCTAAGATAAGTGGTCACATGAATAAATACATGAGTACGGCACAGAAGGGCATCAGCTTAAATAGCAGAGGAGCCAAACACCAACTCCTTGTAGACCACACAGTCGCCCGAGACTGCAAAACCCGACACACCAACCTGTGCACCGCTTGGATAGACTACAAGAAAGCCTATGACTCAATGCCACATACTTGGATCATTGAATGCTTAGAGATGTACAACATCAATAGGACTCTAAGAGCCTTCATTGCAAACTCGATGGGGCTGTGGAAAACCACCCTTGAAGCCAACTGCAAACCACTTGCACAAGTGTCCATCAAATGTGGCATATACCAAGGAGATGCTCTGTCCCCACTGCTGTTCTGCATAGGCCTGAACCCCCTCAGCCAAATCATCAACAAGACTGGCTACGGATACCGACTGAAGAATGGGGCCACAATCAGTCACCTCCTCTACATGGATGACATCAAGCTGTACGCTAAGAGTGAGCGAGACATCGACTCACTGATCCACACCACCAGGATATACAGCACTGACATTGGGATGTCATTCGGACTAGAAAAGTGTGGTCGGATGGTTACAAAGAGAGGGAAGGTCGTCCGCACAGAAGGGGTCTCACTCCCAGAAGGAACAATAGCAGACATAGAGCACAGTTACAAGTACCTGGGAATACCACAAACAAATGGCAACCTGGATGAGGTCACAAGGAAGGGAGCCACAGCCAAATACCTCCAACGAATAAGGCAAGTCCTGAGAAGCCAGCTCAATGGCAAGAACAAGATCCGTGCAATAAACAGCTATGCATTACCAGTAATCAGATACCCTGCCGGAATAATCAGCTGGCCAATGGAAGAGATAAAGGCCACGGATGTTAAGACTCGGAAGTTACTAACCATGCATGGAGGGTTCCACCCCAAATCCAGCACCCTGAGACTGTACACAAACCGTAAGGAAGGAGGCAGAGGACTAGTGAGTGTGAGAGCCACTGTCCAGGATGAAACATCCAAGATCCATAAATACATCAAGGACAAAGCCTCAATGGACGATATGCTCAGGGAATGTCTCAGGCAATGGGGAACAGAGGATGAGGGGCTAGAGGTTCCATCATGGGAGAACAAGCCCCTACATGGGATGTACCACCGACAAATAACTGAAGTGGCTGATATCAGGAAATCCTACCAATGGCTGGACAAAGCTGGACTCAAGGACAGCACAGAGGCTCTCATCCTGGCTGCACAGGAACAGGCCCTAAACACCAGAGCAATAGAGGCTCAGATCTACCACACCAGACAAGACCCAAGGTGTAGGTTGTGCAAGGAGGCCCCTGAGACAGTCCAGCACATAACGGCAGGGTGCAAGATGCTGGCAGGGAAAGCGTACATGGAACGACATAACCAGGTGGCGGGCATAGTGTACAGGAACATCTGTGCAGAATATGGACTGGAAGCCCCGAGATCAAAGTGGGAAACACCCCCAAAGGTGGTGGAGAATGACCGAGCTAAGATCCTGTGGGACTTCCAGATCCAGACAGACAAGATGGTAATGGCGAACCAACCGGACATTGTGGTGGTGGATAAAGAACAGAGGAAAGCCGTTGTGGTGGATGTAGCTATACCAAGTGACTACAACATCAGGAAAAAGGAGCATGAGAAACTGGAGAAATACCAGGGCCTCAGGGAGGAACTGGAAAAGAACTGGAAGGTGAAGACCACAGTGGTGCCTGTGGTCATCGGGGCCCTCGGGGCAGTCACCCCCAAACTGGAGCAGTGGCTAAAACAGATCCCAGGAACAACATCAGACATCTCAGTCCAGAAATTTGCAGTACTAGGCACAGCCAAGATACTGCGCAGAACCCTCAAGCTCCCAGGCCTCTGGTAGAGGACCCGAGTTCAGAGGATGAAAAAAGAGACCACCCGCAGAGGGTGAGAAGGGAATTTTTTTTTTTTTTTTTTTTATATATATATATATACATATATTATGGTGTTGGTAGGGATCGTTCTCAATGCCGTATTCACATCACAAGATGTGTCTTGTGATGTGATGTGTGTCTTCATTCTCTCTTGTGTAAGAGAGAATGAAACCAGGAGGATTAACCGGCTCTTCCACACCCAACCAACTAAAGTGTACTCTGAATGGCAGGGTACTAACAACAGAGCAGACCCACCAAGGCTGGAGACTGAACAATACTGGAAAGGCATATGGGAAAGGGAGGCGACCCACAACAGCAATGCAAAGTGGCTAACCTCTCTTTGAGAGGACCACAGCAACCTCCCTGAACAAGCCCTGGTAACCATCACTGTGGCAGATGTCCAAGAAAGAGTCTCGGGTATGAAAAACTGGACAGCACCAGGACCTGACATGATCCATGTCTACTGCCTAAAGAAACTCACTGCCCTCCATGAGCGACTGGCAGCTCAAATGAACCAGCTGCTACAAAATGAGATGCACCCTGAATGGTTAACTGAAGGTCACACAATCCTGATACAGAAGGATCCCTCAAAGGGTTCAATCCCATCCAACTATCGGCCAATAACCTGTCTCTCTACAACACGGAAGCACATATCAGGCATCATAGCTGCTAAGATAAGTGGTCACATGGATAAATACATGAGCATGATACAGAAGGGCATCGGCATAAATAGCAGAGGAGCCAAACACCAACTCCTTGTAGACCACACAGTCGCCTGAGACTGCAAAACCCGACACAC